>QANY01011928.1:604051-972927 GCA_003255025.1 Datisca glomerata | reverse complement strand
TGAGATTCTAACCCAGATCCCAGGCCATGAATTTTCTCAGGCGGTATTGTTACTCCTGCAAGTTCTCGTAATAAGGCATCTGCAAATCGGCTCTGAGAAAGGATAAAGGATAAAGAAAAAACCAATTATGAAGGAAAATATTAGAATTGCAACGGTTTGATCTATTGAGAGTTTTTTTTTACCAGAGTTGAAACATAGAACTCTTAACACGTTTTAATGTCTCGTAGCTTTCTTTCAGAACAATTATATCTTCTAACTTAGAAGTTACTAAACATACTTGATTCCTAATTAGTTGAGAGCTTCACCTGTTTTGTGGTAACTATATATATCCTCGAGCTTGCAAACTTTAGAGCGTCGGGAACACCCGGATAAAATCTGCAGGAAAAGCATCTTCTTGTCAATCACCTTACACCTTTCATAGGTATAGCATAAGTTTCTTTTATGACCTACTGATAAAAAAAAATCTTTTGAAGTCATTCTATGATGATGTAAATGTACCATACAAGAAGAGAGAGAAAGCAGGTGAGAGAAACTTTTCTCATTTTCTCTCTCCTCTCCCCTTTCTTATTTTCTCTCTCACCCCAACAGAAGCATTTTAGCTTCTACGGTGGGTTGATTTTTGCTTATCTAATGTAACACTTTTAAGGTTTGAGTTTCTAGAAAGTGATGAGGGTACTGGTAGTACCTATTTGCACCAATCCAAGTTGCCAAGTCCTTCTCTATCCATTCATCTCTGACCTTTCCAAAAAGATCAATAAGAAGATCCCTTTTCTCACCCCATTCTTCCATAATGACAGGTTTCAGGCTTGACCAGTTCTCCAATATTCCATGGACCGTGAGTCCTTCTGCAACCTTGCTCAATGAAAAGCCATCTGCTCCCATTTAGTTTCTCAGAGTTTGAAATAAAAAGAAAGTTCAGGTGCATGCAATTAAAATCAATTAGTCAATAGACAGATAATTCAATTGAAATTGTGTGCACATATACCCACCGAGGATTTGCGAATAGCGGGTATTCTCATCTCCAGCAGCAACCTCACGAGTAATACATTTTCGTATCCAGTTTCAACCACTGGCCGTACCTGCCATAGCATAGGAAATTCGTTGCATTAGCAAACAGCCTTTTAGACGCTCTATTGTTCTGCAAATCTTATATCAATGGAGTCCTCTCTTGCATTTGATTAAAAAAAAGCTCTACGAGTTAGTTCAATCTTTTTATACTTTTCCATGGTTTTGTCGAACCCAAAATAAGTTACCCTGCAGCTGAATTCGATAATGCGATTGAAATAGCTAAATTCAATAAATTCTAGACGAACTTACTGTGTACACCTGATCAACAACCCAATCCTCCATGGCCGAATCCACAACGTCGAATAAAGCAGGCCATCTCTCCTTAGCAGCCTATATTCATTACAACAAATCTTAGAAAAAAAAATATAAGCATCTAACCGTATTTTCATTTTATATAAACTATCAAATTCGCATTTGGGGGTGCGGTGCTGTAAAATCGATGAAAATGAAAAATAAAACGTGATTCTTTAATTTCGTTCTTGCAATCCTTTTACAATTCTGACTTAAATCATTGTAGCGGTTGATTTTTGGTTTACTTCGTTTATATCGGAAAAAAAGCAAGCAAAAATTTCATTACAACTCTTGTAATTTTTTATTAACTTTCTAAGCAACCAAACAGAATTCAGAAAGAAAGTACCTTGACAGCAGAGCGGGAGCTCTCTCCGCAGCTATCACAGAGAACTCCATCGAAGTCCAATGCGTATAGATCCCCCATTCTCCTAGCAGATCTTCTGGATTCTTTCTCGCTAATTTTCCTTGAAGATAAACAATAACTTTTTTTCTTCAATTTTTCTTTCTAATTTATGAAATTAGCGAATGCCATCCAAAAACTTAAATCTAGTTTTCTATCGCTTGTCGCCAATCAGAATCCACGTATTACTCATCTCTTACACACCGGTTTTAACGGACCCGGATCCCCTCCTGTTAGAAGGTGATGTTTGTTATCTAAACCGTCCGTTTCAAAATGGACGGTCCAGATCTCCCCTTTTCTTTTTTCTTTTTTCGTTTTTTCTTTTTTCTATGAACACGAGAAGATCTATTCCGGATTTTAACAGACTAGGGATGGATCCAAAAAATAATAATTCATTACTGAATATTGTTTTTCCTGAAAACAGGATTTCTAATTCTATGCAGTTTTATAAATAAAATTTTATAGCACTAATTGTCTCATTAAATTAATGTAATTGTTTCTTTAAATCATTACAAATTTTGAAGTGTGAAAAAAACAATATTATGTGACTAACTTATTACATACATTAGCATATATCTTTGATTTGAACTTTAATGTGTAAGTACTATTAAAATCATCTAATGTATTGGGGTTTTGACATAAGTAACGTTTTTTAAAAAAAAAATAAATACAACTGTTTTGAAAAGTATTCAAAAAATAAAGTAGGTTTGAACACATTGAAAATCATTTTTAGTAAAGACGATTTTCAGTTGGCCAAAATTATCTTTGCAAAAGATCGGTTTCAATGCGGCAAGCTCCTCATGCTAAGTCCAATAAAATCGTCTTTATGCAAACATTTCTCGCACATTTCTTTAAGGATTTTTTGCTAAACTAGACCTCTAGACTAATCATTTTGTAAAAATGGACCCAAACATTAACTTTTACTCACCCTAACCCCTAGCTCATCACCCACCTTCCACTCAAAATGCATTTGTGAAGTTACATATGTACCTTTCACCTCACTTCTCCTTCATTTTTCATTTTTTCCACTTCTTTGTTTTCTTCTTCATTTTCTTCGTCTTCTTCATTCTTCATGCAACAATAAAATATTTATTTATTTATTTTCCTACCTATGAATTTTTTGAGAATATTTATTTATTTTCTTTTTTTCCCGAATGTTAATTGAAGTTCATTTTTTTCTGAAAAGCTTGAATTTTGGACGAAATTTGATGGATTCTGTTAATTTTAATTGTTGCCCAAATTTGATAGAGAGAAACCCGTAGACAGAGTGAGAATGAGTTTTGTTAATTTTGTACTACACGATGGGGTACACTGTTGTCGTGTAGCTTCATCGTGTAGACTAGAGGATGGGTATACTAGTGTCCTATATTCATCGTGTAGTCTATACAATGGGTACACTAGTGCAGTGTAGCCATCGCGTAGACTACACAATGGCTACACTAACGTCGTGTACTCATCATGTAGACTACACGATGGCTACACTAGCATCGTGTAGCCCGTGTACCCAAAACTGTGAACAAAATAACTTCAGGCCTTCAAAAGTGCTTAAAACACATGTAGATCTCTGAATAAGTTTCGATTTGATATCTTACGGATCACGTGGTTCAACCCGAGTCAAAAGTTAAACCCTCTGAAAGCTTATCAGACCGAAAATATTAAAAATTGATGAATTTTTCAAATACTTGAGACCATATTTACTCTTCAATTTAAAAGTATTAATGATAGAAGATGCTCGATTCCCATTGTGCAATCTACCTTATGGTTACACAATGTAAGTGTATCTATCGTGTAGATTACATGATTGTTACACGACGTCGGCGTAGCCAACGTGTAGTCAACACGATAGCTACAAGACGTCAGCGCACTCATCATGTAGTCAACACGATAGCTACACGACGTCAGTGTACCCCCATCGTGTACACTGTATGATGGCTACACTGGCGTCGTGTAGCCATCCTGTAATCTACACGATAAGGCTAGATGACGCCATGTTCCTCATCGTGTAGTATAAAATCAACAAAACTCATTCTCTCTACGGGTTTCTCTCTATCAAATGTGAGTAGAAACTATAATTAATAAAGGAGAAATAACAGGAAAAGACAGGTTTTGAGGGTGAAGTTGAAAAAAAGGCCGAAATATTTTTTGTTTGTAAAAATGACCAAAATATGACAGTGGTAAATAATTATTTACCAAAATTACACGGTGGTAAATAAAATATTTACCGTATTTTCGTCATTCTTCAATAAAAACTTTTCCGGACATTTTTGCGGTTCTCCCATTAATAAAATTCATCAAATTTCATCCAAAATTCAAATTTGTCAGAAAAATAAATAAATGAATTTCAAATAACATTTCAAAATAAATAGAAAATAAATAAAATATTCTCAAAAATTTTATAGACAGAAAGAATAAAATAAATAAATATTTTATTGTTGTATAAAAGAAGAAAAATATGAAGAAAAAAATGAATATGTGAACAAAAATAAAAATTGAAGAATAAAAAATAAACCGAATGATAAACATGTAATTTCATAAATATATTTTGAATAAAAATAGGTCACATATCAAATGAGCAAAAATTAAAGTCTGAGCGAATTTCTCTAAAATTATTAGACTAGGAATTTAGTTTAAAACAAAAAACCTTTCTTCAACGCTACAGTCTCTGCTACTCCATCATTTCCCCGCCCCCGCCCTCTCTCACTGATTCACCCTATCAGCGTTTCCAACCAGCTTCTCTCTTCACTTCTCGACGAAATCTGCCTCGTCCAAAGCTTCAAAGGCAAGTGGTCCATTATCTGTTGCAAACTCTCCGATCTCAGAACGCAACTCACAGATTTCTCCCACTTCCCCTCCTCTTCCTCCAACCCTTCCTCTCTTGATCTCCTCCACTCCATTTCCCACGCTCTCAACGATGCCCTTTCCCTTGCCAGAAACTGCCAGGCTTCTCATCTTTCTGAGGGCAAGCTTAAGACTCAGAGCGATGTCGACTTCGTCATTGCCGTCCTCGAAAAGCTTATCAAAGATGCAGACGTCTAAGAGGGAGGCCGTTCGAGCCGAGGCTAGGAATCTTATTACTCGGTTGCAGATTGGGAGCACCGACTCAGAACTCAGCCATGGAATCTCTATTAGTGCTGTCTATGATACTCTATTTTTGAAATTAGTTTTAAAAGTGTCGATATTTTAATTATTTTTTTAAAGTGCTGTAGTTTTATCAAAAACCCCTAATGCACATTGTAGAAGATAAATTTTTAAAATTAAGTAATACATAAACTAAAGAAAGATATCTTATTTCTTCTAAACATACGTGGAAATAAGAAAAGAATTTTGTAAGTTTTATTATAAAAAAATCAATAACAAAAATGCACAGTAAGAAACATATTGAATGATCTAAAAACTAAGCTTAGATGTTTATTTAATTTTCTTTTTATCAATGACACATATTGCTACCAATATTTTCAACCATTTGTTAATCTATTTATTTTGTTCTAGTATAATTTTTTTTACATTACAAATTCTAAAGATAATTAAAGAATATGACTCGAACTCACAATCTCAATAATATGAGTGTGAGGGTTTAACCAACTGCGTCAACCTAACTTATCATGTTTTAGTATAATTAACTTGACAAGAAATAGAGAATAACATTCAGATCCAGATTGTCTGGCGTTGCTATGCATTCAGATCCGGTTTGTCCGTCGATGCAACGTCAGACAGAAAATTTGGTTTGATTCATTTACCTATATCTGAATTCATATTAACAATTACTCTAGGAGGAATGTTTTATGTGATTTTCATCATAATGTGCTATCCAAAGAGCAAATCTTCTCAAAATCTCAAAAGGAGTTGAGTTGGAATCTCCATTCTAACTAAGGATTCTTGTGGTTGTGGAGGATCCAACTACAAGAGAACCATGAAAGGAGAAAAAAATCTCTCGAATCCTAGATGTAGAA
The DNA here is from genome assembly GCA_003255025.1 of Datisca glomerata. Taxonomy (NCBI): domain Eukaryota; kingdom Viridiplantae; phylum Streptophyta; class Magnoliopsida; order Cucurbitales; family Datiscaceae; genus Datisca; species Datisca glomerata. The sequence continues at coordinate 967,218 of QANY01011928.1, read as the reverse complement.
ATATAATAAGGCAAACCCCCTTCTCCATCATATGAAATGATAGAAATGCGGATACAAGACATAAAAAAATCAACCAAATTTGTTCGTAAACAAAGTTGATTTCGTCCTTCATTCCAAGGCATAACTTGTATACATGTGCTTCATATTCACCTGGAGTTCGCTCTGAGAAATGTAACTATCCCTACCCCCTTACACGGATCAAATCAGGTACGAAAGAAGTAAAAAAGAAAGAGAGAAATTAATTCAAAGAGTCATTTTAATACAGAAGTGGTTAGATCAGATTTAGTCCTTCAGATCAAGCTGGATGACCAACATACAATTGTTTAAGAAAACTCTAGCATATTATTACCAGCGACAAGTTCAAGAAAGTGTTGATAAGATGATGAAGCTGGAGAAGGAGCTTCAAAAAGCGGATAAGATATGGAGAAGTCAAGTACATCTTCAGCTTTCACTCTACAATTAACTAAAAGCAAAGCTAAAATTGATATTGCCTTCATTGTAATTGATCCTTTCATGTTATGTTCTTCTTCTTCTTTTTGCTTAAATTGATATCATCTTGTATGATGAAAATTAAATTTGATTGTTTCTCAATATTGTTTGATGCATTTGTATTATTACTAAGGACCAACCATGTATGGTTTTTATAGGGCATTTTTTACCTCTTCATGGTTAGTAATAGTAAAGTAGAAAATCATGTATTAACAAATGTTGTTTATTTTTTTATTTCGTGACATTTGGAAGACATATTAATAAGAGCTAATATGTTGAATCTTGGGAATGTAATGTGCCAGCCCTTCTGCGATATAAGTCATGTACTGTACGTGATAAAATCACCTTGAGATTTTCCTTTTAGTTTCATTTTATATGAAATGTTAGATCAAGTATACTGTTAAGTCATAATAGTGTTGAGCAGACATAATACTGAATAGACATCGATTGAATTGAAAATCAAAATTTATGAAAAATCATAGTTTGACTATGTTGTAGCCCTAGATAAGAAATTTAGAACATACTAGAATAAGAAGATATCCTAAAAATATTCATGAACATAGAGGAAAAGAGAAGAAAAACTAGATTTGAGGATAAATTGAAGTTGAGATCCGTCTCCCAGTTGGATTCGTCTTCGTTTCCTCTCCAAAAAGTTTTATCCTCTACCTCCCATGTCCAAAAAGTCATCTAAAAGACCTCAAATATTCTATTTATACACTAGGGTTCGATAATGATAAAATAGGAGAGAAAAATCATGAAAAAAGCCACCGCACCATCGTTACAGCACTGGTTTACTAGCACCTACAGCTGCTTGCACCCAACGTAACGACGTCTCGTCAGGACGCTGGTCCTTCTGCATAGGTCCATCATTTTATCATTTTCTTTGCATTTTTGCCTCTCAAGTCTTTTAAAATCAACCCAAATGCACAAGAATATTTTACCTACGAAAATAAAAATAAAACAAAAATAAATCAAACAATAACTCTAAAAGAACCAACAAAATTAAAGTTATGATTAACTAAAATATGAGTGTGGAACACATTCATTATACACTTTAATAAACATAATACTGTATAGAATATCTTTTACAGGTCCGTACTTAAAATGCATAAAGGAAAAAGAGGCACGATTTATTTTAGCTAAAATCCACGAAGGGATGTGCGGTAATCACACTTGAGGAAGGTCGTTAGCCGACAAAGTCCTAAACGAAGGATATTATTGGTCTGGGATGCACCAAGATGCCAAATAATATGTGAAGAGTTGTGACAAGTGTCAGGGTTTTGCTCCAACCACTAAGATGACTTTCAGTGAACTAAAAACAGCAACAAGTCTGTGGTCTTTCATGCAGCGAGTGCTTGACATCGTTGATCGACTTCAAATGGAATCGTCCCATAAATGCTTCTTGTTAGTATCTATGGACTATTTCACCAAATGGATCAAGGTCGAAGCTTTCGCGAGAATACGGGAAGAAGAAGTGAAAGGGTTCCTATGGAAGAACATAATATGCAGATTCGGGATACCAAAGATACTCATTTCAGACAATGGACTTCAGTTCATAGGAAAAACGGTAAAGACTTTCTACGAAGGACTAAAGATTACTAAATGATTCTCTACTCCATACTGTCCACGGGGAAACAGGTAAGTAGAAAGATCAAACTGAAACAACCTTGACAATCTAAATAAATGTTTAGAGTCGGCGAAAGAAAAATGGTTAGAAGAACTACCGAAAATATTATGGGCATACAAAACTACTCCTAAAGAAATAACTGGAGAAACGTAATTTTCTTTAGCATTTGGAGTGGAAGCGATGATTTCTGTTTAAATTAGGAGCCCCACTATGAGATCAGCATTGGATGAACATTAGAATAAGGAACTCTTCAGAAGAAGCCTCGATCAACTAGAAGAACGAAGAGAAGTAGCCCTAATCCAAATGACCCATTACAACCAAAAAAGGAAGTCTTACTTTCAGAAAAGAGTACAAAAACGAGAATTTCAAAAAGAAGATATGGGCTTAAGAAAAGTCTTCTAGATAGAAGGAAAGCTCGGACCAACATTGGAAGGGTCATACATCATCAATAAAGTAGGTGGAAGTGGATATTATCATTTGAAAATAGAAAAGGGAGTTGACTTATCAAAAATCGTGAAATGTAGCTCATTTAAAGAAGTAATTTATTTAACGTTGTAAAACACATTATAGTGAATATTTTTCCCTAGTTTTTTCCCACAAGGGTTTTCCAAGTGAAAATTATTGGTGTCAACTCTCTCTCTCTCATAACAACAATGAAACTAAGGGTGTGAGTTATTGAGAGCGCGGCTCATAAGTCATTCAGAAAGAACTAAGGGCATAAGTCCTTAGGAGTGACAGTTCATAAGTCCTACTTTTAAAAGGAACCGAGCAATTAGAAATGTCTTTTAGAACGGGAAAAATGATGAGATAAAAGAAAAATAAAAAAAACTCTGAAACGAATCAAGGAACGAACTGTGTAAAACATGGACTTTGTGAAAGCGAATGATTCAAATAACTAAAAGATAGAAGCGAATACGGGCCCAACTTAAGTTGTTGTAAGTCCTCCAAAATGAACTACGTTATTATCTTTTGAATAAACTTAGTCCTTATTCGAACAAGCATAAAGTCATGCAAGTGCAGGTAAGCGGATTCAGATAGCTAAAGTTACAAAGTGTATGCAAATTTTACGAAGTGTCTAGGAAAAGAACAAGAAAGTTCAAGAAAATGTGATTGGAGAAAGGAGGAAAAGGGAAAAACATTAATCCGGAAAAATACCATACCATTAAATGATAGTAATTTACAAATTACCTTTTGTATAAAAAATACATGAATTGAAATATGCAAAGAAAGCATTTTAAGAAGCCTATTGGTCAACGAGGTCAACAACAACATCTTATGTTGAAGCGTTGACCTCTGAAGAACCCTTAGGGAGATCATTCGAAGAAGCATGCTGGGAGTTTTGTCGGCTTGGGCATCCTTGTAACTAGCACTGTAAGTAATTCCCTCAGCTTTATCGAATAAGGCATGGTACTCAGCTTCAATCTGGCTTTCCCATTCTCTAGCCTTGGCCATAATTGCCTCCGCAGCCAGCAGCTTTTCCTCAGCAACAACTAGCTTTTCCTCAACAAAAGTTAAGTTCTCATCAACGATGACACAAGATCTCTCTGGCTTCTTTAAAGAGTCCTCGAGGTTTGATAGTTCTGTGGTGGCGACATCCACTTCCTTTGTAAGCCGCGTGATGACTCCCTGAAGTTCAACTCAGTCTTTTCAAAGCATCCCGCTCAACAAGAAGTACTCTCGAGGATCTTGTTGCACTCCTCTATCTTATTCTTCCAGCCCGCCATATCTTGCTCTAGAGAGTATAAGTACTCTTGAAGTTCATTGTGGTGAACCACAACCTAGGAAGAAAAAGGTTTTAAGTGTTAGAAAGCAGAAGAAAATGAAATAAAGAAATATGCTAAGGAAAAAGAATTATATGCATCAAGCCATGGCTAAGGCCGATGACCTGGTCATTGATGGATATGTGACGAATAACGTTCGCGTCTATGTTAGAATTGATCCCCTTCAAGACAATATAGGAAGAGTGGAGATCATTTAGGAAGCTAACAGAAGTATGAACTAGAGGTGCTACAGTGTATCGCCTCCACTTCCACAAAGCAGGCTCTTCAGACCTCCCTTGGGAACTAACAGAGGATGAAAGAACGGACCTCTGAGTAGTCGGGGGAGGAGGCAGAGAAACATTTACTCGTAAGAACAGGAGACAGAGGCGTGATAGGAGCAGGGGCATCCCGCGACTTGCCGGGAGCCTCAGTTTACCGACGAACATTTCGTCCGTCATCAACTGACCCCCAAAGAGAACTCCACAGGCACCTCGACATACGTCTTGTTCTTCTTCCTCTTGTTCCGAATCAGCAGTCACTGAGGGACTAAAAATGTCAACGGGACGGAAAGAAGGAGCAAGTATAGACCTTGTTATTTGAGGAGTCGAAGAGCAATGACCAGAAGCCTCGACTACGTGAACGGGGGCAGGGACGTAAGCGACGTTGACATCCCTGCTTGGATCAATGAGGTCCCGCCAATCCCGTTCTCAGCAATTATAGGCTACACATAATCGTTTAGCGGCGTCCTTGGCCACGAAAGATCTCGTGTTCAAGTTCTTATCTGTAAAAAATAAAAGAAAGAATGTCAGTTTTAAAAAATAGCGCGGAAATGGAGCTCTGGTTACTTACAGAAAGATCCTTAGGTTTTGGGGACTATCCAGCGGCCATCACCGCCCCAGTTCCCGCTGATTAAACGCATGTCGTTCATCCATCCTTTATCCCATCTCGGGATATCCGTAACCAAAACCCCTTTGCTTTCACTAGGTCGAGGAGCCAATAGTGAGAAATGTCGCGTTTTTTGATGATGTACGCGACACGAAGTTCATCGACGCTTAAATTGAGGTTATGCCTCCTATTCAAAATCTCTATTCCTAAAAGGACTCTATACGTGCTAGGTGTAAACTGGGAGGGGTCAAGATTGAAGGTGCTAAAGAATTCCTAGAAATAAAGGGGAAATAGAAGTTTTAGTCCTAAAACTATGTACATGGGGGTAATGGTAATCTGGTGCGGAGGGTGATAGTCGAAAGATTTTGGCTCCCGTCCCCAAAGGCACAGATGACATCCAGAGGAAATTCATCTCAATAATGGTCCATAAAATGGTTGAACTCATCCTGGTTCCTAACTAGGGGAATAGTAAACTTAAACTGTCTCTCGTCTTCCATGGCAACAGAAAGAACCCACTGGAAAAGAAAATTACAGAGAAGAATAGCAGAGTAAAAATGGCGAAGAAGAATCTTACAAAAGATACAGTGAAAGTAGAGAAGGAACGAAGAAGACAATGGCCTTATGTAGACTGCAGACTTGAAGAAGAAATGAGGAGGAATTAATGGATTCGAAAAGGGGATAAAACGTGACTTATTCGAAAAAGGTCTGAGAGGAAAAGCGTGTCATGAGCGTTTAAAGACAGTAAGCAAAATGATGGCATAAGCCATCGTTTGAAATGGATGAATAAGGAAATGACAGCTGGTAAAGAAAAAATAAATAAGAGGATTGCCACGCTAAATAGAGGATTTAACATACACGCCCTACGTCAGTAACTGAAAGTGGGAAGGTGAAAAGACGGGAAGCAATGATGAAGCAACGATTTGTGAGGAACAAGTCAACAAAAGCAAGAGACAAGACAAAAAGGTACGCTCTTCACACATGTGTGTTCAATTAAATAATGTGTATTTTGTATATCCAATACAACAAAAGGGGGTTAGATGATGGGTAAAATCCGTCATTATAGCCCTATATTGATGGTTGACTGACAATCATCTATCAGGATGTCATCTTTACCTTCCCCGTCATTAAAAAATCCCAATTTGTTACCTTTAATGATGGGGATTTCCGGTCATCTAAAGTCCCACGAAAAGATATCGGTTGACAGAGAATCCCCATCATCTAAAAGTCCCGTAAAAGACATTAGATTACAGGAAATCCCTATCATTAAAAGGTCTCAGAATTTTTAAAAAAAATGTTATCGGAAGGCAAAAACTGCCTTCCCATGACACAAAGTCAGGCCTTCCAACGTGTCTTCGACGGTAAAAGTTAATTTGAGATAGACATTGACAAGATACAATAAAGTCACCTCAGGTCTTCACACCAAACCATTCCCACTACCTATATCAAGCTTGACTTACAGTCATGCTTGCACCAAAAGTACAAATCTCAAATAAGAAGTGGGCTCGGCTTCTTTGTATCTAACCAAGCAAAAGAGAGCTACAAAGTGTAACTAAATCATTCATCACAAAGGAAAAGAGTTTTCAAGTGATTGGCAAGAGAACTACAAAATGTAACTATAAAAATTCATTTACTTAACTATTGTTAATATGACAGAAGAAAAAAACAAAGGTTCATTAAAAAAATAATTAGTTCAGCACTCATATCCTGCCATCACTACATTTAAACCATGGATTCAGCAAAATATTTACTTTCACGACATGATATATCATAATAAAATGATAGAAGAGGGTTGAATTGAAAATATATTCATTAAGGCTTTTAAGTTCTCAAACTTCTTCATTTTGGCGTGCCTTGAAAGTGAACTCTGTGGCCAATGAGATACTATAACAACTTCTTTTACGATTGGGAAGTGCCTGTAGCAAGTAAAAAGATAATAAGAAACTTACATTTTCTTATCAAATGCTGATTAAATTGATTTAGACTTTCTAGAGAGCAAAGAGAAGAATAATAACTTGCATTGCATCTAAGTTCATAGGTAGAATGTATATTAGACTTTCTAGAGCTATATACGAAATAGCAATTGGTCTGAGACTTTCTTTATTATCCTTATAGAACATAATGTTGCCTGTATCAAGAGTAAAGTGATCAACTTACAAAAATATAAGATCCAATGACAAATTTGATAGCAACGAAACAGAGACTCAAATAACTTAACTAAAGAGTACATTTAAAGTTGCTAATTCTATGTTTCTTCGAGAAATTCCAAGTAAGAATTACATGTGTGCATTGGGGTAGAAAATACTTTTCTAAGAAATTGAATCGAAGAGAAAAGACAAGATATGAAGTACCTTCCTCTAGTGCCAATTCTAATAAGTGCTACTTTGCTCTTCTGTGCTTGTTGCTCTACTGCAACTGAGGCCTTTATCACTCCAAGATTGCTATGTTTTTTTTGTTGGAATTGGAGAAAGCTGGAGGTTTTGGTAAAATTCCAAGAAAAGAAACTAACCCAACTCTACAAGGGTGGGCCATTCAGAGACTGGTTTATGCACAATGAAGATAAAGCATCCATTTTTAACATTATTAGCTAAGCCATTATCAATGATAAATTAATCAAGTTGCTAGTGAAGGTACTTCTTTGTCGCCAGAGAAAGTTACTTGCAAGAGTGATTCCGTTGAAGTTTTGAATTTCAGAGGGCCAACTAATGGTGTAATAGAAAGTGGTCCTGCTTTGTGAACATCGATATATTTCTAAAAAAAGAAACTGCTCTCTAAAATTAAATTTTCAGGAGAAAACCTCTAGAACTAGATGAAGTTAATAGGGATAGAGTCAAATTAAAATAAAAGAAATTACTCAAAGTATAAACAATTAAAAACTGGACTTACTATATGATTTGCAACTATAAATTTAATAGTGCCTAATTTCTAAAGTAGCTTCCCTGTCATATACCTGCAAAGAAACCCTAAAACAATAAATTGAAATGAAAAAAAAGAGAGAGTTATACCATAAGTAATCTAGAACTGGCTCACTTCAAGTCTTTAAATAAAATGAAAAAATATAAATTACCCTAATGCAAGCCCCGATAACAAACTTAAGGTGTGATAAATGACCTTCTCACTCTAGAATGGACACATTTAAATAAAATATCAGATGCTCATAAAACAGTTATAAACAATTATAAAAAATAAATTTATTTCACCTTAGTGTAACACTTAAGGTTTATTGAGACTGTGCTGACAATCACATTTAAGAACAGCATATACTTCATGGAGTCCCAAAAGTTCAGACAACCAGGTATATAACTGTAAGTGTCCTTCACCATTTAACAAATACGAACCCACTTCTCAAGATTTTTTCTGATTCCAATTTCCAAAAAACCATCCCATCCGCACAAGTCTTCAATGTAGACCAAGCTAGAAAACAACAAAAAGCACAGTAACTAGCCACACTGGGAACACAATATTGCAAATTACTCCACCATTAATTCTCAGTAACATGCATGGCTCAAATCTAGAAAACATAATATTCAAACCTTACAATCAAATGGAAAAACCAAATAAATCAGAAAACTCTAAACCCTAACTCTAAATCTAAACCTTAAATAAATCAGAAAACTCAAAACCCTAACTCAAAATCTACCTAAATCTCAATAAAACTAAATCCGAACAAATAACACTAAATAAAGATGAAAAACTATAAATTCACTACGATAGAGCGAGAATCATCGCAGGAGGCTAAGATTCAAGAGAGAGAATAGATCAGAGAATAGCAAGCAACGGAGAGATAGGAGTATCGCGGGCGAGAGAGAGAGAGAGAGAGAGAGAGAGAGAGAGAGAGAGAGAGAGAGAGAGAGAGAGCAGTTCAGAGACGAGGTAGATAGAGCAATGCAGAGGAAAGCCCGAGAGGGAGAGAAAGAGAGAAAGAACAGGCTGGGAGTGAGAGATGAGAGAGCTTCGAGTTCACTCTAGAGAGAGAGAGTTCAAGAGGAGGATATGATTTCTGAGAGAGGACATGAGAAAATATTAGTATTATATAGGTGACATTTTTGTAATTAACATAAATGGGTATGTGTGACCATGACTGTGATTATTATACCTGTCATGGTAGATAATACATTAATGACAGCTAATTTTTTAGCTGTCATCTCATCCAAATTAGCACATCCTACTCTATTTTCATTTGACAGATTTTAGAGACCTATCATTGTATTATATATGTGAGTGTCATTGTAAGCCAACATTGTAGTAGTGATCATTGATACATACAAGTTTCAAAACACGGCTAAAGAGAGAAAGAATCTCGAATACTCAATTCCCTAATTAAGGCATATCTGAACGACATCATCACACTTCAATGATTGAAATTTCATTGAATGTAATAGGGGGTAAATGAGTAGACATAAAACACCCAACATGCCACATATAAGAGAGAACCAATCAAGAAAGAATGAGGAGATCAACACCGTGGTAGGACGAGAAGGAAAGGATCAGAGCTGTAAAAATGATCAAACGACCCTCATTAATTTGACAATTATAAGGAAACACAACCAATGCGGCAATTAAGGGAAACAAGCTCGATTTGAGACCACGTTCAGGAAAAATCTCACAAACATGGAAATGATCCCGCGAACATGGCCATATTACAAAAAATATAGAGGACATGTAACTGTTTTTTGAAAAGGTGGAGGAAGTTTCCCTCCTTAAATTGATTCGCCAATATCTTGTAAAAGCGTATAAATACAAACTCAATGTAAACAAAGAAGATCAATATAAACCTAGCTAATTTTTACCAAGAGTACTATTTTTCTATCTTCTTTTATATTATTGTTGTAGAAAATTTTTCGACGTAAAAGGAAAAAATCATTTACAAGCGTGTTATATACACCAAATGTGTTAGGCATCTATGCTTGACACAATATCAAGATTTTTGTGTATCATTGTCTTGAATACCATATTCAATACTCATTTTGGATACTCTAATAATAATAGAAAATATTTAGCCCGATGTGACATTGTACACATTTATAAATATTAATATAAAATGGGGTCAAATTATAAAATAAGGTAAATCTTGGAAATTGGCGGGAAAAAAATAAAAGGACCGCGGCCGTCTTTAGTGTGGTTCACCGCATCCGCGGACGCCTCAGCCTCAGGTATGCTTCTCCTTCTCCTCCTCTGTCTCTCTCCTTCACGGTGATTCTTTCCAATATAGACGAAGATGACCCAGAAGGGTTCTATTAATCTTGCAGAGACGCTAAAAGATCCTTGCATTTAAGAGTCTTTTGTTTGGTGCCGCCTTTATGCATTATTTCTAATTCATTCTGGGTAATTTTTAATTTATTTTGTTGGGATAGTGTTCTTAATTCTTATGCTGCTAAACTTGGATTTTTTTTGGAGGATGACATTGATTTTTCTTGTTTTTTTATCAAACTTTTTAGAGCAGGAAAGAAATTTCCTTCTTTCTCTCAATTTTTGTTTTTGACATTCTGGAAGTACATTTCCATGGACCTTCTTATTATCATTTTCCAAAGGATGATGTTTTCTTGTGCAAAATTGTTTTTGTCCAGTAGTAGAAGATAATTAGAGCTATAAGAAACCAATTGCATACTAGGCTGTTGAATTTTTCTCTCCGAGTAAGCCGAATTAAGTTTAGTGGAAGGTGTTCGGCGAATGCCCTAATCAGATTCCATTTTCGAGTTGGTTAATCTGATTGTTATTTTGCTGTGTTGTGTCGTAATTTGAAGTTTCCTGTAGATTCTATTCATTGTTTCAATTCTCCTTTATCAACCAGAATTTATGCAGCAAGCTTTTTAGGGAAGGAATGGCCAAAGTTGAAAGCCCGCAAGTCTGCAGAATAACAAGAAGGTCTTCGTCAGGTAGTGCTTCAAAGAGCGCAGTTGTAGTGAAAAAAAGAAGTGTTCCACACATTCCAACTTACAATGATCTTTTGTTTGGAGAAGACCCCATTAGCTTAGAAGATCTGTTATCTAGTTTGCCTGGTAGACGTACACAAATTCTTGAGCTTCTGCAACTTTTGGGTCCATTGAATTCTCCCATGCTTCCTCTCTTTGTTTATGGAGGTACTTCTTCTGGAAAAACCAGCGTTGTCCTACAGATATTCAGACATCTCAGCCGTCCTTTCGTTTATTCGAGCTGTCTTACCTGTTATAATCCTCGGATCTTGTTTGAGTCTGTTTTGAACAAGCTTCTTTTTCATCAGAAGAATACAGACAATGGTTATTCAAGTGCAAAACGCTGTGAAAAGCCTTCTGATTTTATTAATGGTCTTCGTGCAGCGTTGATTAACGTTGTAAATGATCTTCAGGGAAAATTAAATTCCAAAAAGCAGACAGAGAGTGCTAGTGGGAATATGATCTACTTGATATTTGATAATTTTGAGCTTGTGAAAGAGTGGGATAAGAGTTCTAGTGTATTACCTTTCCTGTTTAATCTTTATGAAATTTTGAAGATGAATGAAGTTGGGATTATCTTTATCAGCAATACATCACCAGATACATACTACTCAAGTTTTGGTTATGTGGAGCCTATACCCGTTTATTTTCCGGAGTACACGGAAGACGATCTTCATCAAATTTTAATGAGAAACCAAACAAACAAGAAGTTATTTTCCTCCTTTCTCGAGTAAGAATGTCATTTTCATATATGCATTTTTTTAATCTCTTTAAATTCGTTTGTTTGTTTCTTTTTTTGATCATAGATGTATTTTGTTTCTTTTCAAGCAGTGTGGTACTGAGGCCTTTCTGTAGAATTACTAGACGAGTGAATGAATTATCTATGGCTTTTTCATCACTATTCCGGACATATTGTGAGCCTCTAAGTAATCCGGGAGTTGTTCCAAATGAAGAAATGAAGAGAAGATTGTTCAGTCATGTTCAGCCACATATTGCTCCTTCTCTGAATGAGATATTTAGGATTTCATCTCACCCTTCTCCTGGAGGTGAAACTTCTAAGGTCCCAAAGCGGAAAGGCGGTCTGAGGAAGTCAGGAGTATGTGAAGTTCCTGATGAACTGGATTTTCATATGTCTACTTCAGCAAAGTACCTTCTTATCTCTGCATTCCTTGCTTCTAGAAACCCGGCTACTCTTGACGCATCACTGTTTGATTCAACTGGAGGGGCACCTGATAGTAGAAAAAGGAAGAGGAAGTAAGTGCTTCCTCAGTTTAATGTTTGACATTCTTTGATGTTGGTATATAAATGGCCTTTCACCACAGAAAATTAGATTAGCTTTAATTTTCTGAAGAGGAAGTAAGTGCTTCCTCAGTTTAATGTTTGACATTCTTTGATGTTGGTATATAAATGGCCTTTCACCACAGAAAAGTAGATTAGCTTTAATTTTCTTTTCAAGACTCCGTCTTCATAGATGTAGTTTCAAGGTTGCTTTTGTTTTCTTGTGTAAAGTCTCGTCTTTCATTACTTATGCGAAATATATGACAGGGTGTTTATCCATATCTTAAAGTTTTATAGTTAAGAATGAGAGAATTTCTTATGACCTTTCTGCTTTGATGAAGGAAAGCTATGTGAGTTTAAAGAGCGCAAGTTCATCATCAGTGAATTTGCTTCCATCATATATTTGTAAATTTGATTATGACAGGGACCCAAAACAACATCGAGATATCTGTTTAACCAACATCGATTTTTTGTGTTACCTCTACAACTGAGTACCTATTAAAGCTCTTATCTTTCAAATTCTTTTAGTAATGCAGCTCTCATTCTGAGTTTCAAGTATTTTATTTTGGTTTCACTTTTAGTCATGCTGCCTTGTTTCTAGAATAGTTTTGAAATTTGAATGTTAATTGAAAGGCCCTCAGAAAAATCAAAAGAGCTGAAGGAAACAGCAGAACAGGAGCTGCTTATGAAAGGACCTGGAACTTTCCCATTGGAAAGGTTGCTGGCCATTTTCCAATGTCTCACATCTGTATCAGACATTTCACCTGACGAAGAATACGAAAGTGATGGGATGGAAAGTCAAAGTGGGGATGGTGGACTAATGTCCGATGTTCTCCTTCAACTGTCCAGTCTCTGCAATGCAAATTTTGTTCTCAAAGGAGGAAGCTGCCCACTAGAGGGCTCGACTCGTTATCGATCTGCAGTGTCCGAGGATTTGGCTCTTAAGGTGTAATTTCTGTCTATTATGAAAATCTCACGGAAATCTCATCGTTATATAGAATGACTCATATCTGTTTGAATTGGTTAACAGGTAGCAAGGAGTCTTAAGTTCCCTCTATCAAAGTACATGTATAGTAGATAATAGTATAACGCTGCCCCCGACAGGTTGTCAGATTGGATATAGTATCACATTCAAAGAATTTCTTAACTGAAGAATGATTTCAGCCTTCAAGATATGCTACCATGGATATAATGAGGTAATGTACTGATATCTGTAGACCTATCAGGACTGCAAAAGGATAAAAACTTAATTTGGTAAATGAGTAGAGAACATTCAGATCTCTGACAAATTATTAAATGCAATGCTTACTGTTTACTTTTACTGTTGTGCCGACTACAATGAATGCACTGTAATTCCCTTACTCAATTATGAAGTAATGACTTCCAATGGATAGAATTGTGCGGGCCTGTGACCTGTATTAGCTGTGCTATAAATGTTTTACCATGTCATTGATAGTTGCCCATAGTTTCAATATGTTCTCTTCTCAGTATGCTGCTTCCATTTTTGCAACCATGAGCACTGTTAGGAGGCTATCATGGATTTGACTTGCTGGCACTGCACTGCCAGTTGATCTTGCATCGTAGTCACATGGGTTTCTTCCTGTTCTGTGAACATGAAAAGTTCCTGTCGCATCTAGACTGTCGGTTCTAAAAGGGGACGGCCTATATCTATTCGGACTAAAAGACAAAAAATACAAAAAGGATAGTTTTGACATATGTAAAACGCGATGGTATTTTAAAAAGAAAATGTTACCATTTCAGTGTTCCAAATTGTCATGAGTTAGTACTGTATATAGTCTCAAGATTCTCAACACAACTTTGATAAATAAACAAGATATAAATAAAATATGTACCAATGATATACTAGGGTAGTTATGATTGTCTTGCAGGAAGTTAAATTCTCAACTACTTATAGTGGAAATAATTATTTTCTTAAATATTAACATGTGATGGTGCGCAGTTGTGAAAAGGATTAGCGAAAGTGAACATTATTTACATAAATATTATCTTTTTGACTTTCTTCAAGAAAATGACTCCTAATTTTGAATGATCACCAACTTTTATAGCTCTCCAACATCACTTTCTTTGTATCAGCATGGTAATCTTTTTCTTTATTTCTTGACATTACTGTTTGATTTCACAAATGGGTTTGAGTATTGGAAGGGAAAATCATATTCTTCTTGTTCAAGTATTGAACATCACCATGTAGTCCATTTCACATACCTTACTTATATTTACTACTGTTTCATGATCCTGGATCCTAGTCGTGAATCTTTATTCGTTGTTGCAGTTACGAGGATGAAGGTGTTGCAGGATTTTGATTAAACACATTGGCAGATAATAAGAGACAAAATTAAGGGCATGCGAGCTTCACAAAAAATGTTTTGTACGACACTGAAATGATTCTGTGTGCCTTACAACAGAAAATCAATTGATTCTAAATATAACTTTCGAAATGAATCTTTGAAATATGTTAGGGAGCGGGTAACAATTTTAGAAGTTTATGGTTTAAAGTATAAGTTTGTGATAATTTACAGATAAATTTGACCGATATGGATTATGTAGGCCAGTGTTGGTAGGGAGATGCGTATTTTTGAAGTAATTTATTGATTCATTCATGTGAGTGATCCATTTACTAAATTTTTTGCAAATCTAGCATCTTTGTATCTCGTTTTCTATTTATCATCTTCCAATGAGTGTTTCATTTATTAAAAGTTCATCTTACATTTTAATTGAATTAAGAGTCATGTCTTGTATGTAAGTGATTCACTATTCATTTTCAATATGAATTTATTATTCCAATTGACTTCGAATGCTATCGTGTAAAATGGTTTTGAAATAAATTAAGTGTTATTTTAGATTGAGATGTTTACAGTTGGTAAATCTTGAGTGACATTGAGATTCTCTAAGCCAACGCATAAGATAGTTCGGTCAGTTCAAGTCGTATCATAAGTGAATTTTTTTTTTTTTTTGCATTTCTTTAGATAATTGATTAGGCCATCCAAACTTGATGAGACGACCAGATGCAACTCTACTGCTGTTCAGCAACGATAGAAAAGCTCCATCCCTTGTAACATTTGAATTAATGCAAATTTTTTTTAAATTGTGTCAAGTTGTAATTGCGAAACAACCAAAATGCTTTTAAATTTAAGAAAAATTATCTGGACACACATTGAGATTTACTTAAAAAACACAGACACCCTCTGTTGTTCAAGAAAAGATATGAATGTTTATAGTTAGTAAATCTTGTGACATTTTATTTTTTAGACTAAAAAATATAAAAATATTATTTCTCCTGCTAACAATGTTAAAGTTTCTCAAAATGCTAAGAATACTTTTATTTTCCTATATTGTTTATTGGGTAGAACCTGAAATTTTGTGTTTTGAGGGGTTTCTCAGGTTCGAGTTTTCTCGGGTATGTGTTTTCTAGTGAGTCAATATTATTTAAATGAGTTTATATCTAAAATTATTTTAATCATTTTATTTTAAAATTAAATTATTTATAACAAATTAGACTTATTTATCTTTTTTTAAACAACATAGAGTATCTATATTTTTTAGATAAATATTAGGAGATAGTACAAATGTTTTTCCCTAAATTTAACCCTTAAGCAGATTGGCGTGGAAATGTTGGGAAGATGTATTAATATAGCCTTCTTAATTAGACGCGGAAATTAATAAAGAAAATCACATGATATGAAGTTGACATGAGAAAGACACAAACGAAAGAAGATATGGTAAAAGCTATAGGCATAGACGTATAGAAAAGACCATAATTATGCTAATTTCCCATGGGTTAAGTTAAGATATCAAATATCCAACTGCCCCCAACCATATGGTCGCTGTCTTCCTCAAATAGGCCACCCATCCCATGTCTTCAATTCATGCCTCTTTTTAAGTATATCTGTCTTAGCTAAGCTACCGTAGATATTATTTATATTTTTTTATTGAATTTATTAAACTATACACTACAAATTAAAATAAGCTTTTAAAAAAATACCTTGTAAAAATATTTGGTTGAGAGGGGAATATCTTGGGAAAGAGTAAAAGACTTAATATGACTGTTGATTTATGATGCAGTACCTAACTCTAGTATAAAAATTCAGATGATTTTATGGCTTCAATTATGTAAAATGAACTCAAGGCATGATTTGATTTGTGTGTGTCTTTCTTACAAAGGAAGAAATAATTGTCATTTTTCACTTCTAATTATTGTTTGACTTTTGATATGTTTTAGTGAAAGAAGCATCCAAACTCCGAAAATGGTGCATCACTGATATTCTTACTTTCTACTGTTGTAATTTAATTTTAGTTTCATTTTTTCTCACCTAAAGTAGTGATAAAACTTACTACTCAATGCTTGGTGGCATGTGGTCTAAGTTATTTCCAAATAATGGTCATAATAATTGATATTTATGTTATCACATCATATCATATTATATGATATTTCATGTTGTATGATACAAGAAATATTTTCACATATATTGTTTAGTTGTTACATACTTGTGGTAAATAAGGGTAAATTGATTGATGCACTTAAATGATGCAAAAAAAATATAGTCAATTGTGCGATATCACGATCTTACTAAATAACGGTAACACTGTTTAATCATCTGTTCTGGGTGATCTAATCGTTAGAATGACCATTGACCCTCCTCACATGTATAACATTCACTTGGAGTGAAAGTTCTCCCAGCACTTGGCCTTAAAAGAAAGAATGAAGTAAAGGGCAATATGCCTGAGGCGTTGACTTTTGTTCAAGACACCCATTATTTTATCCTAAGCATTAGAACATTGAAAAAGTCAAACCCCATTTTCTCTGAGACAAACGATAAATCCCATAAATATTAATATTAATAAATAGATATTTGCATTGAGTGTCTGCAGAAAATACAGAGTGAGGAATTAATGATAAGGGGGGAGAAGAAAAAAGAGTCGCACAAGCAATTAAGCAAATGGGCGAACGCTATAAATTGTTGGTGGGTTGCTCAACCAACTCTAACCAAAGACCACATGATCAACCCCTTTTTCATTTAAAGCACAGCTTATAATTCACAAATACCCATTGCTTTGTTTTACAATATTTAAAATGATCAGATTATCAAAAGAAAGAATTCAGTATTCTACAAATATGTATGTACAAATATATACTGTGGGTAACCCATGCCTTTTGCTTCATTATATTGAGTTGTTTTTTTTAAGTCTCTCTGTCAACTAATCACATTAATTTCCTCTTCATTCAATGCTTGAATTGAATACCCACTCCCAATTCCTGCAAAAATTAGGTGTATGAGTACCTCTTTTGTCAGATACGGAGAGATAGAGAGATAGAGAGAGAAAGAGCTTTTTCTGGGTGGT
The DNA here is from genome assembly GCA_003255025.1 of Datisca glomerata. Taxonomy (NCBI): domain Eukaryota; kingdom Viridiplantae; phylum Streptophyta; class Magnoliopsida; order Cucurbitales; family Datiscaceae; genus Datisca; species Datisca glomerata. The sequence continues at coordinate 949,912 of QANY01011928.1, read as the reverse complement.
GGGAGTTTTTTTTTCTTTTGGTTGAATGATTTTCTTGTAATTAGAGTGATACTACTGTTTTTAGCTTTCAAAATTTCAACGACCTCTCCCGGCATTTATTTCGGTTCATCTGATAATTTCTTTTAGAGAGAGAAACATAGAGAGAGAGAGAGAGAGAGTAGTATCAAGAACCAGTCTGGCTTTAGTAATTGCTTGATCAAATAACACCATTTTTTCACCCTATAAAAACCCTCCCTCTCTAACTCCATTTCTATATCTTCTGTTCTGTTCTACTCTGTTTTCTCTTCACAATTTTTGTTCTTTTTGGTTGTTCTTCCCACCATCTTCTACCTTCTTTTACCGTACCAGAAAACGATTCTGTACTTCTGATCCGACATTTCTCCATATACAAACAAAAGATCCTTTTCAGTTTGATGGAACATCCACTGAATTTCAAGGTGAATTTAGTTTAGTATAAAGCTTACATTTTTCTTTTGAAAGAGAATATTTTCCCGGAAACCAAACAGGTTCTTCCAGGAAGTTCGGTGTTGTGTGGGTTGTTGTGGAGTACAGAGAAGGTACAGGATGGACATGGCTATGGCTTTTCTGATTTTAACGGCTATAACGGCGTATCTCCTATGGTTCACTTTCATCTCACGGTCATTAAGAGGACCACGTGTATGGCCCTTATTAGGCAGTCTTCCGGGCCTGATTGAGAATGCAGATCGCCTGCATGACTGGATCTGTGATAATTTACGAGCGTGTGGCGGCACGTACCAGACCTGCATCTGGGCTATTCCGTTTTTCGCTAAAAAGCAAGGGCTCGTGACCGTCACGTGCGACCCGAGAAATCTGGAGCATATTTTGAAGACCCGGTTCGACAATTATCCCAAGGGTCCAACATGGCAAGCCGTTTTCCATGATCTTCTTGGTAGAGGGATCTTTAATTCTGATGGCGACACGTGGCTGTTTCAGCGTAAAACTGCTGCACTGGAATTTACCACCAGGACACTACGCCAAGCCATGGCTAGGTGGGTCAATCGAGCCATCAAGCTGAGGTTCTGTCCAATTCTCAAGTCAGCTGAGCTGAATTCCGAGCCGGTAGATCTGCAAGACTTGTTGCTTCGGATAACCTTTGATAACATATGCGGCCTGGCTTTCGGAAAGGACCCACAGACTTGCGCGCAGGGACTCCCCGAAAACGGCTTCGCGTCGGCTTTCGACCGAGCAACTGAGGCCTCACTCCAGCGCTTCATTTTGCCTGAGGTTTGTTGGAAATTCAAGAAATGGCTTCGGCTTGGAATGGAAGTCAGCTTGAGCCGAAGCATTACCCATATTGAAGAGTATTTATCCAGTGTGATAGATTCACGTAAGCTCGAATTGGATTGTCGGCAAAAAGATGGGAATCCACATGATGATCTTCTCTCAAGGTTCATGAAGAAAAAGGAATCGTACACGGATGCATTTCTCCGACACGTGGCATTGAACTTCATCCTAGCTGGACGTGACACATCATCAGTGGCGCTGAGCTGGTTCTTTTGGCTAGTCATCCAAAACCCAATAGTTGAGGATAGAATCTTACGCGAAATTTGCACCGTCTTGATCGATACACGTGGCGATGACGTGTCTACATGGTTAGACGAGCCGTTAGTCTTCGAGGAAGTTGACCGATTGATATACCTTAAAGCAGCGTTATCCGAAACGTTACGCCTTTATCCATCGGTGCCGGAGGACTCAAAACACGTGGTGGCGGACGACGTGTTACCGGACGGGACATTCGTACCGGCGGGATCATCAGTGACGTACTCTATATATTCGACGGGGAGGATGAGGACGACGTGGGGAGACGATTGCCTAGAGTTTCGACCGGAGAGATGGTTGTCGTCCGACGGTAAGAAATTCATGGCACATGAGCAATACAAATTTGTTGCATTTAATGCAGGGCCGAGGATATGTTTAGGGAGGGATTTGGCGTATTTGCAAATGAAGTCAATAGCGGCGGCATTATTGCTCCGGCACAGGATGACGGTGGTGCAGGGGCACAAGGTGGAGCAGAAAATGTCGTTGACGTTGTTTATGAAGTATGGGCTGAAGGTGAATTTGCAGCAGAGGGAGTTGAAGGGAATATTGGGAAGAATAAGGAAAGAGAGAGAGAGTATAGGAAGCGTGAAAGTTAACGGAAATTGTAACGGAATAAACGGGGAGTTGGTGAAGAAGTAGAAATGGTCGTTGGGGTGGCATGAGGGTGTTGTATGGAGGTTGGGTGGGGATTTAAATGTTAATATTTAAGGAGAGATGGAGCCCATTAGAGTTTGACATGGAAATATCGTGTGGGGAATGGTTTGATTCAATGTGATTATGTCTCCCACGAGCTTCAATCACTCTAGAGTCTAGAGAGAGAGAGTGTGTGTTGGAGAACTACAGTTAATTATACAGCTTGGTTATAATTGAGAGAGAGAGAGACGTGAATTTACTCACTCACTCACACCTTCAATTGAGTAAACGTGTTTGAAATTTTTTATAGAATTCTTTAGTTCTAATTGCTTATTAATTCAGAAGTTGTGTATTTCTTTAATTCAAACATGTAATAATCAAATCAATCAATTTCTTATGTTATATTTATTCTTGAGCTTGCTTGTTCTATCATTTAACTTTCAATTTCTTTTCCATCTCATACATTCTTCGGATTAAGATCATCCTTGATTGTAAATCCCGTAGACACCCTATTTCCACTGGGTTACTTCAAATCTGACCTTTGGAAGACCCGAATTCATGGGATAATCTTAAAGGAATCCGGAGTCTAAGTTTACCCTAGTAACGAAGAGAAGTGCATTCTTAGTTTATCCTAGAAAAATATATTCGATGAACAAAATTTATTGTCGCTGCAAATTTTGAGTTATACAGCATTCTGTTTGCATATATCATCACATATCAGCCTTTTGAACATTGTATTGGATAGTGAGAAGCCTTTTTACGGTACCAAGAACCCTAACATTCTTTACATTAAATTGTGTGTTAGAGAAGAAAGAATAAAGGTGACCTGTGTAAATACTTCCAAGCCAACCCTAAAATTCGTCAGTAGCGAAGGATTCACAAATTCATGAAAAAATGCCGGTGTCTCTGCATCTGATCCTTGTATGCCGAGAAAGATTTGCTAATACATGAGTTTCTCATTTTTGGTTTTATTAGATATCATTTCCAAGAGTGAAAATTGCGATCTCAAGATTTCCAGTGTTGTTCCTGTTAGAGATAATAAAGGAAAGAAATAAAAGAAAAAGTGTGTAAAAGAAAGAAATAAAAGAAGAAAATGTGAATGAAAGTGTGTGATGTGAAATGAGTGAGATTTAGTACCGCATTGAAAATTCAAGGAAAAGATGTTGAGTGTATAAACCTAACTCTCATGCCTTGGGGTTAGCCCCAAGAGGCACCCCAACATGTGGGGACATCCAGATCCTCCCCTCACTCGTGTGCGTTATCGCCGCCATCGGTCTGTATCGAAGAATTATTTTTTTTTGAATAAAATTTCTTTTGATTATTTACTTGGAGAGGAAGCTGTGGAGCTTTGAATTTGTCAAAGCTAAATAAATATCATCTAGATTATCTGTAGAAGATAATTAGACTTTATCAGCACTAATTTCGTGCATGACCTTATCTCCATTATCCCCAATTTCGTGCATGACCTTATAAGCACTAACCAATTTTTTACTTGCTCCCCAAGCTGCCCACGTTTTAAAACAAAGGCAGTGTGTGAGCATATGAGTAACTTCGGTTTTATCCCCATTAGAAAACTTCGTTTTCAACACCATCATCAAACATCTGCATATTGAAAGTGAGATGCAGAAAGTTCAGAGAGAGTCTGAGTAATTGGTTGCTATACTCAGACTTCGATTGTTGCATCCTGCAGAGACAATTCGTCGTAGTCTCCAAGCACCTTGTGGAGGACGATTATTGTCTTTAGGACATTGCTTACGAGCAATCCTCAATTTCATCTAATTCTACTTTAATTATTGGAATTTCAGTTGTAATTATTTTCTCTATTTATTTTCTGAATTTTCGTGTATGAATTCTAATAATTTTCGTTGTAATCGTCTCTGTTGCATTTAAGTTGTATTCGTTCCAATTTCATTGCATTGTTGGTATATGAAAACATCTTGTTCCATCGCTACCTATAACAATATAAAGACAATCATCATGGAACAATCTGCTGGAATCAAGACTTTGCACGCTGAAAAACCTAAGAAGTTCAAGGGGGACGACTTTAAACAATGGCAACAAAAGATGATCTTCTATATGAACACTCTCAATCTAGCACATCTGATGACGGGCGATATATTGTTACATAGCAATCGAAGGAGCTAGCATCGGCACGGGAAGCCTAGATTCATTTGGACTTCCTTTGCCAAAACTATATCTTGAACGGCTTGGTAGACAGCCTCTAAAACGTCTACTCGTCATTCAAGACGGCAAAGGAGCTGTGGCAGGCCTTGGAGAAGAAGTACAAAACTGAGGATGTTGAGACTAAGAAGTTTATAGTCGAGAAATTTATTAAATACGAGATGGATGATAAACACACGGTAATCAGTCAAGTGGAGGAATTACAGATCATCTTCAACAACATGAAGGTCGAGGGGATGATCGTGAATGAACCATTCCAAGTCGCGTCCATCATTGAGAAGCTACCACCGTCGTGGAAAGACTCTAAGAATTATTTGAAGCACAAGCGTAAGGAGGTTAGCATGGAGGATCTGATTGTTCGGCTGAGAATAGAGGAGGACAACCGGAAAATGAAAAGAAAACAATGTGAGCAACTTACAGAATGAAAGCTAACGTGGTCGAAGGAAACCAATCCAATCAACTAAGCAAGAAAATGAAGACACCGTCGAGCAGTGCTCAGAAAGGTAACTCGGAGAAACACATTAAAGGCAGTTGCTAGGTGTGCGGTTAAGCCGGACACAGGGCAAAAGACTGTTGCTTTAAGAAATATCAGAACGATGGTAACCAACCCCGTAACAGCGGGAAAATGAATCAAGCAAATATGATGGAGATGGATGATCTCTGTGCTATAATTTCTGAGATCTGTGTGGTTGCTGACACCAGAAAATGGTGGGTTGACACTGGTACGACGAAGCACGTGTGCAGTGACCGAAATATTTTTTCAACTTATACAGAGGTTGAAAGGGTTGAAGTTCTCTATATGGGGAACGCCTCAGAAGCTGCTGTTAAAGGAAAGGGAAAGGTTGTGCTAAAGTTCACATCCGCAAACAACTCACTCTCATAGACTCCTGCATGTGCCTGAGATTCGTAGAAATTTGGTTTCAGGATCTCTTTTATGTAAGAGTGGATTTAAGCTTGTCTTTGATGCTGACAAGTTTATTCTGACTAAGGGAGGGATGTTTGTCGGGAAGATTTATAGTTTGATGGATTTTTTAAACTTAATGTGTCTGCTGTAACTCCTACTATTATTAATAATAATTTTGCTTCTTATGTTTATATCATTGAACTGTCTAATATTTGACATGCTAGATTAGGACATGTAATTTTCGATCCTTACAACGAATGATTAATTTAGACCTTTGCCTAGTTTTACTCTAAAAAAAGGAAATAAATGTGAAATATGCGTATAATCTAAATTTGCAAGTAAATCACTTAAATCTGTAAAATGAACAAATGTCTTACTTGATTTGATATATAGCGAATTATGTGATTTAAAATTAACACCTAGTAGGGGAGGTAGAAAATACTTTATTACATTTATTGATGATTTCAGTAAATATTGCTGTGTATATCTGGTTCATTTAAAGGATGAGACTTTGGATATGTTTAAGACATACAAGTCTGAAGTTGAAAATCAACTTGGTAAAAATACCAAAGTGCTTAGATTTGACCGATGTGGAGAGTATGACTCCACTATGCTGTTTAAATTCTGTGCTCAGCATGGAATTGTGCATCAGACTACTGCACCTTATACGCCTCAACAGAATGGGGTGGGTGAAAAGAAGAATAGAACTCTGAAAGATATGATGAACTGTATGTTGAACAGTTCTGGATTATCCCAAAATTTGTGGGGGGATGCCTTGCTTACAGTAAACACCATACTTAACAGGATTTCACATAAGAAGACTAACAAGTCTCCTCATGAAAAGTGGAAATGGAAGTTACCTTCCTATAAAATCCTAAAAGTGTGGGGGTGTCTCGCAAAAGTATAAATACCGTTGCCAAAAAGAGTAAAGCTAGGACCTAAGATGATGGACTGTGTTTTCATAGGGTATGCATTGAACAGTGCTGCATATAAATTTTTGGTTATTAGGTCAGAGATTTCTGACATAAGTCTTAACACTATAATGGAGCTTGTCAATGCTGAATTCTTTGAGAATGTGTTTCCATTTAAGGAAAGAAGATACAGTCAAACTGCCAAACAAGGTTTAAAAGAAAGTTCTTCTAGAGCTCAGATTGATGAAGAATCTGAACCTGAGCTTAGAAGAAGTAAAAGAGCTAAATCGAGTATCTTATTTGGTCAAGAGTTTCTAACATACCTGACGGAGGCCAAACCTCAAACCTATAAGGAGGCAATGTCTAACCTTGAGGCTCCTTTTTAGAAGGAAGCAGTCGATAATGAGATAGATTTCATTATGCAAAATAACACATGGATGTTGGTAGATCCCCTCACCTGGGAATAAACCAATAGGCTGTAAATGGATCTTCAAAAGAAACTGAGAGCTAATGGTACTATTGAAAGTACAAAGCTCGGTTGGTAACTAAAGGATACCGACATAAGGAAGGTATAGACTTTTTCGATACCTATTCTCCAGTTACGAGAATCACATCTATCAGGATGTTGATTACACTAGTAGCTTTGCGTAATTTGGAAATTCACCAAATGGATGTAAAAACTGCTTTCTTAAATGGATAATTGGACGAAGAAATCTACGTGGAACAACCCGAAGGATTTGTGGTTAAAGGTCAAGAACGAAAGATTTGTAAACTTGTTATATCTTCTTTATGGATTAAAACAATCGTCAAAGCAATGGCACGAGAAGTTTGATTGCACAATGATATCTCATGGATTTAAGATAAATGAGTGTGATAAATGTGTCTACATTAAATGTACTAATGATAAATTCGTCATAGTATGTTTATACGTAGATGACATGCTTATAGTGGGATCGAATAAGGATATAATATTTTCTACTAAGAAGATGCTGGATTCTAATTTTGACATGGAAGACTTAGGTCAAGTACATGTTATTCTTGGAATTCAAGTAAAGCGAACTGAAAATGAATATATCCTTACTCAGTCCCATTATATAGAAAATATTTTGAAAAGGTTTGGGCAATATGAAAGCAAACCTGCAGTAACTCTGTTCGACCCAAACTGTAAATTGAGGAAGAATAATGGAATTAAAGTATCTCAATTGGAGTACTCATAATTGAAAGTTTAATATATATCATGAATTGCACCAGGCATGATATAGCTTATTCAGTAGGAAGGTTGGCAAGATATACGAGTTAGGGTAATCGGTTCGGTTCGGTTCGGCTTGGTTTAGGGGTATTTTTAGAACCAAATCGCAAATAGCATTTTTTAAATATTAAAACCGAACCGAGCCGACGATTAAGTATAAACCGAACCGGACTGAACCGTCCAAACTGGTACAGATTTGCGGTTTTTACCTGCCAGAAAAGTATAAAAAGGAGAAAAAACCAAACCATGTTCTACCTAGAAAAATATATTAAAAAAACACATGATTATACTGAAACTGAAGATAATAGGAGCAGAAAAATACACTTACAAAATATCATTTCTAAATTCAAGATCTCAGACTTATAAAATTATTACATAACTCAAATTCTGCATTTGATTAACAAATCATATCACCAAGGAAGAGATTATGAGCCTAGGAACAATTTGTCAATACAAATTCTTCTTTAACAAATGAAGAAAGATGATACCTTAACAAACACATTCCCTATTCCACTCCTCTTTGCATCAGAATCACGATGTGACCACATTACTCTGATCATTTTTCCATTCAGCAAACTAAGATTCCTTTCCTCAATTGCACGAAGTGCTTCACAAAAATAGAGAGAAGAATGAATAAAAACCATACCAGGACAGAAGAAAGAACTACTTAAACAGAGAGAAGAATGAATAAAAACCATCTTAGACTGTCACAATCCTATTTCCTGCAATGCTTGCACTATTAATGCAACTTCTTACTTCTCTTAACAATTCGTGATAGCAAGGCATTGGAGGCCTTGATACCAAAATAGCAATATAGAACATTCTCCCTATTTTGGAGGCCAATATTCATTGAAGATGAAGGCATTGATGCTAAGAAAAAATAGACCCAGATCAAATCTAAACTAAAGTTTAGACAAAATATTAGCCTAAAAATCAGCTAGACCTTATCAAGAAATCAGATAGCTATCAATAAATCAGAACAGATCACAAACATAATAGCAGAGAAAATAAAAGCAGTTCATACGAAATAACAGATCATACATATGAAATCTGAACAACTAATAAACTAATAATCTAATAATCTAACAACTAATAATCTGAGTAACTAATAATTTGAACAACTAATAATCTAAACAAATAATAGTACAGATAAAAAATATGGAAGATATATAGAGAGAGACAGCGTAACCAGATCTCGCCTGAGTCGTCATCGAGCAACAGCAAACAGATCTCGCCTGAGTCATCGAGCAGTCGAGCAAGTCGCCTCTCTTGTCTCCCGAATCGAGCTGTCGAGTTGTGAGCTAAGGACTGAGGAGAATGGGAGAGTTAGACAACGAGTTGTGAGCTGAGGATTGAGGAGAATGAGAGAGCTAGATAGCGAGGTCTGAGCTAAGGAGTGAGGACTGAGGAGAAGGGGAGAGCGTCGAGCGAGTAGAGACGCGAGAGTGGGGAGAACTGGAGAAGGGGAGAGCGTCGAACGAGGCGAAACACGATAGTGGGGAGAACTGGAAAAGGGGAGAGCGTCGAGCGAGGCGAGACGCGAGAGTGGGGAGAACTGGAGAATGGGAGAGCGTCGAGCGAGGTAGGACGCGAGAGTGGGGAGAACTCAAAACTGGAGAAGGAGAGATTGGAGAGCGTTGAGCGAGGCGTCAAGCGAGACGCGAGAGTGGGGACTCGACAGAACTGGAAAAGGGAAAATTAGGTTAAATTTGTAGAGGTATATATATAGTGTGATTCGATTCGGTGTGATTTGTTCACAAAAAACGCACATCGAATCGAACCGAGCTTATTTTTAACTTATACAACCGAACCGAACCGCCATAAGTAAAAAAAAAACAATCGAACCGCATCGGTTCAGTCTTGCTCGGGCAGTCTGGTTGGTTTTCTCGAATTTACTTACACCCTTAATACGAGTAATCCTGGACGTGATCACTGGAGTGCATTGATAAGAGTACTAAGGTACTTAAAATTTACTATGAAGTACGCACTGCACTACTCAATCTATCCACCGGTGTTAGAAGGATTTAGGGATGCTAACTGGACATCAGACAGTCTAGAGACCATATCTACTAGTGAATATGTTTTTACCCTAGATGGTGGAGCTATCTCATGAAGGCCTACTAAGCAGACCTGTATAGCTCGTTCAACTATGGAATCAAAATTCATAACTTTGGACAAGGCTTGTGAAAAAGCAGAATGGCTCAGGAATTTTTTGGAAGATATTCCCGTGTGGCCAAAACCAGTGTCAATAATATGTGTTGTGACAATATGGCTACAACCTTTAGAGCGAAAAACAATAGGCATATCAGACGAATACATAATACCATTAAGCAGTTGCTCTACAATGGGATGATTTCCTTAGACTTTATAAGGTCAAAAGAGAATTTTGCTGACCCACTGACCAAATGTTTGTCAAGAGAACAAATAAAATAAACATCAAGGGGAATGGGCTTAAAGCATATTCAATGAATCATTCAGGTGGGAACCTAACCTAGTTGATTGGAGATTCCAAGATCTAGGTTCAATAGGCAAACTGATAGGAATGATTCACGTAACACACAAAGAACCTTTGTTTCTTCTCATTCCTATGATGTAATGAAAGTGTGTTGTCTGTCGACGATAAAATGATATACTTAGTATTTAATGACGTTGATATCTTGGTTACAAGATGAGTATAGACAGAATACTCTTAATCATCGTCACCTATGTGAGAGTATAAGTGAGGTCGTTTCTATGAGTAATGGCTTGACCTCTCTAAAGCTCTCATAAATGCGGAATATGTTCAGGACCAAAATGGACAAAATCGTATGAACTCAGATGTATTAAGATGAAATATGTGTGATATTTGTTGTCTCAGTTTATCTCAGAGGAAATTCAGTTCAAGAACATAGTTCACTATTTTTCAGAATAAATCCGATAAATTCTCACTGAGGAAGGTTCAAGTCCAAAAGACACATCGTCGTTCGTCCGACTCAACTCGATTCGGTCCGGATCAAAGAATTATTTTTTGGATAAAATTTCTTTTGATTATTTACTTGGAGAGGAAGGCGTGGAGCTTCGAATTTGTCAAAGCTAAATAAATATCTCCTGGATTATCTGTAGAAGATAATTAAACTTCATCAGCACTAATTTCGTGCATGACCTTATCTCCATCATCCTCAATTTCGTGCATGACTTTATCAACACTAACAAATTTTTTACTTCCTCCCCAAGCTGCCCACGTTTTAAAAAAAGGGCAGTGTGTGAGCATAGGAGTAACTTCAGTTTTATCACCATTAGAAAACTTCATTTTCATCACCATCATCAAACATCTGCATATTGAGAGAGAGATAGAAAAAATTCAGAGAGAGTCTGAGTAATTGGTTGTTGTACTCAAACTTCGATCGTTGTATCCTACAGAGATGATTCGTCGTAGTCTCCAAGCACCCTGTGGAGTACGATTATTGTCTTTAGGACTGCTTACGAGCAATCCTTGATCTTCATCTAATTTTACTTTAATTATTGAAATTTTAGTTGTATTTGTTTTCTCTATCTATTTCTGAATTTCCGTGTATGAATTCTAATAATTTTCGTTGTAATCGTTTCTGTTGCATTTAAGTTGTATTGTTGGTATATGAAAGCATCTTGTTCCATCACTACTTACAACAGTTCCTTCCGCCCGACCTTTTCTAGTCGAGAATTTTCTCTCCAGTTGCAAATAAATTCCAAACTAGAGTTCCTATAATGTACAACACAACTGCCACCTTAAAAACATCATCCCAAGACCCTGCAGAACATTTTGTGAGTTAATAAAAGTTGAAACTGAGTGAATAGATAGACTAGGGAATGCCAAAACCAAATGATATTTTGTAACAATAAATAAATAAAATGCTCGGTTGAACCTCGCTGAAGTATGTAACCAGTTGCGGCTGTACCAAAGACACCAGCAAGCACACCGACTGTGTTTGATAATCCCAATAGCACTCCCTATTGTTAATTAAATAAGCTAATTATTTAGTCTTAATGAAATATTAAAGCATGAGCTTTAAGTCTTAAACAATATTAATGCATGAGCTTGAAACAGTACTGGTAGAAATTTGGTTAAAACTTAGAACTAACCCATCTGTCTATGACCTACAATTTATTGGAGAGAGCACCGGATTGAGGGCAAAAATGTATGTTGCTCGCAAAAGATGAACAGTTACTATATGTTGCACTAGAAAGGCTTATAAAGAACTTACTGCATAACGGGGTCCAATATCTTGGTGATTGGAGTAGAGACCAGATTGTGAGAAAGCATCAGATCCCTGCCAATAAAAGCAAATATAGAGATTTTAACAGAAGTTGACATACTTGCATTTGATCATCCAACCTCCCGAAGGCAGCTTGCTTCTTATTTTCTAGGTCCTTATTTCTACTATAAGAGTTTATGAAGCAAAATAATATGAAAGAATGCAAGAAAGAAGTTGCAAAAAGAAATAAGTTGGAGAGCTTTTATTTTTCCTTACAACCGTCCACATTTTTTTTCTGAGAACGCTTCTTGCAAAAAGGATGAAAAAATTTACACAGATGATGAAACTGGAGCAAACTATATGCAGTTGGAAAGAAGTGGATATTTCAACAAGAATATCGATTTCCCTCAGACATTCTAAGGCTGGTATGTTCTTTTCATCAGTGAAAATTACTCCAAGTATAGCTAGGATAAATTGTAAAGATACAGTGTGAAATTCCAAGATAAGGAAAAGAACTTATGTAAACCGACAAATACCTGGCTGCATGCCATGCATAGCTGCCATAGCAGGTGTCTTGACATGGCTCAGCTGAGTAAGGAAGAACGCTGGGCCAAGAAATTCAATAGATTGCATGATCTGCAACGCCAATTAGATATGAAAAGAAATATCTTCAAAGTGGAATTGAAGTGTAAATGATAAATATGGAGTGAAAGATCTAGTACAAATACTTGATCATTTCATCATGTCAAAAGACTCAAAAACAGAAAATAACTCAGAGATAGAAAACCAGGTGCACTTTACATGTAGAAAACTAACTTGGCAGACGCCACATATAAACCTTGTCTTTACAGCTCTTTGTACACATTCAGCTCATACATCAATATATTGTCTTGAAGTGCACAGTAGTAAGTGCAGATGTATGTGACAAATTTAAGGATCAAACTATTAAAATTGAAAGAAATTGTAAGTCAGAGCGTTGGGAATTGACAGATCAGTCATACGAGTATAAACATGCTGCCACTACTTAATGGATTGTACTAGACTTGATGGAATGTAGTCAGCATTAAAGACTTGGAAGAATCCTGCCTTGCGAACAGCAGTTATAGAAAGACCCTTGCTCACTAGTGTGTCTGCAATCCAACCACCGATATTTGCAAAAATAGCCATGGTTAACCATGGCAGAGCGCAGAGAAGTCCAGATTCAGTAAGGTTGAACTTCAAAACCTGAGAAAATCATTAATGACTCAGCGAAAACAACTTAGCTAACTGAGATATAGTATGGATGTTTTGCTAGAATAAAGCATGTTAAATGTTGATGTAGTTGAAAATTTCTTGATTAATCTGCATAGGTAATCATGTTAAGTCTAACATAATCTTTCCCTACAGGCTAAACTAGCGTTGAAAGATAACACCTGGTGATGGATATGCGTCATTGGCTCTTTACTAACTTATGCTAGAATATTTAGCCGTTCACGTATTACTTGACATCAAGACGAGTAAAGACCAACTTACTATGTGAGGAGTAAATATAGATTTTTTTTTATAACGTGGGTATCCAGGGCTTCGTCCTGACTATTGCGCGAGACCTCAAGCGCTCCCACGGGCCCTGAAGTTAACGACCGGGTAAACCGCCAATGGCCCTGAAGATATGACTCTAGTGATAAGTTTCGAACCCAGGATCTCATGCATTACCACATCGGTCCAGCGCTCGCCCAACCACCAAGCCAACCCCCTAGGGTTATAGAAATATTACTATCCATAAGATTTCAATAGCTAAAGAAGTCATCTATATATCGCACATCATAGGCCATCAAGTAGGAGTGCACAAACCGACTACAGAACTTATACTTAACTTGAAGCAAGTCCTGATTCCAAAAGAACGCATTGCTACGTATTACCATTCTAAATGCTTTTCCACTGGTTAAGGTATTCTTTTGGAATCTCTTGTTCAAATTCCTTTAGGTGTTTCCATGCACCAATTATACAGAGTAGTCTAGGTACCTGATTGTAGTATGTAGGCATCCATGTAAGCAAAATGAAGGTTCCCCAGTTATGGCAGAAATGGGAGATAATAAGAGCCCAAACAGGTGCTTTTGATAAAATTAACCTCCAAGGAATTACTGAAACAGGTTCCTTAGATGTGCCGCCATCCAATATTAGCTTTTTCTCCGCAATACTGACCTCTGCGTCATCTTTTGGTGAGCTATATGCCTGAGAAGAAACCATAAAGAAAGGCGGAAAGAAGCTTAAATTTTGAAACAACGATATCGTCAGAATTGCATTCTTGTGGTGTGTTTGTGTATATATATAATATGACTTCCGTTGGTCAGCAGCAGAAATTTGACACCACACTTATTGTGTCTGGCTCTCCTTCAGCAACTTTCTTTAAAGGAGGAAAGAAACTTCTCACTTGGTCGTATGCTGATAGCTACTTGTTTTCCTAACTTATTATTATTTAATTATAATTGAGATGAATTTCGGAAAAGATTTTCATTTGACAAAAGTTGAAGAAGAAAAGAACGTACTTTTCTCAGCCAGAATGCAAACCAGATACTTCCAAGGGATCCAAATGCGTAAAAAACAGAGGGCCATCCAAAGTATTTTATCAGAATAGGAGAGAAGGCCAACCCTGTGACAGAACCGAGATACATGCCACTGTACACTAGCGCAAGTGATCTGCTTCTTTCTGACACAGGAATCCACTTGGATAGTATATTATTCATTGCTGGCATAGCAACCCCCTGTAAAGAAAGCATATAAACGTTAGCAAAGATGTACCCTATACCGGTAGGAGAACAACCTGATTCTAATTCGATGAGAACATGTGAAATTTATTTATGTAAAGAGAATAAAACCAAAATTTTACATGACACAAAAAAGAACTCAAGAATAGAGTATATGGTGTCTGACTCAGATGAGTTGAAAGTTGATACAAAATCATGTGTCTCTTCTTGTCGGGTGTTAATAGTAAATATCACTTGGAGTAATTATATTCAGCTTAGCAGTTCAATTATTTATTGTTGTTACTGGATAATATAGCTGGTTCTTTTAATAACAATATATTATAGCTGTTCATATATGCTCTAATTACATATTCTAGCTATTTATCAGATAAAAAGGAGGAACATAGGAGGCCAACCTCACCGATCACCATAAAAGCACGCGTAACAAGCAAAAATGGAAGCCCAATTCTAGCAACAATTGGTGTTAAAACTGTTGCCACTGACCACCAGACTACTCCAAAACCCAAAACAACCTTCCCACCAATCCGGTCTGCCCATATGCCTCCAACAACCTAAATGCCAAGAAAGAACAATAAATATTTGTAGAATTAGGTCTCTATGATACAGAGAGAGTTGCACTCTAAAAAACCCCAAAATCACAGAAACTTGACAGATGCATTCCGCACTGAAAATGAGATTACATAAACAAATCCAAGTATACTGAGTAAGTAGATAGCCCCAGAAGAAAGAGGATTGGATTAAGCCAACTGTTGCACTATTCCACTTAAATTCCTGAGACATTGGAAGTATTGCAATGCTCATGTTCACCTATAATTTTTCAACTTAATATAGTTAGTAAGATGTACTGAGAACTAAAGTGCCGATTTTATCATGTGAGAATGCTATTGTAGAAGAACACTAAGTCTATCAGCATATAAAACTTGAACTGTTTCTAGACTTTGAAAGATCCTGTAACCTGAAGCACCTCAGTTCCTCTTGATTATGATAATTCATAATCATACCCGTAATCACAAGAGAAATACATAACATCAAAGTTGACGGAATGTTGAAGACCTTTGCAATGTTGAAGACCTTTGCAAGGTCCATGTTGCATAAAATAAGAACTTAAACTGAAGCACATAAAGTTAAAAATGCACTCACACGGTCCATGTTGCACAATAGAAATGCAGAAAAACAGAGCAGTACAATGACCCAGCGCTTAGGAAACTGCTCCCACCAAGGAGACACTTCCTGCACATTACCTTCAACTAAAACAGCTTCACTCCAACCCTCTGCTGCCGTCAAGGCATCCACATTCGCTTCCGTCATGTCATACTCCTCAGACTTGTAATGAGCTTTTAATCTCTTAACTCTAATATTTCCAGACTTCAGTCCGCAACCGTTATTAAGTTCATCTTTAGATCTAGGTCTAATCCAAGAACCACGAAAGGAACCTGAATGTAGAGAGCATTTACAGTTTCTCTGCGTTCTTTGTCTTATTTGAATATCGAGACAATCATATTGCGAAAACAGTGGCCGATTCCACAACCCTTCATCATAAGGATAGTGGTTAAAGGAACACCAATGTAGAGAACTACGATCTCCCAAATTAGTTGAGTTTCTTAAGAATGCGTTTACTGGACAATGTTGGGACATAACAGTGCCTAATCGCTCTCCTCTCTGACGTGAAATTGCTTGTTCGGTTCTGCACCCTCTCCCTGCCAACGTCGGAAAATTAGGCATAAGAACTCAGAAAGGGACTTCAAAAGTATTCGAAAGCTTCTGAAATCTGCATTATTCGATCAGAATCATCCAAGAATAGTTAGGTAAAAATATTCAGCAGAAAATGCATGGAGAAATCCACCTTAAAGAAAATCGAAGCGAGAAAAAAAGGATTGACAATGTACTGACACAAAATTATAGCAGAAAATCGCAACATTCTCGACAAAAATATAGTAATTGTAAGAATGCAGCTCAAAAAGAGAATCGGCTAACATCACCTAAGAACATCAGAGCATGCACACTGAAAACAAACAAATGAAAGAAAAAACTCCAAACATAAGTGAAAAAAGAAAAGGAGAAGCAGTAGAAGGAAAATACCGGAGCCAATAAAGGAACTAAAATTCTGGTAAGAAATCAGACCGCCGATAGCCATTTCTTCTAAACAAATGCAGTAACCCTCAAGCTCGCAGCTCGAAGCTCTTGTACAAATTCAGAGCCAAAACGCAAAGCTCACTTTCACATGATGAAAGTCATTCCGGTTCACCTCTCTATCTCTCTGGTGTTTGAGTATGCCTCTGCTCGCTCCCTCTTCCTCACGAGCTAAAGCGAATAAGCAAAAAGCGGGAAAAGGAAAAAAAACAGTGGCGTTACAATCAACGAAAGGGGTTGAGAAGGTGACACGTGGCACATCATCCTGTTTGGTTCTGAATGGGAAAGAACGGGATGATGAAATTATCCGTTCAACCAGTAAGTTTTACGATGGCATTGGGGGTGTAGGATTGTAAAGAAGGGAGTCAAGGGAGAGTGTTTTGGGATATATCGAACAAAAAATCTGAGCCTGAGAGCAGCCTTTCTATATCACCGGAAAAAGGAAGCTGAAAAGCACAGTTGTATTATTTTAGTTTTTCACTTTTAGGTTTTAGCTTGTAGTTGTGAAACGGCTCCTAATTTGGCATTGCAGACGGAGACAGTGGACAACAGTCAGGTCCGCTTTTGACCTTATTCAATTTTTTTATAATTACTCTCACACCTCTTATAATCTTCTATAAATAAAGTTGAGTAAACATGTCTCAAAATTTAGCAAATGTCATTTATCTAAACACTTCTCCAAATGTCATTTATCTAGACATCTCTCATGAACATCTCATAATTAATTATATTTTATCAACATATTTATTATCACTTAGAAAGACAATGTAATTAATATTCATACATAAGCATTACCACATTTCATTTAATTATTACTCATTTAATCTTCTATATAATATCATATACAATAATAACTAAATACCCCCCAAAATTGATTGTGTTGTAATATAGAACCTTAATATATAATCATTATTTCAGAAATCATTATATAATCTTATTTGTTAGTATCATATTTTAATTAAAAATGTATTTTATTTTTCAAAACTAAGAAATTGTAAGTATCCCTCTCTCCCCTTACTCTACGTTTTTAACCAACTCCAATTTTCCTTTGACAAGAAAAACCTCTTTCAATTTTTTGATTCGTGATAAGAGCATTATATATGTAACATGTTCAAATTAAGAATGAAAAAGAAAGAAAAGAACATTATGCATTAACATATTTGATAATAATTACTTTGACATGTTGATTATGATAAATGCTTTACGTTGTACCCTTTCATGTTTTTCTTATAAAGAATTGGGTCGATGGTGTACAATGGGTTTAAGTTTAGTTAAATAGGGTGAATTAACCATAAACAAATAAAGTTAAGGAATAAAAAAATAATAAAAATTGATATTAAGAGAATAAACTACTAATTTTTCATAATTAATATATTTAAACCATCGTTACATGGATCGCTCTTCCAATGTCGGGAATAATTTTTCCAGCGTTGATGCTGGGATTAATCCTGATCGTTGGATCTGACCAGGACAATCCCAGCACAAGATAACTTTTACAGTTTATTTCCTTTACAACTGGTTGAATAGGTCTCCATCTGCTTCTTCTACCTTCCCCATTCTCATTTCCTCATTTCTTTCATTTGACTTCAAATCTAGGACACGTAAATAGATCCGGCAATTTTCCTACCCCTCAAGCAGCTCCTCCACCAGTGACTATACTATCAGCGATTCCTCCTTTTGTTGTGCTTCATGGACTCCAGTCGCATCTTCGACATCGAGGACTCTGGCTCCGTAAAATCTGGTTCACCTAGACAACCATCACCATCTAACAAGAAGATCGAAGGCTTTGGTCTTGTCCTTCATCTCTTTGTCTTCCGAGCTCTCCTCTCTCTCTGTAAGTATCGTCTGCTCTCTCTCAGTGGCTCTTTCTCTCTCTCTCGCTCTTTCTTTCTTTCTCGCTCTCTTAGACGTTTATTCTCCGTACAAGAAAAATTTACTCTATAGTTTTGGTTTTCATGTTCAAGAGAGAGAAACCAGGAGAAACAATGAGGCTTGTCAAGCAAAGCCTCTCTCCCTATTTTTCAAAGTTTGTTTCTCCCTATTCTTCGAAGACCTGGACGAAGTGTGTTTCTCCCTTCGCGAACGACCAGAAGCTAGAGCATGAGAAAGGTACACTCCTCTTCTTTCAATCTCTCTCAGCGTCCTATTTTTCGTTAATTTCAGTCTGCAATATTCTCTAGACTAAGTCTGTTTCTCCCTTCGCGAATGATCGAAAGCTAGGGCACGCGAACGATTAATTTCTTCATGTTCGAGTTGATTATGGCCATTTCTCAGTAGTCTCAGAAGTTCACCCACAAAGTTCAAAGCAAAAGCTCCCACACGAAGCTCGCCTAGGAGAAATCTAAAAAATCCTTCCTATCACGGGTAAAATCTAAGAATAAAAAAAATCTGACAATGTAAGTTATTTCTGAGTTAATGGGGTTCACACAATCAAACACCCATCTTAAAGTACTTCTGAGTTATTTCCGAGTTAGTGGTTGTTCCTTGCATGATTCCATGGCTATTTTCTAAGCTTTGGTTTCTTTAGGATTTAATAGTTCTTAATTTATGTAAATGATTATATTATAATTTTGTCTTTCAATTAGTAGTGCTTAGCTATTTATTGCAACCTGTAAAATGTTAATTTCTCTTAGAAGAAACATTTAGGAAACTCCATGCATTACTAATTTTTCTTCTTCTCTTTGATTCTGCTTTTATTGTTCCATTCGGATAATTTTGGATCTTTTGTTTCAGGGAGGAGACTCGAGCTAATTAGAAATCTCTTACATGAAATTTCAGTTCATTAATTCTTCAACTATGATAGACATAAAGCAGAAAGGTAAAGATCAGGAAACTATGAATATGTTTCAGTTCTAGTAATCTGGGGATGGAACTCTTGTTTGAAAGCATTAATGTTTTTATTTCATAATCAAATCTACTGTGTATTGAAGGACTGCACACTGCTTGTTATGCCTCCCAAGCTCTTTACAGACTTGGGACATTTTTCTCCTTCTTCTTAAAGAGGCACGTGCATGCCACTATTTGAGGCTATCCTCACTAGTTTTGTAACAACCTATGTGATTTTGTACTTAGATTAATAAACATTAATTAAACCACACAAATTTTGTTTATTTTTTTTAAAAAGATACATAGGTCATTTAGTTCGAGTAGCCGCCCCTTCATTGAGATGCCAATTTATATCATTTTCCCGACCCTTTGGAATAATATAATTGCAAAAGGGTTACTTCCTTTCATGTATTCTTCCTTGCCAAATTTAGTGTCTTTAGGAAAAAAATTAAAATAATATTTTCTTTAAGTGTATATTTTTATCAAATTAAAATTGACATGCAAGCAAACAATTGGTTTGTAAGAATTATTCCATGTAGTCAACATATAATACATTTTATGAGAAGAGATAGAAATCGTTGTGTCATCACCATCATAAACATATAGGCTTAATTAAAGTTAATCTATACAGTCTCACCTAAAATAATTTGTTAATGCCATTGTGGTATGAATCTCAAATGATCAAGAGTTTATTCTCATTATTCCAATGGAACCAAAAAGTGAGAATATAGTTCGTCATAATTTTATCTATTGGCTCATAGTTTTTTTTCTATAAACAACGGATACAGTTAACCATCAGTTTGGTATACAATCTGTGTTACCTTTGTAGATGACCGATTTATGTTTTTTCTGTGACATTTTTGTGTAATGATTATTTACTTCATTGTTTATGCTCTGGCAAAAGGGCTGGATTATGTTCATGTCTTAATGTTGTGGGTTTCTCTTGAGAAATATGATTAATATTTTGTTATAGTTAGAATATATTTACTTGATAAAATAACATTGGCTTGAAGTTGGATTTTTACCCAATTATAAAAGTGTCTCCTTATTTTTTTCCAGTGAATCCTCTTGATTATATTGGTCATCAATAAGGAAGATTTTTCGGCATTGACAAAGTTGGTAGTTATTTATTTCTGGAATGTGAACTTGTATAAAGATTTATGTCTCAATATCACTAGATTAAATTAGATTTACTTAATCAAATGAAACTTACTATGTTGTAGACTAGTTTATCATTTTTACATTTTTCATGTTTCTATACAGAATATTGTAGTTGAAAGGAGATGTTATTTGAGGTTATTTTCTTTCATGGAAACTATGTTATTTCAAGTGTATGTTGTTATTAGATGAATACTATTGTACATATTATCCTTCAAGCAATCAAATAAAAGGACAAGTCCTACTTTAGAGAGAACTGCATGATCAACATCATTTTTTTGTATGATTATAGAGATTTTCATATTTATAGAGCTTTTAACTAGCTTACCTACGTGATGAAAATTTACTAGTATGAGTTTTTTAACATGATAAATTGTAAAAAAAACTTGGAGAAGAGCATGTTGCAACTAGATCAACTAAGTTTCTTACATTCTTTAAATTTTTTAGATAACCATATTTTCGTGAAATTTTGCGTCGATTTTCGGAAGCCATTGACATTCACATCATGTTTATCATTTATTAAGATTGTTGATATATGTTACTTCCAATTAATTCGTTATCTCAAATAGTCATTTCATAAACCTGATTAATAACATAATAAGGGCAATGTATGCACGAACATAACATTATAAACATTAATTTAGTGGTACATATGACCTTAGTATTCTTACTAGATGATGCTCAATCTGTTATAAATTAGTATAAGAGATAATCATGATAAGAAGACATTGTCACAAGACTAAATTTGATTATAGTAACATATATTTCGGTTGCCTAAATCAAATGTGAATGTGAAGAAGGCACATAATGGTTTCTTTGAATATTTGTAAGTAAATAATGAGACCACCAATTTAATTTTACATATTTTCATATCAATTGTCGCGATGTTAGTGTTGTTTTTTAAAATTAAAACAGTGCTAAAATTATGGCGGCAAATGGAGAGATTAAGGGAGTATGTTTAAACAAACATTACATTATAACATGAAGTTAATAAATTTTGATTGTAATTTAAGTGAGTTTGTGATATGCAGACATGAAGAGATCTAGGTAAATTATGGAAAAGTATGACAAAGGAAGCGAAACTCAATTATTTCAAAAATAATGAATCATTGCCCTTGAAAGCGAAGCAGAACAACCAGGTCCCAGTCATCTGAAAAGGCTTGCCTTTAAACGGAAGTTACGTACACATTGTACAACCAAGAAATTTGCAGATCTTGTTACAAATGTTGATGAGGGGAAGAGGAGAGCGATCATGGAGATGGGATTCAGATGGTTGTTGGATATTAAATGCCACAAGATGAGGAGGAACTTCTTGCAGTAACTATTAGGTTGCTTTGATCCAGCCACCTGCACGTTGAATGTCCATGGGTCAACATTCAAAGTTACCTCAAATGATGTGACTTCTATACTGGGCATCTTTGACGGTGGGCAGGAGATCAAATTCGATGGTGATGTGAATGAGATAAAAGATCTAAATTCGAAGTGGGTGAACGCCAAAGGTGATATTCCGGTGAACGACTTGTCGAAATTCTTGATTGAGGAGTCTGACGGTGACTGTTGGAGGCAAATCTTTGTGCTGTACACTATCGGGGTTTTGTTATCTCCTAGATCAAAATCGATCGTCAGCCATTCATGGTTGCACATTGTGAAGCCTTCTGCTTGTTTTAAAGATTTTGTGGATGGTGTCATGAGGTATCAAAACAAACACCACAATAACATTACATGATGCTTGTTATTTATACATGTAATATATTTAGTGTACATTGGTATTACTTTCGCATTATAACATAGGTATATTTGCTATAAGTTCATTTTGATGCAACTGTTTTATCTGGAGAAGTTGGCATGTGCTTCCAAATATGTTGACTTGAATCAGTTTTTGACGCTAAGGTGGAACGACAGGGCCGTTGTGAAAATGATTTATTTTGTAAAATCAAGGGGAGGAGAAGCTTGGCCTAAAAGCTGTGCGGTAAGCATTTTAGAATATTACAAATTTGGTTGGTTATATTACCATTGATTATTTATTACTAATTCATATATATTTGCATTATGTAGGTCGATACAATCATGCAAGCCATTCTGGGCGACCGTGAGGTTCGGGAGGTCCGCGAGCGTAAGCACATTGGCGTGGACGTGTATGTAGATCTACCTGAAGAGTAAGCCGTCTGGCTAGGTGCTTTAAATGCACAAGTGATCTCTTTTCAGGCAGAGTCCAGCTCCATGAGGCGGCTCTTCAGGTGGACTCCAGCTCCATGGGGGCGGATATTTCACAATTAATGGAGGTGCAGAGAAAGATGATGGCCATCCAAGAGAAGATGTAAAATCAAGGGGATGTTTAGCTTGTCTTAAAAGCTGTGCGGTAAGCATATTAGAATATTACAAATTTGGTTGATTATATTACCATTTATTATCTATTACTAATTCATATATATTTGCATTATGTAGATCGATACAATCATGCAAGCCATTCTGAGCGACCGTGAGGTTCGGGAGGATCACGAGCGTAAGCACATTCACGTGGACGTGCGTGCAGATCTACCTGAAGAGCAAGCCGTCGGGCTAGGTGCTTTAAGTGCACAAGTGATCTCTTTTTCAGGTGGAGTCCAGCTCCATGAGGGTGGCTCTTCAGGTGGACTCCAGCTCCGTGGGGGCGGATATTTCACAATTAATGGAGGTGCAGAGAAAGATGATGGCCGTCCAAGAGAAGATGTAAAATCAAGGGGAAGAGAAGCTTGGCCTAAAAGCTATGCGGTAAGCATTTTAGAATATTACAAATTTGGTTGGTTATATTACCATTGATTGTTTTTTACTAATTCATATATATTTGCATTATGTAGATCGATACAATCATGTAAGCTATTCCGGGCGACCGTGAGGTTCGAGAGGACCGCGAGCGTAAGCACATTCGCGTGGACGTGTGTGCAGATCTACCTGAAGAGCAAGCCGTCGGGCTAGGTGCTTTAAGTGCACAAGTGATCTCTTGTCAGGCGGAGTCCAGCTCCATGAGGGTGGCTCTTTAGGTGGACTCCAGCTCCATGGGGGCGGATATTTCACAATTAATGGAGGTGTAGAGAAAGATGATGGCTGTCCAAGAGAAAATGTGCACAACATTGGCGAGTCTTTTGGAACGGGACACTGGTAAGTCTTGAGCCACACGTCACCCCGACTCAAGGTAAATAACAAGAAGGTTTTTATGAGGATATGAGCCCCTCCCATGAAGCATAGCTAACGGTCAGTTCATCACCTTTATATAAAGGTGATAATGATGAAAGGTGCATCCAGCCGGATGCTTCAGACAATGTATTCGCTGACTTGCTATTGGTCAGCAAACCGTCTATGACTGGAACGATTAAAGGACGTAAAAGAGTATTATTCTATTTATTCATATTCATATATCATCTTATATATATATATATATATATATATATAACATGTACAATCTAACTATTAATCTAACACATTACTTGGGGCTGTGTTTTGGTAGGGCAAACAAGTCTTGTCTGAGTCTACCGAAAGCCAATTCCCGATACTGTTGGGCAACACTCAAGAGATGAGAGATAGTCCTCTACTTAGTTCACCCTATTTGAAGGGTAAACCGACCACTAAACGTAACGAGAAGGTATTTAAAGTGGGTAAACCGACCAGTAAACGCAACGAAAAGGTAAACCGACCACTCGTACACATTACAAGACCCACTAGAAGTGAAAGATAAGTGTTTAGTAGAGTATATTTTTTAGAAAAGATTAGAGGATAAATAGTAGTCACACTAATCTAACAAAATTTGACACATCATCACGTCCAAACTTTTTGGTGGCAGTTTTGACTGCCGCTAAATAGAAATAAAACTACTGGCATAGGTCCCCCTTTGTCGGCGGTCCTCCTGCTGTTCAAAAACCGTCGCCAAAAAGTTTGCGACAGTTCAAAAACTGCCGCCTTATCCACCACCACAAAGCTTTTTGGCGGCGGTTTTCAAACCGCAGGAGGACTGCCGACAAAGGGGGGCATGTGCCAGCGGTTTTATTTCTCTTTAGCGGCGGTTAAAACTACTGCCAAATTCTCAGAAATTGGAGAAATTTCTGGGTTTTTATGGCGGGTTTTTCTAATTACCAGCAGTTTTAAACTGCAGGTAAATATTTTTTAGCGACGGTTCAAACCGCCGCCAAAAGGCTAGGAAACAAAATAAAAATTACTTTCTGACGGTTTTGAACCACCTCTATAGCCTCCAAAACCGCTGCTATAAATTGAAATTTTGACCAATTTTTTTTCCTGTTTTTTAAACATCCCATAATTTAAAAAAAATACTTGTTTTAGAAAACATTTTATATCGCAGGATTTCAGAATCTATCAATACAAAATTTCCAACATTTTAGAGCCCGTCAATTCAAATATTCACAAATTCTTGAATTTTAAACGTTCACATATTCAAACATTCACAAATATTTAAAGACTGGCAATCAATCAATTAAAACATTCACAAATTCTAAAGTCAAAGCCATATAAGTTTAAGCTTAAGTAAATGTAGTATTTTTCATCCTCACTGAACTTTATGCGTGGATCTCCAGAATCCTATAAACACATAAAAATGAATAAAATTAGTATTAGTGTTGGAATAAATATAATTTATAATAACATAAAGTATATATTTCTTAAAAATCTTTCATGATCACCGCCGGGGAATGAGAACGAAGGATTTTGTGCTTGCATCATTTTCATAAGGTACGCCACTTAGGATTGAAGTTGAACCTTACCATCTTACAGTTCATGGAGCTGGACATAACTCTCTCATGTTCTGCACGTGGAATGAACGCATGTTTAGAAAACTGGTTGCTGCTCTGTGATTCAAATACACCGGTGGGAGTTGGATCAAGCCCATTCCACGGACTCGTCCAAGATGCTCTGGACCCATAACTTCAGAAAATGCATCTCTAAGGATGATATTATTTCCATCCTGCGTTTGAGTCGGCAGAAGTTCTTACATTTTCTCCTACAATACAAATAAATAATTAAATTACATATGTGACAAATTTAGTTGAATAAATAAAAATATTGACAAATATAGACTTAAAAATAATTCTTACAGCTCTAGAAGTAGATTCTTGATCTACTCAATTCCTATCTTTGCATTTATGTGTTTCTATAAGCAGTTCGACCGCATTGGGCTCTCTCCCCACACCTCTGTCTATCATTATGTTTAAAAATTATATTTTGATCATAATACTAAAAATAAAAATATTACTTATAATAAAAAAGATTTATGTACCATTTCATCTTATTTTTTAGCATAGATTTTCCTTCATAAAGAATGATGTATACCTTGTTTTGCTCATACCACAATGTTTGTTTTACTACGAGACTATTATTTGAGAAACAAAATTAGTATTTATTCTACGTACATAAACAAAATTCAATGTCAAAAGAAAATATTGTAATACCATTCCTTCATAAGAAAACCAAAAATGGACAATAACATTCCACTGATCTCGTGGAATTTTCTCAGGTTTATGTCTTAGTCATTCTTCTTTGCTTGGATATTTTGTCGTATTCATTGTTCTCAATTTGCTTTTGCCTTCCTTCCAACTCTTATTAATTGAAGACAATGCAAACCTTCAGTTGGCGTCAGTAACTTCCCATTTACTCTAAAAAATTATAAAAGTATAGTTAATAAATACATAATGGAAGAGACAATTACAAATAAATATTTATACCTGCACAATATCCCATATTGCGTTCTTGTACATATCATGCACTTTCTTCCAATTTTCATAGGTGATCGGCAATAGATCGTAAGTGCGTCCTAGTGAAGCCAAAAAACTCGTATACATAGATGCTTGATCCTAGATCGGTTGTCCTGCTGCGTTGAATTCAACTTTCACTTTCTTCTCTTCAGGTAGATTTCATATATGAACTAATCGTGTCGGACCACGAACTTTTTGCCTAGAGGAAGAGGATTCACCTACGTATAAAATATTATTTTGTATGTCAGACATTATATGAATAAGAGCAATAGTTTATATGAAATATAAAATAAATATTATACCTCCTAATTCAGTGGGAGCGTCGCATGGTGGATCTTGATCACCAACGAGAAATGTTTTATGCATATCCATCTGGAACTCGAATACTTTTCAGCATGTTAAAGACTATGTCTTTTTCATCATTCGTCATTGAAAAGAAAGCATGAGGTAATTAAATGGTATCACTTTGAGTCATTGGATGAAGTTGACTCATTATACCCTTATGTTGAAGGTCTAGGCTGGCCTTATAATTATCTTTACTCTTCCTTGGGTCGTTAAGAATCGTCTCTAGTATGTTATCACATACATTTTTTACAATGTGCATTACATCAAGATTATGACGTATAAGATTAAACTCCCAATAAGATAGTTGAAAAGATATACTTCTCTTCTTCCAATATTGCACATTATCATCACTAGATCTTTGTTTTTGGCTAGATTCTTTACTTTTTCCAAAAGTTATATTAAGGCCTTGGATTTGTTGTAAAACATCTGACCCCGTAGGAGAAATAGGAGTCGGTTTATTCTCAATTGCGCCGTTAAATTTTTTACTATCACGACGAAACCTATGGCCAGGCTCTAAAAATCTCCTATGGCTCATGAAACAATTTTTTTACTATATTTCAAGCATTGATAATCTATCTCATAATTATAATGAGGGCAAGTAAAAGATGAATGTGTACTCCACTTAGACAAATTATCTAGTCCTGGAAAGTCACTAATCGACCACAACAATGCCACACGCATCTTAAAAACTTTCTTTCTTGATGCATCATATGTATCGACACATGTTTCCCATAATTCTTTCAAATTTTCTATCAAAGGTTGCAAATACACGTCAATATTATTACCAAGAATTTTAGGCCCGGGGATAAGAGTAGAGAGAATCAATAATGTTTGTTTCATGCACATCCAAAGAGGTAAATTATACGAAATCAAAAGAACATGCCACGTGCTATAACTAACACTCATTGCTCCAATTGGGTTGAAACCATCACTAGCCAAATCAAGTCTGACATTACGTGGTTCGGATGAGAATTCAGTATGTCTAGAGTCAAATGATTTCCAAGCAGTCGAATCAGCAAGATGTCTTAAAATGTTTTTGGCAATTCTCATCCAGCTTTGTGCAATAACTCAAGAAACCTCGATAGTGTCTCATTACTCAATCCATGATGACGCTTGAGGTGGTAAAGATGCACGATAATTGAGAGCCTTGAAAAATTTTTACATCCTGGACATAAAAGGTACATTACGATATCTAACTTAGTCAGAGAAATCATTCATCTTTGTGTGTTGAGCGTCATTAGTTGCTCATTCATATTATTAGCAGCTGTTTTGTTTGCAAATCGTATGTTCCTCTCTCATCATCCACAACTCCAAATGCATCACGCAACAAGTCATGCATATTGGCATCACAAGCTTCATACACAGATGTATGATTCACATTTCTTTCATTAATCTCTTATCCACTTGAATTTTACAATATGGATTCACCATGAAAAAACTAACTTGTATAACCAATGCAAAATCAATTACACACCAAGTGCCCATGCACACTCTCCCTATTCATCCTCAGCGTATTCACACAACGTTTATATGAACACAAAATATTACCCTCTACAGAAACTCTTTCAAAAGTAAAATTAAGAAAATGCTCAACTGCATTAAGGTAATCTTGACTTACTCGAGATTTTCTAATCCAAATTTTATCCATATTAAAATCAATCTGAACACATTATAATAGATAGTTCAATACAATAAAAATCAAGCTCACAATGAAATCAGAGTCACAAATTGAGGTACAGAACAGAGGCAAATAAGTTGTAATCACTACAAGAATTAAATAAACTAAAAAATTAGGAATTGAATCACAAAATCATGAAGAATTATAACTAAAACCATCATCTCATTCAGTCTAACAGGTTTATTAGCTTCACAGCTCATCAGATGATTAAAACCGCTTAAAGTGAGCAGAATTGTGATTTTCAAAGAAACTAAGAGAACATTTATCAGCAAAGAAACTAGAAAACTAATTCCATAAGTTGAGACCTAGATGGTAACAATTCTTATGCTACTGTAGTGTTATTTATTCAAATTTCATGTAAAATTCAATATCATCAATGTTTCTTTACATTGTATTCCACTTTTGTACAATGTGCAATGATATAATGATATACATTCTCAAAAAAGCTGTGGTGTAATCACGCAATAAGCAGTTATAGAGTTGAATACTGAGTTATAGATACAAGATTCTATTGGACATGCCTAAGACTCAAGTAAAGCGAGACCAAGAATTGGGGTAAGAATTGTGTTTCTTCTAAATACATGAGCATAACTCATTCATACAACATAATAATAAATGAGAATTGAATTAAAAAGTGAAATACTTTTTCTAGAACCAAATCCAATTCAGATTTCATTGATAAGAACTAAAAAAAGATGCAAACTTTGGCAGAGAACTAAGCCAGATAAAAAAAATAGAGAAACAGCAACGGAAATTAGTTCTGATTTCCACCAAAATTTGTTCAGAGATTCAACAAGCCTCGAAAAAATGAACATCATGACTAATTTCACACAAGCCCCCCCAAAATGAGCACATAATAAACACTAATTTTAGAGATTCCGAGATTAAAAAAAACTAGAAATTCAAATATTCAAAGATTTTTCATTAGAAATTCAGAGATCCAAAAACCTATGTCAGAGAAGAAATAAAATAGGCGAAGAAGAAAGAGAGGAGGAAACAAAGTAAGACAGAAGAAGATCTCACATGCAACGACGAGACTGGGTCAGTTTCAGTGAGAGAGAGGCTTCGGAATCGTTGGTCTCTGCTCCTACCTGCCAATCTCCATCGTGTGGTGTTGAAAGATCTGTACTAAAAAAACACGCCTATTGTTATGTATGGTGTAAACACGCCTCGCTTGATACTTGTCAAAAACACAACAACGTTATCAATGATAACTTTTAACGAGTTTATGTATAAGTGTTCAATTGCTTCGAGAATCCTTACTTAATCTAATCTAATTTCACTTAATAAGTGAATATGATGAATGTTTGCATTTTAAAGAATGAGTTTTTTTTCTATTTTCATCGATGGTTTGTCTAGTGTATGGTAATTAATTAAAAAAATTTGAATTTTTTTATTTAGTGAAGATGGCGATTAGGGCCCAAAAAGTGGCGATTAGAGCCACACAAATGGTGTTTATGACCCTGATTGGCGATCGTTTGTTAAACTATGGCGTTTAGGGAGTAAATTGGTGATTGGAGGCAATAAACTGGCGTTTGGCAACAAAGAATGGGAATTTACACCTTTAGGGAGACGTTTGGGTTAAGAATGACGTTTGGAGGGTAAAGAGTGGTGATTCGGTTATTTGGTGTTCACCAAATACGTAGTGGGATACAAAGAGAATTTTGAGGGGCTCACTAGAAATTAAAAATATAGTTTTTTGGAGAGGTTCACCAAAGATGTGTTGGGGTTCACAAAAATATATTATGATTCACCAAATATGTAGTGGAGTTCACCAGATACGTACAAAATTAATTATTCTTGGAGGGATTCACCAAAATTGACTTTGTATGTATTCGGTGAATCTCAGAACATAATTGGTAAACCCCAATATATATTTGGTGAACCCTCTAAGAGTTAGTAATTTCTACATATTTGGTGAATCTCAATACATATTTCGTGAACCCAGGTACGTATTTGGTAAACACTTATACATTTTTGTGAACCCTCCTTCCAAGAATCATTAATTTGTACATATTTGATGAACCCCAATACATTAGAGGTTCACCACATATATATTAGTGTTCACCAAATATGTAGTGAAATTCACCAAATAAGTCCAAAATTAATAATTCTTGGAGGGGTTCACCAAATTGACTTTGTACATATTTGGTGATACCAGTACACAATTGGTGAACCCTCGTCAAAATTTGGTGAACTTTTCCAAGAATTATTAATTTTTACGTATTTGGCGAACCCCAGTACATATTTGGTGAACTCCAGTACGTATTTGATGAACACCTATACATATTTGGTGAACACCTATACGTATTTGGTGAACCCCTCCAAGAATCATTAATTTATATGTATTTGGTGAACCCCAATACATTAGGGGTTCACCAAATATGTACTAGAAGAGTTCACCAAATATGTAGTGGAGTTCACAGAATACGTGCAAATTAATAATTCTTGGAGGAGTTCATCAAATATGTTTCAGAGTTAACGAAATACATATTGGGTTCACCAAATACGTACTAGGGTTAACCAAATATGTACAAAATTAATTTGTACATATTAGATGAACCTCAGTACGTATTTGATGAACCCATCTAAGAAATTATTAATTTGTACGCATTTGGTGAGACATATTATATATTTGGTGAACTCCAGTACATATTTAGTGAACCCCTATACATATTTGATGAAAAAAATAAAAAAAAAAGTTGGCGAACTCATTATGTGGATATGCCCTCTGTGCTCTCCTATTTATACTCCCCACTATTATCTACCTTCTCAGACTTGTCTCTTCTCTTCCTTTCATTCCAGAACTTTTCTACCTGATCAATGTTCATCATATCGTTGTTTTAAAAGTTTCAGCATGCTTTTCTTTCTTCTTCCAAAGTGATGGATGTCTGAACCCGCATCTCCCATTATGAGCAATTTGACTTTCGACAGATCATCAAAGATAGGTGAGTTTGGATCCAGCCCATGCCTGAATGCCAACCTTGCCATACGATCATAACAATTTTCTACTTTTTTCATCTCATCTTCAAAATTACGGGTATAACACCGGATCAATTTCTCTTTCTTGATGGAAATTGTGAGGAGATATGTAGAGTCTTCCATGACTGACCGGTACGTAGACTACTATTTTAGAAAAACAAAGACATCATAATTAAATTATTAATGGAAACATGTAAGGAGAGAGTGATACCACTTTAGAATATTATTGTCCAAGCTAATAAAAAACATCTTGCACATCAGTTTGTTCTCATACCAGTGCAAGGCCATCATTTGTCTGAAATGTCTAAGATGATCAACGAGATTCGCCTTTCTAGACTAGGGCATCAAATTTTTTTGGACACAACAGAGTTCGGGTCAATGATTCTAAATCTGCTACTTCTACATTTCACAATTTTCATATTTCTGTCATTTTCTTTTCCAACGTATCCTTAACGACATGTCCCATCAACAGCTCTTGCGGACCACTTTCTCTTCATGTCTCCTCGTTATCCTTGGATTGAACTTCTCAATCATCGCACTACACATTGTGTATTGCACCCAGGTTGAGCCGCCAAGCATGTGGGTTGTTCCGTTCTGCAACAAGTGGGTTTGGTGGATTTTCCTATTCTCTAGAAATGATTTGTAGGCTTGCTTCTACTCAAGTTTCCACCATATCTCATTGCAAAGCTACAATAGATTCCTACGCAGTTTTCCATGGAGTACGAAGAGCCTCATTGTTGTGATTTTCCATGCTTTGAATGCCTGTCAATATTGTTTGTATCATCTCATGCAATTCTATGTGCTGCATAGGTTCATCAGCAGGATTCACCTCATTACCTCTGTTGCACGCCGTGTTTGACCTGGTTTCAGGCATTCTGACTTGCACTCTTGTGTCTAGTTCTCATCTCTCAATGAGAATGATAACGAGAGAGAGAATGTAGACGAATGCAAATTGCTTGTATTAACTTGCTTTTTAGGATTACACTGGCTACTATTTATACAAAAAAATAAGGAGTATCCCGCGTTTACACTATATGATTCTCCAAAATCATTTATAGCCAAAGAATAAGGAAGAAACCATAAAATAAGGGATTGACATAAATAAAATCCTTCGACTTAGTCTAGAACAATCTGATCGTTGAGCGCCATCTAACGGCCACAATTACCTTGCCCTGTTAAGCATCTGCCCTCCTCATCTGATTGGTTCCTGGCTTCATTTTAGATGACATGGCAGCCAACTCATCTGTTCCCGTACACGACTCTTCAACGTAGGGTTTACAAATGCCAACATAAGAAAGTGTCCTGTTTCATAGTTTGTTAATATTTCTACTAAAATAGTTTTCTTAGAGAGTGGATTTAGATCTAAAATTGTACTAAAAATGGCTGGTGAATGTGACATTCAAGTTATATCAGCAAAATAGAAGAGGTTATTTCGATTCATTGATGATCACACTCACACCTAAATTTGAATTGATGATTACACTGACACCTAGATTTGATTTGATGATCACACTGACACCTAAATTTGAACTAGAAAATAAGATTTTTTCATTGTTGATCACATGCGACAACTGGAACTGAACTAGGAAAAACGATTTGCATTCTCATGCCTAATCGCTGGGCCGTGCTACAAAAATGTCACACAAAATCGGTGATTGTGCAGTTAAAAGGAGGACTAACTCCAAAATGTTCATGGGGGAACTTTCTAGAATTATGGCTACATTTAAATCGTGTAATCTTGTTTTTCAATCGATAAACTAATACGGATTTGTTGCATCCCATCTTTAACGTACTAAACAGCGATTAATTGAACAATGCTTAACTAAATATCTTTGCTTTTACAGCGGCAAACTAAAATGAATTTATTTAACAGAGTCGTACTCATCGAGAGGAAGAAGACCCATTAGAGCAAACAAAAGCTTCTAATTAATCCAATGGTTTTAAAACAAATGACCAAATGGAGTTCAAGTGATCCTCACAACCAATATATACCTGTCCATAGCAGAAAGAAAAAACACAGCCATTTTAATCTAATATTTTTGCTACCAAGTCAAATGACCTAATAACCCAGAACGAACTAAGCCTTCTTGGAATTGTACATGGACTCCACCTTCCCATCATTCCCACCTAGCAACATATACTTATCCTTTCTAGTTAATCCAGTACACTCAAACCCAAGCACGTCACCCAACACCTTCTGCACATAATTCGCCACCTCAATTGACGATTTCCCTCCAGCCTTACACGTCATCTCCTCCGGCAGCCGATCAAGGAATGTCACCTCGTATCTAGGTCTTGGGTTCATGAAAAAGAAATACGGGTCCCAAAATTTGACCCCACGCACAGTTGTGCCGTAGAACATGTTTTGCTTGCAGTTGACAGCTACCGGGACGATTCTATCACTCATTTCTGCGAACAGAGCACTGAATCGCAGCAAGAACTGCTCACGACACGTCGTCCCCTCAGGGCAAACTACTAGATCTCCCTTCTCTAGTAGGGACGTAATACGGGCAGCATCAGCCGCACGATCACGAGTCAGAGCAATGGCTGGGATTGGAGATAGGAACCTGGAGAGGCGGCTTACGCTGTATGTAACACACGAAACTTTGCGTCTGAGGGCAATGGCGATTATGATGGGATCAAGAGCTGAACGGTGATTGCAGACGTAAAGGTTACCGGGGGAGCCAGCAGACGGTCGAGGTGGGGGGTTGCCACGGATCACGAGCTTGATGCCAAGCATAGCATATGTATAGCGTACGATGCGTTCAGGGAGAGGAAGATTGAAGTAGACGCGAACCAAAGAGAGAGCGAAACCAAAGGGGAGCCAGATGTAGGTGATGAGAGCATTGAGTGGGGTCGGACGCTGGACTAGACGGCCATCGTGGAAGATGATCCGACTTTTGAGTCTATCGAGAGGAATAGGAGCCGCTGATTTTCTAGGATGCACCATATAGCCCTCCTGATTAGCACAAATTAGCAGCACAATGTTAAGCTAATGAACTATAGAAATGCAGACGAGAAGCCATTGAGGCCCTGAGGGATGGTTTGAAAGTAGAAATATAATATTGTAAGTAATTCTAATGATATAATGTAATCAAGTAATTCATCATTTCTTATCAAAAAAGATAATTTTAGTTCATCATTCTTAATCAAGAAAGAGAAGTTTAGTTCATCATTTCTTAATCAAAAAAGAGAATTAAAGAGGAAATTATTTTGAGGACACATTTAATGATTGAGTTTTCCTAATCCAGTTCACAAGCTCAGAATAGTTAGTGTTCTTATTATGGAGATCATGAAAAAAATGAAAATAAAAAGGATATTGAAGTATTTTATAATTGTCACCTATGATAGTCCATGTTCAATCCTTGGCCAAACTAACTACTACCATGACCCATGAGCGTTGAAGATTGATCAAGCTTGTTACCATAAACAACATACCCCAAATTCCAGCTAGCATTTTACATGGTTTATGCTAGTAAATCTGACATTAGGTACATTATAATTATGGACTCACCCAAGGGGTGATCGATGGATATCTCTGTACCTTAGAATTATTCCAAAAAAAATATTCAAAATCCTCATATGCCCTCAAATCTTCCCAGGAGACACTTATCTTTTTTCTTGCCTTTTCTTTTTCTTTTTTTGACTGGAAGCTCCCTTTCTTTCTTAACAGTTTCATATAGGATGCCTCTATTATGTTGGTAAGCCTCTTAGTCTTTACCAAACAAGACCGACTCATTGAATAAAATGCTTTCAATTTTATGAATAGGACCACCTAATGTTTTAGCTGGCAGAGGACTGGTGACATGGTTAAAAATGTAGGTCCCATTACATTCAACAAGACGAGCACAAGCTGTTTCCTTCACGTTTTACATTAACTGAGACATTAATTTCAATACGTCCACTTTCTTATGGCGTTTACGATAAGCAATTGTATATGCCAAAATAATAATCATATAAACATATTACAAAGACAAGCAAACGTCTTAGAGATCGGAGTAAATATATTTGGGCAACATAAATAAGTTAATTAAATGTGTATTATCTTACATCATTATCATATTTCTACTCCACCGTTTGCTTACTCTTAGCACTAAGCTCCACTTACCAATAGATTTCTTGTGCGCGTGATTAATGGCACCGATGTATTTGATTTTCTCAATTGTCACAAGAAAAGCACTCCTAGACTTCAACGATGATATAATTAAACGCATATGAAGGTCACGTACCTTGCAAATAGACATGAAATCGTGATCGGACTCACGGTCACCAATCCCAAGATCCGGCGCATTTTCTCCGAACTCCTTCAAGATCGCTAATCTCTTTAATTTTCCGACCAACACACCCGGTTTCTTGACGAAGCCGGTGGCCTTCTTTGTTTTTGGGTTTACTTCGATCTCTGTTCCTAGAACAATGTCTCCGCCTAGAAAATCCTTCACGAACGGCTCTACCATTATTGTTGGATTCGCCGTCACGACTACCTTCCTCTTGCATTTGTCGAACACCTCGAAGCTCTCCGACCTTACATCCGCCGCATAAAACCTACAAGAAGACAGAGGAATAGCCTTATTATAATTTCATTCTTCCCAAAAAAACACGAAGGGAAACATCTTGAAATTCTTTAACGCAATTACGATAAAATACAGAACGCACTCACTTGACCAACTGAACTACCATCGGACTTAAATTACATCCTATTATAACCTAATAATGAATGCATTTATTTCATCTCAGAGAGGAGAAGACTGATTGAGTACCTCGGCAGTACAGCCCGAGAAACGAGCTCAATATCACGGATCTTGATGCCAGAGAAGGCGATGAAGATGAGAATCTGGATACCGATAGCTTCAGAGATGAAGAGGTAAGCGACGATAATGACAGGGAGAGAAAGCAACAGAACGAGGCCACGTAGAAGGCTACCGGCTTCAATGGCGACGAGCATGAAGTACGGAAATGAGCTTCTGGAAATAAGAAGTGTGCCGTCGAGGTCAGCGGCGATTGACTCATACGACGAAGCATTACACGTCGTGATTGACGGAAACTTTCCGGTCTGTTTCGGCGGCGACATGGCTCGAGTTGGAATCGATCGGTTCGTCAGTGGAATGAGTTAGTTTGTAGGGAAGAGGGAAAGTCAGGCTTTAAATGAGAATTTCTTCCCTTTTTCCATCATTTTCATGGTGGAGGGGGACAGTTAGAGGTGGTTGGCCGCCATTTCCTTTGAAAATGAATATTAAATCTCAAGGAATATTTATTAAAAAACCTAAGTTACCTTGAATGACAAATACCTAAGTTACCCCTGACTGTAAAAGATAAATTGATTGAGCTAGTTCGCTTAATTGTGAGACAGATTAGGTTCATCCGTGACACTTCTGGGCGGTGTCGCGGATCCCTACAAGGAAAGGATCAAATTCACTGAACCCACCCTTCGCCCTCATCCTGAATCCACTCAAACTAACTTTACATTATGAAATATATTTGCAGTTATTGTTAATAGCTTGATAAGATGAATAGATATAATTAATAAACTGATTAAAATGGTACGTTTTGATGGACAGACGAGTGTGATTGGAGAGAGAAACATATCAAATATTATGATAAGCGTGAATTTTTTTCATTAATTTGAAATTATAAAATCATAACAAATTCAGTTGCAGTGTGCACACCATTATAGTGTGAGTTTTGAGTATGCGACATTTGTTCGGGTTCGATTTAATTATATAAGAAAAGATTTCAAAAATATTTGTGAGCAATAACCTTTCAAAAAGATTTGTTCCTGCTTTGGATCTTGGGGCAAGATGTAAAGGCTTAGAAGTTTTGAGTAAAAAATTGACAGGTCATTCCATTGAGAGAATTTAATTACATCTTCAAAATTAGTCATAAGTACAGTTTGATGTGAGATACTGATATAAAAAGAAATTAAGCAGAAAATGAGGAAATACTCATATTTTATGTTTTCTTTGTCTTATTATGTCATTTTATTTTATTGACAATTTTATTTATATTTTAATGTCTATTTTAAATTTATGATCATTGATTATAAATATTTAAAATAGAATATCATATATATAATAGGCACATTATTTATTGAAATACACAAGTACAATAAAATGTATTATATTCATAGATTATTCTTTGACATTTTATGTATGGGGTGTAATTCTCCATACATGAATTTTTATGTAAACTTAGTTTGTGATCACTAACAAAAGTAATAAAATATGTTAAAATGTTATCTTCATAAATGCATGGACAGAAGTATATAGATAATGATAGACCCTAAAACTAGCCAATTAAATTCCACACCTAACTTAATTGATACTCATTTTCCTAGAGATATTCATTCTTTAGCAAAACATGTGATAGCACTGACTGCCGTGCGGATGAAAATTAAGAATAAATTTCTTGAGAATTCGAACTGATGTCAAAGAAGTATCTAATATGAAATTAAGTCTTACGACTGAATCAACAACTGATTGGTATAAAACCTGTTTACTAATTTGATTGGTGAGTTCAGTATTAAATTTATGATTTTTGAGATCTGAAACTTAACATGTACATTTTTTTCTTCACAATTTATGATTTAAGTGTTGATGGTAGAATGATTTAAACTCATCATAGGGATAGTTTGTTTGTCAAAGTTACAAATTTTACAAGCTTTAGAATATTACAACGTAAAATCACGATTGAACATGAATAATTCCCAGTGTTCGGCCACATCAATAGAGAAGAAAAATAATTAAAGCAAATATCACGAAAGCATTATGAGAATAGTTGAATTTACCATGTTGGCAGATCTGAAAAAGATGATATGAAGCTACTCGCCTAACCAAGTTAGCTGAAATATAAAAGTCGCATAGAGATTCACGAAAGCCAGAGAAGCCAATCGAGGGAATCGTCACCTTGGTAAAGTTGGTAGCAATCACTACAACCATCAGATTCACCACACTACGTCAAATGATTAAAATTTAAAAAATTGTTGATACTGATAAGTAAGATGTATATGCAAAATTTCACATGACATGTAGCAAGATCTAAATCGAAAACTCTATCGAGGAGAAGGTAGAGCAAGAAACGTAGCATCAACTAGGCAGCCATGAAGAATAGACCAATTAAATAAAAGTACATAGATTATCGACGTGACAATCCAAAGAAAAACTAACCAAGATCATTGGGTTGGTCAGACGTTCAAGATTTACTAAGTTGTTAATGCTGATAAACTAGATCTTAAAGAATATTATGTTGATCATATTTTCAGTAAAATTAGATAAGTTGTATCTGATTCTATGTAACCGATTGAAGGCCTATAAATAAAGGCAAGATATAACTCCAACAGGGAATACGACAACTCTCAACACCCATAAGAAACAAGCTGACTATGCAACTTGCATCAACCTTGTAAATTATTTTTTCATAATGAAATGCTATCAAAATCTTCCCGTGATTTTTCTTCCCTTTAAGGGCTTTCCACATAAATCACAGTGTTGTTATTCTCATTCTCTCTCTTAATTATTCTCTATATTATCATATTATGATGTAGGAAATTCATGATAAATTCTCAAAGGCCGTGAATTTTTTCTTTTACATTTGGTGCTCTCATTGAGAGATGAGAAGAAACTCAAAAAATCCCTCCCTTAAATGCTCGAAACCAAATCAGACATCCTCTCAACAACGAAAGTGACAGAAACAAAAGTAAAAGTTGAAACAGAAGCAGTAACGGAAAAGACAATTAGATGGAAACTCAAAATAGAAGTAGAAACAGAAATGACAATGAGTATGAAATCAAAAATGGATGCGAAGAATGGTAAACTTGTTCCTCACATGTTTAATTAAAATGCTTCGTCCACATATACTTTTAATTTTGTCAAAATTCAATAAAAAAATCTAATCGAGTCTTTATATAGTCGAGATGTAGTAGTTTTCCTCCACTTATTTTGAGTCAAGTAGAAATTCTGCAATTTCTTTAATTTGACTGAAAAGTAAGAACTTCATGGATATGATGAGAATCTGAATAAGTAAAGTAAAAATATGATTTTGTGTTTAATTCCAGAATTGCAATGAAAACACAATACCGCTTTTCCTTAAAATAGATTATTTTTATCATTAAATGAGGATAAACTTGTGAAAGAAGAATTATCAAATAATTATTCAGTCAAAAACAATAAATAAAAATATATCTCTTCGACATGTTCTCTCGTTTTCTCTTTCTCCATATATAGGACAAAGAAAAGTTATGGATGGAGGTTTAGACATCACAAATATCGCAAGCGGCAAATTCAATTCTCTATATAACTCCATCAAAATTAGAGATCAACAAAAGAGAATACACTAAAAGTGGGATTTCTATCAACAACAACACCATCACTTCAACGGAAGATCACAACATAAATACCCACAATCTAGAGTTCAGAAATGAGCAATTAAAAAAAAAGAGGGACAAGAAGGAGATCAGAAAAGAAATCAATTTGAAGGAATGATGAATCAAAAAATCAGAATGGATAAGAAAAGAAGAGCTCAGATCAGATGAGCTTAGAATGCTCAAGTCAGAAAAGCACAGAAAATGCATATTAGGAAGGCTCAGAAAACTCAGATCAGTAGAGCTTATAAATCTCATATCAGAAGAGCACATAAAACAGAGCTCATAAAGCTCACACTAGAAGAGCTCATAAATCTCAGATCAGACAAGCTTAAAGCTCAGAAAGTTCAGAAAAAACTTATAAAGCTCAGACTAGAAGAGCTCGAAAAGTTCAGAAAAGGTCAGACCATAAAAGCTCAGAAAGCTCATATCAGAAAAGTTCATAAAGCTCATAAAGTTCAGACGAGAAGAGCTCAAAAAACTCAAAAAGCGCATATCAAAGGAGCTCAGAAAGCTCAAATCAGAAAAGTTGAAGTTAGAGCTTCAGAACAGAAAAGCTGAAGTTAAAGCTTCAGAACAAAAATTGAAGTCAAAGTTTCAGAGCAGAAAAACTGAAGTCAAAGTTTCAGAACATAAAAGTTGAGGTCAAAACTTTCAGAACAAAAAAGTTGAAGTCATAGTTTCAAAACAAAAAACTGAACTCAGAGCTTTAGAACAAAAAAGTTGAAATCAGAGCTTCAAAACCAAAAGTAGAAGTCAGAAATTTAGAACATAAAAGCTTCAATGCTTCAGAAAAGAAAAAAAATTAAAATTTTAAGAGTATCAGAATTTTAGAACAGAAATTTGAAAGAATTTCAGAATAAAAAATTCATTAGAAAATAAAAACTTGTTAAGGAAAGAATTTCTGAGCAAAAATTTCAGAGAAAAGAAGAGCAAGAAAATCACGTTCACTTCAATCAAGAAAGTTGTCACTTCAGAATGGAAAGCTGCCACTTCATTACATAATGGGAAAACCAAAAAGACACATTCAAATTTTTAGAACGGAAGGCTACAGACTTGATAGCCCTTCAAATTGACTTTATGGGGGAAATAAAATATGTACAAACAACGAGAATGGAAACGTCATGATAACGGGAACGAAAATGTCTTAACAATAGAAGTGACAATGAGAGCGAAAATGGAAACTGAAACAAAAAAAGCTAGAAGAAAAATTACATGGCGAGTCATATAATTATAAAGATATGGGAGTCTGCTTCATGGAGAATTTTACGGAATTCAAGTTGAGCTCTAGATCAAAAGTATCGTAGTCTTCGTACATGAAAGTAAACTTAATTACGTCTTTCAAATTTATTTTTTTAAGCAGAATCACATAGCATGTAATATATCATGAGAAAGATGTAGATGTATACTGTTAGAACTCATGAGAAAAAGTTATGACGAATCTCATGGAGCCTGCTCAGGGAAACAGATTATGCATAACCTTAACTTTGGAAATTAAACTATATATACTGGGGGCAACTACACAACGGATCTTATATCAACGGAAGGATACAGAAATCAACCTTGTGAAGAATTTTACGAAAATCAATTTGAAGCTCCTAATCAAAAGTTATGGGAGCTCTCGTTGATGTTATTCAGGAAAATAAATATATGAATGCTTCTCAAATTTAATTTTTAAATTAATTTTTATACATCAAATAATATGCCATTAGAAAACTATAGATATCTACTTCTTGAAGAATTTTACAGAACTCAATTTGAGCTCTCGAACAAAAATTATGACAATTTTTGTGAAGGCTGTTCGAGAAAGCAGAATATGCAGAATGGTCAATTTTGAAAATTAAACTGTATTTTATGGAAGCAAACTATACAGTGAATCTTACATCATCAGAAAAATATAAAAGTCTACTTATTGGAGAATTTCACAGAATTCAATTTGGAGATTTCTATCAAAAGACACGAAAAGCATATTATGCGAAACAGATTCATTATTTAAACTGTACCGATGGGGAGCCAATTACATGACGAATTATATATCATCGGAAGCATATAAAAATCAACTTCTTGGATATTTCCATGGAATTCAATTTGGAACTTTCGAGCAAAACGTATGGCATTATAATGTGCAAACTGCTTTACATGACAAATACTTGGCGTCAGCTTTCTCTCTTCTTCAACAACAATGGAAATTAGGGCGTGAGTCCTTGAGAATAGGCATTTCGTAAGTCCTGTTCTCTAAAGGAAATAAGGGCGTAAGTCCTTGGGAGGGGCATTTCATAAGTCCTACTCTCAGAAGGAATTGAGGCCGTGAGTCCTTGGGAGAGGCAATTCATAAGTCATACTCTCAGAATAAACTAAGGGCGTAAGTCATTAGGAGGGGCGATTCATAAGTCCTACTCTCAGAAGGAACTAAGGGCGTAAGTCCTTAGGAGGGGCAATTCATAAGTCCTACTCTCAGAAGGAACTAAGGGCGTAAGTCCAAACTAAGGGTGTAAGTCCTTGAGATGGGCAATTCATAAGTCCTACTCTCAGAAGAAACTAAGGGCGTAAGTCCTTGGGATGAGAAATTCATAAGTCCTACTCTTAGAAGGAACTAAGTGCGTAAGTTCTTGGGAGGGGCAGTTCATAAGTCCTACTCTTAGAAGAAAATCAAAACGGGGCCATGGTCACTAAATGAGCCTAAATCCTTGGGAGCGTCTACATACATTGTTCTTAGAAGGAAATTGAAATGGGGCCATGGTTCCATTGAAGGAGCCTAAGTTATTGGGATCGTCTACGTACGCCGTTCTTAGAAGAAAATTAAAATGAGGCCATGGTTTCACTGAAGGAGCCTAAGTCTTTGGGAGCTCTGCATATGTCGTTCTCAGAAAGAAATCAAAACAGGGTCATGGTTCCACTAAAGGACCCTAAGTCCTTGGGAGCGTCTACGTACGCCGTTCTCAAGATGAGAAAGTCTGAAAGAACGGAAAAGGAAACATCCTCAAACTTCAAAATGGAAAAAGGAAATGTTTTCAAAACGAGAAAGTCTAAAGAACAGAAAAATAAATGTCTTCAGAACGGAAAAATAAATGTCTTCAGAACAAAAAATAAAATGTCTTTAGGACGGAAAAGTTCAGAGAATGGAAAAAGAAATGTCTGCAGAGTAGAAAAGAAAAGAAGTTGAGAAATGAACTTCAGAGTAGAAAAGAAAAGAAGTTAAGGAAAGAACTTCAAGGC
Organism: Datisca glomerata; assembly: GCA_003255025.1. NCBI lineage: Eukaryota > Viridiplantae > Streptophyta > Magnoliopsida > Cucurbitales > Datiscaceae > Datisca > Datisca glomerata. The sequence continues at coordinate 907,096 of QANY01011928.1, read as the reverse complement.
TGAATAAAGAAAAGTGAAAAGAAAAGCTGAGCTGAGTAAAGAGAGGCTAAGTTGAGTAAAGAAAAATAGAAAAGAAAAACTCAGTAAAGAAAAACTGAGTAAAGAAAGTGCCAGTAAAGAAAAGTCAAGTAAAGGGAGGCCGCGGCTTCAACATTTTAGAATGGGAAGGCAAGGGGTAAAGGAAAAAGAAGCGAGAAAATGAAGGAAAAAAGTTAAAGCAGAAAAAGGAAACCGAAAAGGAGAAATAGAGAAACTCCATATGTGAACTGGTAGTAATCAAAACAGGGTCATGGTTCCTAGGAGCCTAAGTCCTTGGGCGTGTCTACGGACGCCGTTCTCAGAAAGAAATCAAAATGGGGCCATGGTTCCACGGAAGGAGCCTAAGTCCTTGGGAATGTCTACGGACGCCGTTCTTAGAAGGAAATAAATATGAGGCCATGGTTCTTTATTTGAACCTAAGTCCCCCTCTAAAAAAATGACAGTCGTAATTCATTCTCTCAGAATGAAGACGGGACCATTATTCTTTATTTGAACCTAAATCCTTGAGGAAGCATGCATATCATATGGAAATTAAAGTCTTATCCTTGGGAACATATTTCACAAAATAACATATTCATTCTCAAGAGAACTAGGCCAAAAGTTTCCTAAGTATTTAAGAACAGATTTTGTTGAAAGCTTAAAGTCGACACCGTATCAGATTTTTTATCCCTAAATTTTGGTAAGTATATGAATGAAGTACAACAAAAGAGAGTTTAATAGAAGAAAAATTGCAAAAACAGAGTAATTCATGTTGATCGAAGTAGAAGTACAAAGGGAAAATATGAAAAGAGAGAAGGAAAAAGAAAATAAGGAAGGAGTAGAAATTCTACCAACAAATGCGGAACATTTCTCAAACTCATGCGATGCGATTATGAAACAGTACACTTAATAAATTATTATTGTTCTTGTACAACATTCTTATCACATATCTTAACATACGAGAGAATGAAAATGAAAAATGAAGAAATGGGAAAAACTCTACTAACAAATCATCGTGAAATGAACAAAAAGATGTAACAACAAATGAAGAAGAAATAATCATCATCGACAACAAACTAATGAAAAAAATTACTCGACAACTGTAAAGCATTTGTCAACGGAAACATAAAACTGTAATGGCAGAAAGAAAAGGAGAAACCACCACTGACAACGGACAACTAAAAAAGGACAACGAAAAGCTAAGAAGTCCATAACAGCTTCAAGAGCTGAGCCCATACTAGAAGGCAAAGCTGAGCTTAGTTTAGAAAGCTCAAAAGTAAAAGCTTCAAAATATGAACCCAGACTATAAGGTAGAGCTGAGCCCAAACCAGAAGGTAGAGCAGAGCTCAGACCAGAAGGTAGAGCAGAGCTCAGATCAGAATGCCCAGAAGTTCATGACGTGAAAGTTTTAGGAGTTGACCTCAGACCAGAAAGCTCAAATTTGAATGCCAAGAGCTTTGGCATTTCAAAAAAGAAAAAGTTAGAATTTCAGAATTAAGGAAAAAACTTCATAGCGGAAAATTTTATCCAAAGATTATTACTTCACTTCAAGTCAGATAAGTAATACATATGGACGTCTATGATGTCCCTATAAATCTAGTGTCGAAGATCGATGAGTCAAATCATTACACCTGAATGAAGAGAGACTTCATCAAATATAATGGGGACAAATGAACATGAATACTTCTCGGTGTTCAGCCACATCAGCGGAGAAGAAAAATAACTAAAACAAATTCCACAGAAACATTATGGGAATAGTTGAATTTGCCATGTTGACAGATATGAAGAAGCTGATCTGGAGCTACTCACCTAACCAAGATAGCTGAAGTATAAAAATCACATAGAGAGTCACGAAAGCCAGAGAAGCCAATCGAAGGAATCATCACCGCGGTAAAGCTGGTAGCAATAATTATAACCATCAGATTCACCACACTACGCCAAATGATTCAAATTTAAAAAGTTATTAATACTGATAAGCAAGATGTACAGGCAAAATTTCACATGACACGTGGTAAGATCTAGACCGAAAACTCCATCGAGGAGAAAATAGAGCGAGAACCGTAGGATCAACTAGGCGGTTATGAAGAATAGACCAATCAGACAAAAGTACATGGATTACCAACGTGAGAATCCAAAGAAAAGCTAATCAAGACCATTGGATTGGTCAAACGGTCAATATTTACTAAGTTGTTAATGCTGATAATTAAGCTAGATCTTAGAGAATATTCTGTTGATCCTATTTTTATATAAAATTAGATAAGTTGTATCCGATTCTATGTAACCGAATGAAAGCCTATAAATAAATGTAAGATGTAACTCAAACAGGGAACGCAACAACTCTCAACACCCATAAGAAACAAGTTGACTATGCAACTTGCATCAGCTTTGTAAATCATTTCTTCATAATGAAATACTATCAAAATCTGCTCGTGATTTTTCGTCCCTTTAAGAGTTTTTCACTTAAATCATGGTGTTGTTATTCTCTCATTCGCTCTCTTAATTATTTTTTATATTTTCATATTATGATGTAGGGAATTCACGATCAATTCTTAAAGACCGTGAAGTTTATCTTTTACAATGATCTCATAACATAGATGTGAGAGTTTAGTTATAGTATTAACTCATCTTTTTCTAGTCTACTATTACCTAATGAGCTTAATAAAGTCATTAATTGACAAGTGCATATTGGCCCATCTAAGATTGATTTCTTGAAGAGATGAACTAATATGGAGTCAATTTCCCAATAAAAGATGGTTTTGATTTGTTTGCAAACAGACATTGTAATCGTTCATATGGGATGTTGGACTATTTATGTACATTTTTATTAAAAAAGTAGGATTTTGAGTTTTAACTTAAAAGATTTTGTTTTAAAAGAGAACTTAATATTTTATTTTTCTTAAAAGACGAGTTCAATATTTCTTGTAACAAAAGGTTTTCATTTAAGTCCGACAACCAGTTATCATTGTGCCACATGTCGGTGACAATAGTGAATTACACTACTACCCGTGCTTTTAAATAGAATTATAGAAGAATTATGAAGCTAATAATTATAGAATAACTAAATAACTGGTTAAGTATTATGCGATAATTATTCATATGTTGATATTTTTAGACTCATTAAAATGATTTACTCAATATCATATAAATGATTATCAATATCACTTAAAATTTAGTTAAATACTTAATCGATATAGAATAAATTATGATAATAATGAGAGTTTTTGGTTCAAATTAAAAAAAAATCAATTTTCAAATTCTGTTGGCCTAAATTCAAGTTTACAGAAAATTGTTTTCTTTTGGTGGTTAAATACTTTAGTTCAATATTAGGTGAAAAACAAAATAACATAATGCGAAATTTAATTTTTTAGACGGTAAACTAATAATTATGGAGTAGGCTAACTGGCATGAAACAAAGAGGTGGTGATTATCTCTCTAGTTAATTAATTTTGAAAATGAGAAATATTAACCTTTGGATTTTTTTCATTTTTCTTTGTTTTTTCAATTTTCAAGAACATTAATTTGCACTTCGAAATTCATCATTTATATTATATACATTCAAATAACCATTTAATTTAAAACTCTAAAAAATTTCAAGCTAAAACAAACGTGTTGAAGAATAATTGTACCTGACGGGGATTGGTTGGAGTGGTTGGAGCCTTGAATGAATGATTTTTTATTTTTATTGGCAAGTATTTTTTTTAAATAATTTTAGAATGATCAAGTGATAAGTCATTTATAGGTTGGTCAATTAATTAGTCGGTGTAGAATTAATTACTTAATTTCTTGATCGGTATAGATTTACTTGATCAACTACTTAATCAGTGTACAATTACCTTTAAAGATAACTTGTACTTTTTTTATCACGATAACTTGTACTTTGCGTACTTGTTTAAATATATAAATTTCTCATTGCATGTAGATTTCTTCTTAATGAACTAGAATAGTGGGTCTTTTTTAACAAATTGGATTTTATTAATTAAAAATATAATGATAAAATTAATGAAGACACGTCTTCCTCTTATAATGATTCTTTTAGACTCAATTAAACTATAAATGTACTAATAATAATTAATAACCAAGACAAATTATCAACAAGACATTCAACAAACAAAACAATATTCTAGTCATTATTTCTTATAATAAATATGAGATTTTTTAGATAACCATGGATGCTAGGTAATATATTAATAATAACCAACACACATCATTTGCACTCGCAAAGATTTAAACTTGAGTGAGTTTTTAGGAAATAATAGATAGCCTCATTTTCACTAAACATATGGTTTTATTCTAAAACGTAAGGATCAGAACTAGACTGTTCATATCTAATAAATAAATACGCACGTGTAGGATCTCCAATCATGAAGGATTTATTTTTTTTTATTTTGTAAGGATAGTGGATCTATCCACGTAAGATCATTTTTTTCCATTTTAATGTAATCAAGGTCATTATCTTAAATAGGCCAACAATAATTAATTATAAGCTGCAATTTCTGGTTACTATCATTTTTAACACGATGGAGATGGATTTTCATTGAGTAGACTAATTAAAAATTGGGATATATTAGCTAGAGTATAATCTTTTATTTTTTCTATTATTTACCAAAATTTATAAAATAGTTTTTTTCCACATCAGAAACGATTTTATTTCTTGAAAAAGAAAATCTTCCTAATTTAATTAATTTACAAGACATGGTAGTAGGTTTATCGTAGTTCAACACTCAATCTCTAAAAAAAGTTCTACACTATCATGCAAATAAATTATAAAAAAGACTATAATTAATGTTCATCAATGGATAGTTGTGACCGGATAGGTTTAGGGGTTCACGTCAATGGTCGGAAGCTTCTGTTGACTAATGAGGTAGCAAAACGAGGATATGGATTCTCTTCCGTTCACCTTAAATGGAGATGTCTTTTTTTCTAAAAAAATCTTGACATTTTATTTTTATTTCAACGATGTAGATCTCTTTGACATTGATTATAAAAAATTTGAGTAAAAATATTTCTTTAATATTTGTGATGTTATAAATATTAATTTATTTAATATGTATCAAGTTAATATATAATATAGTATTTGATTATTTTCATCCTTTAAATTGGTAAAATTTTAAAATTATATATTATTTGCCCACTTACATTTATAAACTTATCAGATTATATACAATTTATCACTTTCAAAATTTTAAAATCACCAAATTGTACAATTTGACTCATTCAAATTTATAAAATCATTAAATTATATAGTATAATCTTACATGTTTGATTTGATTTTCTAGAAATAACATTATATTAGAATTGATAAATATAATTTAAAGTATAAAATATTTTTTTATTATTATACCAAATAACGCAAGTTTTAGAATTTTTTTACCCCCTTTAAGAAAACCTTTTGCTTCACTCCTGCTCATGTTCATCCAAACAAGAAACGATCGAATATCTCGTAAAATGCTTAGCTACATTATATTTCAAAAGGTCACAATGAAGATTGAAGAGGAGAAAGGATTTTTGTTTTCATTCATATGATAATGTTTTAACGGATCAATCTTCGGAAAAGAATTATGAGAAAAAGGAAAAAAAACCCACAATTATTTACAGGTGGGGAAAAGGTTGATTGGAGGCTCAAATTTTCTCAACGAGGTTGGCAACCTTCATTGGCAAACAACCTTGAAATATGAGAAAAGATGATAATGGGGGATTTTCTTTTTCTTTGTCTTTTTTGAATTTTCAACACAATAAATGGAGAGAGTTTGGTTAGGTGTAACAGATGCAGCTTCCGCCCCTTCATATTTATGTCCCAGCTGTTGTATTAATGACCATAAGCTTCAATTTTCCTTTACCAGTACGACGAGATGAGATAGTATTGCCACATATAGTTAAACTAATACCAAACACATTTTATAATGTTTAATCGTGATTACTTCTAAATTAGATTTAAGGAGAGAAATATTTTTAGACACAAATTACTCTTATTATTATATGAAATTCAGAATTGATAAGTCTTTTAGTATTTTCTCTACCAAAATTATATTTATCATCTCGATTATTAACAATATATTAGTTGAAAAAATTAAGAGACAAATTAGTTTAAATAGATCAAATTTTGTTAAGGAAGTGAATACTTTGATATTAAAATTAATACTTCAATTTATTTATTTATTTTTTAAGTATACTGTACATCCAGATGAGGCTAAGAGGGGAAAACATTTTTTTATAAGTGCTCTCATTATTATATGGAATTTTAAATTAATACGGCTCTTGATATTCTCTCTACCAAAATTACATTTATTATTTCAATTATTAAAAATACATGAGTTTTAAAAAATTCAGAGATAAATTAGTTTAAATAGATCGAATAACATCAAAACATTGCATAAAGAAATAATTTAATATTAAAATTAATAATTCAAATCTTTTTTGCATTTTTGAAGGAATAAAATCAATCAACAAATAGCAACAAAAAATTAACTAACAAGAGTCAATATAAGTACCAAATCAAAACACTAAGAGAAAACACCAAATACGATAAGGAATCAAAGCAGAGATCAACTTCACAATATAATCAATAACCAAATTGTAGTATCCAGGAACATGTCAAACAAAGATATTAATAAAAAAAGTTATTAACTATCTATAGTAAAACAAAACCTTTAACAAAAAATATCATGAACATTTAATGAATTGAATTTTTAGTATTTGACATAACAAGTTAAAAGGTAATCTTTATGTATAGTCATGTAAGTATTTTTCTGTTTTGGACAAGATAAGTGGGCAGATGAGTTGAATAATACAGGGAGATATAAGCTAGGCGAGGTTCCCCTTTGATATCTCTCAACCTAAATGCTTTATTCGGTGGGTCTTTCAACCGCCTACTCTTTCGTTGAAGGGTGCACTACAAGACAATCGGTACTATAGAGATCAAATGGGGGATTTATGCACGTAGAGTTGATTAGTTTATATCTATAATATATTAAATACGACTTGACGTGAGAATCATTTCTTAGACCATTCCATCTCTATCATTAATAGGCTATTCTAAAATTCCCTTTTAAACTTCAAAATAATAGAATTTAATTGACTATCACTTATACTTGACCATATAGTACTACATTGAATTATTATTATTATTAGATAATAAAAGAGACATCAAAATACGATTTCACATAAAATGATTCCATTTATTATTTCACATAAAGAAGATCAATCAAAATTATTATACAAAAAATTTCTCAAAGTGTAACATCTGCCAAATTATAACCAAAATTATTATACAAATAGTGCAGAACTTTTTTTTCGAGCAGATCGGAAAAAACACTCAAAAGATTTCATTTATTAGTCCGCATGTTTCAATTCCTTTCAACTTGCTGCAAAAAAACACAAATGATTTCATCTATTATTAATATAATTACATATGAAAAAATAAATAAGTACAACTGTGTAAATTTAGTCATAATCGTAATACCTAAAGAATATAAAGAAATTAAAAAAAATGGTCATCAAACTCATTTAAAAGCAATACATTCTTAATATTAAATTTACAATGCATTCTTAAGATGATTGTTGACGTTAATGTGTTTATGAAGCATACTTTAAAAAATTAGTATTAGTACAGTTATAGATTTATATAAATTATAATTACAATAAATATACTTCAGATGTCACTATAAATGTAAATGTAAAAGTTAGAAATTTCAAAAGAACTAAAATAGGAAAAATGGTTTTTTTTTCGGCAACTAGCAAAAGAGCTAAAGAAACCTACAACGAATCCGACCAAACAATATTTAAAATACAAGGAGGGCAAGCGAACGACCAATAACACGAACCCAAAATACCCAAGCTCTAACGAGCAAGACAACGTGTAGCCTCATTTGCTGAACGATGGTTATGACCCAGTCGTGGCTGGTTCAAATCTGAAAGGAGAATTCGACAGTCATCCAACACACCACCCAACTTAGAAACATCCTCAGCCTTAGAACCAAGACTCTAAATCAGCTTCAGACAGTCTGAAAAAATCTCAACAACTTGTAAATTTTTAGAAACTGCAAAAGACAACCCCTCCCTTAAAGCCAAAGCTTCGGTCAAAATAGGAGAAAGATACACGACAAATTAACAACAAAAGCAAACACCACCTCCCCATCATTGTTTCGAAACAAACCCCCTAGCCACAAGAAACTGAGCCCATTGCTCCATTAAAATCCATCCGCAATCTCTCTCTTCCCGGACGAGCCCTAGAGATGGGCGCCCTACCAGGGAAAGGGGATTGGAGGGAATTGCACCCGTTAGCAGCCTCAAAGTCAATAAAAAAAATTATCAACCCAAGAAGGAATTCAAGAATCAGAGACAAAATCAGTGTCGGCTACCATGATGCAAAAGGACCAAATCCCCCAGCACACCATGGCAAACCTACGCAGAGATAAAGGAGGCAGATCCACATAAAAGTTTAAGACTAATTCCACCATAGGCCACATCTGACTCGACTTCGGAGCCTTAGGAGAGATATCCTCAAGATTCCAAACATTAACTACAGAAGGGCAAAAGAACAAGGCGTGAATGGTCGAATCCACACTACCGCAAACAAAGCACCTACTATCCACCTTGATTTTCCGACGAGCAAGATTGAGCCCCGAGGGAATAAAATCATGGGTTGCTCTCCATATAAAGATTTTAACTTTATTTGGAATGGTTAAATTTCAAACCTTTTTCCACCAAGAACCAATAGGGGAAGCCATAGACGACCCTCCCTTATCAAGAGTGTTAAGGGCGACCGAACACCCACTTCTAACCATGTAAACTCCCCTTGTAATGCCCCGATTCCCGAGGGTTAAACATGCTTGAAATTTCAAGATTCAAAAATTCTCCAATTCAATTAAAACCCTAATTTGAGAAAATCCCCAAATTGGAAACCCTAATTTTGTCCTAATTTTTTTTTACCTTAAATAGCGGAAGCATAAAAATTATTTTAAAATAATGTTAACTCATTAAACTGAAATAAATGATTCATTAAACTATAATAAAGTGAAGCACGAAAATCCATATGACATGAAAGATTAAACATAAATATATGAAATAACTGAAGTCATAATTAAACTTAGAAATCATAATCATGTTTGTTATGTCAGTCCCTCACTCCTACTGCTTATCATCATCTGCAACATAATCATCTATGGGGGGTGAGTATTAAAAATACTCAGTAAGTAAATTCACATACTAATGAGTTTCACATGACATAAATGTAAACATATAACTCATGCAAATCTATTTCACACGTTCACATGTCACATAAAATACTTGTAACAATGCATCAATTTCGTGATTAACATATAACTTGAACTTGTACTTATACATGCCAATACTTATACTTACTTGATCATAATTCGACTAGATATATCCCTCGATTAACCACCTAATCAGAACTGTTTCACAACTTGGACTTGTAACATGAACATGACAGATTGAGTATCCTAAAACTTGATATCACTTAAGATTATCTGAATCTCAAGGACGCTAACATGAACATTGTGACACCCAACTGTATAACTTGATAACATGACGTGAACAATATGGTTACTTGATAACCAAGGGACATGACTACGTCTACTTCTTGTTTACTTATCACTTTTTACTTGAATTAATATTCATATTTCACGTTATCACATATACATAAGTAAACATATAACTTGTTCATGAACATAAACACATAAGTAATACATGTATAACTCAAAATATAATCATACATAACATGGTAAATAATTTCATCATAATATGGAAAACAAATAAAATACTTGATCATAAGATTGAACATAAAGAAATAATAAAACAATTTCACATTATATATTCTACATTTATAACACATGAACCAAATTATTATATAAATCCACTTACCTGAATTCACTACGAATTAAATTCAGCAACTAAGGACCTGCAATCCAAGGATCCCATGTCATAATAAATTCATATAACATCTACAATTATTTAAATAACTAAGCGAGGTTAGGAACAGATGGAAACCACATCGGGTGAAATTATCAAATGATTTAAAACGGTTCAACAAGGTTCGGGTGGTCTGAATTGGTTCGATTCTGCTATTTTGGGTCAGTTCGGTCTGGTTGGGTTGAACTGGTCGAGTCTGACCGAGTCGGTTCAGTCTGGTCTGGTCTGACGGAACCAGTTTGGTCTGGTCTGGTCTGACTGAATCGGTCTGGTTTATGGTGAATCGATTCAAAAGACGGAAAAAAAAATAGAAAAGGAAGACGAAGAAGAGGGAGGGAGAGAGAGAGAGAGAGAGAGAGAGAGAGAGAGAGAGAGAGACGCACATAGAGAGGGGGAGAGAGAAAGACAGAACAGAGAGGGGGGGAGAGAGACAGAACAGAGAGGGGGGAGAGAGAGACAGAACAAAGAGGGGGGGGGAGAGAGACAAAACAGAGAGGGGGGAGAGAGAGAGAATAGAGAGGGGAAGATGAAGGAGAGAGAGACAGAACAGAGGGGGGAAAAGAGAGAGAGACAGAATAGAGAGGTGAGAGAGAGATAGAACAGAGAGGGGGAGACAAAGGAGAGAGAGACTATTCAAAGAGGGGGAAGGAGACGAAGAAGAGGGAGAGAGAAACACAAAGAGGGGGAGAGAGAGAGACAGAACAGAGAGGGGGAAAAGAGAGAGAGACAGAACAAAGATGGAGGAGAGAGAGAGACAGAACAGAGAGGGGGGAGAGAGACAGAACAAAGAGGGGGAGACAAAGGAGAGAGAGACAGAACAGAGAGGGGGAATGAGATGAAGAAGAGGGAAAGAGAAACGCACAGAGATGGGGGAGAGAGACAGAACAGAGAGGGGGAAAGAGAGAGAGAGACAGAACAGAGAGAAGGGACGAGAGAGATCGACAGAACAGAGAGGGGGAGAGAGAGAGATGGAACATAATCATTTACCTTGATTAATGGAGGATAATTGTTGAAGAAGAAACTAGATGAAGTAGATATGTGCAGTCATATAAAAAGGGGAGAGAGAGTTGTAGGTGGTTACAAGGATTAGCTTGAGATAACAAAAGAGAGATTTGAAGGAAAATGGTTAAGAGAGAACACAAAGGAAACAAATAGGGTGGCTTAGGGTGTAAGTGCATATATGGTGTAAGTGAGTTCTAAATTACAAAAATACCCTTTATTAAATACTTAGGTATTACATTCTCCCCTCCTTAAGAACTTTCATCCCCGAAAGGAAAATACCTTACATGAATAACTCTGGATACTTGACAAGTATCTCAGCTTCTCGTTCACATGTTACTTCCTCGATCCAATGATTTCTCTAAAAAATATTGACTAGTTGAGCCGTTCTATTACGAAGAGTTTGTTTCCTCCGCTCTAGAACTCTAATTAGCTTATCCTCATAAGTGAGATCATCACGAACTTGCAGAGGTTCAAAATCAATGACATGCGTTGGGTCAGACACGTATTTGTGAAGCATCGAGACATGAAACAAATTATGAACACCCGAAAGAGCTAGTGGTATAGCGAGTCGGTATGCCAAAGGACCGATACGATCCAAAATCACAAACGGGCCAATAAATCTGGGACTCAGCTTCCCCTTGCGACCAAAACGCATAACACCATTCAATGGGGCAACTTTGAGAAACACATGAACACCCACTTCAAATTCGAGATCCTTCCTCCTAACATCTGCGTAACTCTTTTGCCTACTCTAAGCGGTCTTCGTTCTATCTCTGATTTTATGAATAGTTTCATTCATGGACTGAACCAAGTCAGGGTCCAAAAGCTTTCATTCGCCAACTTCATCCCAATGAACCGGCGATCGAAATTTCTTTTCATAAAGTACCTCAAACGGAGCCATACCAATCGTCGTCTAATAACTGTTATTATAAGAAAACTCTATGAGTGTCAAGTGTGCGTCCCAACTACTAGAGAAATCCAAGACACAAGCTCGAAGCATATCTTCTAACGTCTGAATTGTTCCCTCAGATTGCCCATCAGATTGAGGATGAAAAGCTGTATTGCAATTCAACTGTGTTCCCAAAGCTTTTTGTAGACTCCGCTAAAAGTTTGACGTGAACCGTGGATCCCGATCTGACACTATAGACACTGGAACCCCATGAAGTCGAACAATCCCACGAATATATAACTGAGCCCAATCCTCAACTAAAAAGTAGTCTTACCAGGTAAAAAGTGTGCAGACTTTGTAAGACGGTCCACCACCACAACCCAAATGGAGTTAAAACCTTTTACCGTTCTCGGTAGCCCCGAAACAAAATCCATAGTTACATGTTCCCACTTCCATTCAGGAATACTAAAAGGTTGTAAAACCCCAGATGGTCGCTGTCTTTGAGCCTTGATCTGCTGACACACCAAACACTTACTAACGAACTCAGCAATGTCACGCTTCATACCATTCCACCAATAATGTAACTTTAAATCGTGATACATCTTAGTACTACCAGGGTGGATAGTGTATGGTGAACTATGAGCTTCCATGAGCAATTCCTACCTAATGAGTGCATGTTTAGGACACACAGTCTCCCATGAAAGCGAAGAGCTGAATCGTTACTAATTTCAAACCCTTGTCTTTTGTCAGAACCCATTTCACTATGAGTCAGAAGCAACTCCGAATCTGAGTTCTGTGCATCAGTAATACGCTGCTGTAACGATGGTTGAACTATGAGCTGGGCTAGTTGTACTGTAGTATCCTTCAGCAACACTTGAATCTCAGCACGTTCCAAATCCTCCAAGATATGTCCTTGAGAAGTAATAAGAGCTGCTGAATGAGCTGATTTTCGACTTAAGGCATCAGCCACTACATTTGCCTTTCCTGGGTGATAAATGATCTCGCAGTCATAATCCTTCACCAATTCCAACCAACGGTGTTGCCTCATGTTAAGTTCTTTCCCTGTTGCATCAAAACGCAACCCAAACCTCTTTTAGAAGCATCACTGTATATCACAAAGTCGCTCTTACTATTTGGAATGGTCAACACTGGTGTTGTCACTAATTTTTGTTTAAGGCTCTGAAAATATTTCTTACACTCGGCCGTCCAAGAAAATGTGGCATTCTTCCTGGTCAACTAAGTAAGTGGGACAACAATCTTTGAAAAACCTTCAACAAACCTTATGCAATATCTTGCTAAACCGTAAAATTGTGAACTTCCCCAACATTTATCGATTGAGGCCAGTTAAGCACTGGTTCAATCTTAGACTGGTCAACCGAGATTCCATCTTGAGATACCACATGACCAAGGAATGACACTTGTTGAAGCCAAAACTCACACTTCTAGAATTTGGCATATAACTGGTGTGTCCTTAATGTTTGTAAAACAATCCTAAGATGATTCATATGTTCGGCCTTCGATCTAGAGTACACCAGAATATCATCGATAAAGACAACCATAAAAGAATCCATGTACTCCTTGAACACCCTGTTCATTAAATCCATAAAGGTTGCCGGAGCGTTAGTTAATCCAAACGACATCACTACAAACTCATATGGCCGTAACGAGTGCGAAACGCTGTCTTAGAAATATCCTCATTTCGAATCCTGAGCTGATGGTATCCTGATCTTAAATCAATCTTAGAGAATATTGATACTCCCTGAAGTTGATCGAACAAATCCTCAAGGCGGGGTAACAGATACTTATTCTTGATAGTGAATTTATTCAATTCCCTGTAGTCAATGCATAGCCTCATCGATCCATCCTTCTTTTTAACAAATAACATTGGAGCACCCAAAGGTGAAATACTGGGTCTTATGAAACCCTTATCCAGTAATTCTTGAAGTCTTTAAGTTCTTTCAACTCTGCAGGATCCATACGATACAAAGTTTAGATATAGGGGCAGTGTCTGGTACCAACTCAATATGAAAATCCGTCTCTCGAGGAGGAGGAAGTCCTGGCAAATCATCAAGAAAAACATGCAAGAATTCAGAAACGATCGGGACCAATCCAATATCAACATGTTTCATAGTTGTATCCACAACAGAAGCTAAGTAACCCCAATTACCACGATCAAGTAGGCGCTGTGCCCGCAAAGCAGATATAACCTTCGGTATTGAGCGTTGCTTGGATCCCCTAAACTTGAAGCTAGGCCTACCAGGAGGTAGGAATCGAACTTCTTTTCGATAACAATCTATGTTGGCATAATTTGCAGCCAATCAATCTATCCCTAGGATTACATCAAAATCATGCATCCCTAGGACTACAAGTCTGGCACACATAACATTATCTGCAACCATCACCGAACAACTCTCTATCGCCTTATTAGCTAGGAGGGAAGCTCCAGAAGGCGTAGAAACACATAATTCAAAACCCAAAGGCACAACAGGCAATGATGCATGAGTTACAAACGAAGTAGAAATAAAAGAATGTGTGGATCCAGAATCAATCAATGTGAAAGCTGAATGTCCTAATACAAGTAATGTACCTGCCACAACTACATCCGACTGCTCAGCTTCCTGGCGAGTTAATGCGAAAACTTTTCCTTTAACTCTACCACCAACAGCATCACTGGTCTGTCCATGAGCAAGTGGAGGGCATTGTCTAAGGTAATGTCCAGTCTTTCCACACTTAAAGCAAGCATTGATCACCTTAAAACATTGACCAACATGATGTTTGTTACATGTAGCACATAAGGGATTTGATTTGATCATTTGTCTTTTTGCATTGTGAGGGCCCTGATGGGAATTCTGTGATTTTCTCTTTCCATGAAATGATTGCTCTGACCAAGATGGTGTACGTGGTGGAAGATTATGTTCCATCAGTAAAGCTGCCTCAACCACCGTTGCGTATGTGGTATGCTTAAGAAGTGACACTGAACCCTTAATCTCTGGACGCAGTCCTCTTTTAAAAGTCTGAGCCCTTCTTATCTCGTTATCCACATAGTGCGTGGCGTATCGAGACAATTCTTCAAACTTCCGCTCGTATTCAATTACACTCATAGCTCCTTGCGCAAGTCTGAGAAATTCGGCCTCTTTCTCTGTTCTGACCGTGATCGGATAATATTTCTCAAGGAAAAGTTCCTTGAAACGATCCCATGCCACTAGATTACTGTCGATGTCATGAGTTCTCCGTATGAGCTCCCACCATTTCTGAGCCTCTCGTGTTAGCATAAATGTTGCGGAAACAACCATATGAATCTCAAAACATGGCATAAACTGAAAAATCTGCTCCAGTCTTGCAATCCATTCATCAGATAGCAGTGGATCGGATGAATGGCCATCAAATTCAGGTGGATTCAGCCTCCTGAAGGTCTGTATCAACTTTATGTCCACTGGTGTTTGCTGTGGTTATTGTACTTGTTGTGTCGGACGAGCTGTCGCCGTCTGCCTTAACAATTCCAAAAACTTTTGAAACATCTCCACCATAGTTGCTGGAGGGTCAGCAGTAGGATTGACTGGTGCGTGACTGTTGTTGTTTCTTGTAGGGGGCGTCATCGTACTGCTAACTATACAACCGAAGACTTACCAAAAGCCTAAAATTTTAACGCGCAAAATAACATAAACGTAATCGAACGTGTCATAACGAATCTAAAGCATATCAACTTATTCAATAGTTAAATCATATATATAACATGCGTACCTGACTCATAAGATGATGGAGGAGCAGAATGAGCGACATGCCATACTTTTTACGTAGAAAAGTCTACAGAATCTAAAACCATGGTTTTGATACCAAACTGTAACGCCCCGATTCCTGAGGGTTAAACATGCTTGAAATTTCAAGATTTAAAAATTCCCCAATTCAATTAAAACCCTAATTTGAGAAAATCCCCAAATTGAAAACCTTAATTTTACCCTATTTTTTTTACCTTAAATAGCGAAAGCATAAAAATTATTTTAAAATAATATTAACTCATTAAACTGAAATAAATGATTCATTAGACTGTAATAAAGTGAATCACAAAAATCCATATGACATGAAAGATTAAACATAAATATTCATAAATATATGAAATAACTGAAGTCAACTGAAGTCATAATTAAACTTAGAAATCATAATCATGTTTGCTATGACAGTCCCTCACTCCTGCTGCTCACCATCATCTGCAACACAATCATCTATGGAGGGTGAGTATTAAAAATACTCATTTAGGAAATTCACATACTAATGAGTTTCACATGATATAAATGTAAACATATAACTCATACAAATCTATTTCACATGTTCACAGGTCACATAAAATACTTGTAACAATACATCAATTTCATGATTAACATATAACTTGAACTTGTACTTATACATGCCAATACTTATACTTGCTTGATCATAATTCGACTAGACATATCCCTTGATTAACAACCTAATCAGAACTGTTTCACAACTTGAACTTGAACTTGTAACATGAACGTGAACATGACAGATTGAGTATCCTGAAACTTGATATCACTTAAGGTTATGTGAACCTCAAGGACGCTAACATGAACATGGTGACACACAACTGTATAACTTGATAACATGAGGTGAACAATCTGGTTACTTGATAACCAAGGGACATGACTAAGTCTACTTCTTGTTTACTTATCACTTTTTGCTTGAATTAATATTCATATTTCATGTTATCACATATACATAAGTAAACATATAACTTGTTCATGAACATACACACATAACTAATACATGTATAACTCAAAATATAATCATACATAATATGATAAATAATTTCATCATAATATGAAAAAAAAATACTTGATCATAAGATTGAACATAAAGAAATAATAAAACAATTTCACATTATATATTCTACATTTATAACACATGAACCGAATTATTATGTAAATCCACTTACCTGGATTCACTACGAATTAAATTCAGCAACTAATGACCTGCAATCCAAGGATCTCAGGTCACAACAAATTCATATAACATCTACAATTATTTAAATAACTAAGCGAGGTTAGGAACAGATGGAAACCACATCGGGTGAAATTATCAAATGGTTTAAAACAGTTCAGCAAGGTTCGGGTGGTCTAAATTAGTTCAGTTCTGCTGTTTTGGGCCGGTTCAGTCTGGTTGGGTTGAACTGATCTAGTTTGACCGAGTCGAATCAGTCTGGTCTGGTCTGACTGAACCGTTTCCTCCGGTTTAGGTGAACCGGTTCAAAAGAAGGAAAAAATAGAAAAGGAAGACGAAGAAGTGGGAGAGAGAGACGCAACAGGGGGACGAATGAGAGAGAGAAACAGAACAGAGAGGGGGAGGGAGACGAAGAAGTGGGAAAGAGAGAGACGCACAGAGAGGGGGAGAGAGACAGAACAGAGAGGGGGCAGAGAGAGAGACACAACATAGAGGGGGAGAGAGAGACAGAACAGAGAGGGGGAGAGAGATAGACAGAACAGAGAGGGGGAGACGAAGGAGAGAGAGACAGAACAGAGAAGGGAAGAAGACGAAGAAGAGAGAGAGAGAGAACAAAGAGGGGGGAAATAGAGAGAGAGAGAGACAGAATAAAAAGGGGGGAGAGAGACAGAACAGAGAGTGGGAGATGAAGGAGAGAGAGAGAACAGAGAGGGGAAAAGAGAGAGAGAGAGAGAGAATAGAGAGGGGGGGAGAGAGACAGAACAGAGAGGGGGAAGGAGACGAAGAAGAGGGAGAAGGAAACACACAGAGAGGGGGGAGAGAGAGAGACATAATAGAGAGGGGGAAAAGAGAGAGAGACAGAACAAAGAGGGGGAGAGAGAGAGACAAAACAGAGAGGGGGAGACGAAGGAGAGAGAGACAGAATAGAGAGGGGGAAGGAGATGAAGAAGAGGGAGAGAGAAACGCACAGAGAGGGGGGGAGAGAGACAGAACAGAGATGGGGAAAGAGAGAGAGAGACAGAACAGATAGGAGGGAAGGGAGAGAGTGAAAGATGGACAGAACAGAGAGGGGGGGAGAGAGAGACTGAACAGAATCATTTACCTTGATTAATGGAGGATAATTGTTGAAGAAGAAACTAGATGAAGTAGAGATGTGTAGTCATATAAAAAGGGGGGGAGAGAGTTGTAGGTGATTACAAGGATTAGCTTGAGATAACAAAAAAGAGATTTGGGGGAAAATGGTTATGAGAGAACACAAAGGAAACAAATATGGTGGTTTAGGGTGTAAGTGCATATATGGTGTGAGTGAGTTCTAAATTACAAAAATACCATTTATTACATACTTGGGTATTACACCCCTCATATCAAAGTGCCACATAATCGAGTCATCCACTTCTGTTTTGTGAATATGGATAGCTAAAATGAACTCCCTGTCAATATGGAGAAAAAACGATCAATTTTCCCCAGATCCCACTTCCCATTGCTTATAAGATCAACCACACGAAGATCCTGATTAACTTCATTACGGGTAACCGTACGAAAAGAGGAAGATTTAGGAATCCATGGATCACTAAAGACCCTCACTGCTTTCCCATTACCGATCCTCCACCTGGCGCCCTTTCTGATGATATCTCTCCCCCACAACAAACTCCTCCTTCATATTTTGGTCTGCACATCTTCTTCCAAAACAACCAGTGAATCTTCCTGGCCACAACAGCACTCAAGTCTTTACAAAGAGTCAAAAATGTTATGGTAGATGATTATATTTTACTATTAGATAGTTATATTTTTCATATGTTAATTACAATAAACTACCATTAATCAATATTATTTAATGTGTTGCTTTGTCTTTTCAAATTTCATCTCTGAAACTGAAATTAATCTAAAGGAAAGTTGACAATGCAATAAAAATTGAAACTGATAATTTAATTAGTTAAACAATTATTTATTTTACAAAATAATAAATGAATTAAATAGAATTAATAGATAAAATGTTCGTGGGTATTTCTAATTTGTAATACTATTGAAAGATGAAAATGTTGGAAGCGGTGGAAGTTTCACTTTCATAGGATAATTACAAGAAACAAGCATTAATCAATATTATCTAATGTGTTGCTTTGTCTTTTCAAGTTCCATCTACAAAATGAAAGTGAATTTTTTTACTAGAATGAAAGTGAAATAAATCTAAATGAAAACTGACAAATGCAATAAAAATTGAAATTGATATTTTAATTAGTGGAACAATTATTTAATTTTATAAAATCATAGATGGATTAATAATAGATAGACTGTCTGCTGGTATTTTAAATTTGTAATACTATTGAAAGATGACAATGGTGGAAGTGGTGGGTTTTCGTGTAAAGCAGGAAAAGAATTAGCACTGAGACCCAAAATGGCTAGCAGAAATATTTTTGGAAGTAATGTTGAAGGAGGTGGGTTGAATCACATACCATTAGGTATGTGAAGTTCTTTTGTTCATCGCATGAGATTAGAAGAAAAATGATATTTATCATATTCCTACCTCATCTTAACAAGTTTTATTATCTCATCTGCGAATATTTTTTTATTTGATTTGATTTAGACATTAAATTAAAGCAAATAGAAAAATTATACTTCCGTTTTTACTTTTATACTTTCATTTCATTTTTATACTTTCATTTTATCATATTTAATATTTCGACTACATCTTGCACACAAATAACACATATATCAAAATCTATAGCAATTATTTAGTCTATTATATTTATTTAATATGTAATCGTTTTGTAACTTCTATGGCATATTGATTCGCTTGGTCAAACTTACATACAACATTGAAGTAAACCACTCATTCAGTCTATGACTTTGAACTTATCTCCTTCAACTATTTTTAATTCTGAATAACTAAAAATCATTATTGATAAAAAAAATAAATGATCATTTTATGCTGTAAGAAAATAAACATATGTTAGTGCGATAGAAAACTCACTCTTTTTGGAGAGATCTTTATAGACATTGTCTGTGTCTTCTTCTTCTTTTTTAACCATCTTTAGGACCCCCTTCACATAATAATTAAGTAAGCAAAACTCTTAAAATGTAAATGATACAAAAATTATATTCAATAAAAATACTATGTATTTCATCAAAATAGCAATACACGTTTGCGATTAACATATTATCGTTATGTATCATTGATATATGAACATGACAGATAAATGAAAAGAAATCCATGAAAAAGCATAAACAGCCTAGAATTATTCAGTAAGACATGCAAGTCTAGACTAACTATGGTGATGAACTAAAATATGCTTTTAGACGTTAGAGAGAGAGATTCTTTTATATGTTTCAATTTCAATACGAAGGATGCAAATGAGATTCATTTATATGTTTCAAAAGAGAATCTTTTATGGATAAAATATGAAAGATGTTAAAGATAATAATTCCTAAGAAATACAGATTATCGAACTAATATATTATTTGATCTTTCAATTTTAAAAAATATTAATGTTTATATTAAATATAAAAGGGCCTGAAAAAAAGAGAGAATTTAATTAGACTAAACAGTAGTATGACCCCAACTTTAAAAGTCTCTTTCAAATTATCTATATTATATTAAAATGGGCATAAAAGAAAGAAATTTTTTATTCTCCTTTTTACCTTTTAAAATCTATTATAATATAACACAAATTAAGTATTTTACATATTTTCTCATTTAATTTATTTGATAATATTTTTTTATTGCATAATAATTTCGTTGTAGTTAATAAAATAAAATTTCTTGATAATCTTATGTCATAAGAGATGTGACTATCTGTATATTGATTTTAAGATTTTTTATAATAAATATTCAATTATAAATAAATAATAATTTGTTCAATATAAATTTATAAATTAAATATTATGTATTATTTATGTTATCTGTAACATGAAAATTCATTAATATATTTTGATTACGAGAAATTATCTCTTAATATGATATAACTATTCTTAAAAATATGAGATTTTGATGAAATAAAATTATTTTAATACTATTCAAACAACATTTTAATTTTAATATTTTAAACAATCTATTATTATCACCCTTTAACTTTTAGTTTAGATGTAGAATAATTTTTAAAAATGATAATCAAGTTCAATGTTAACATCAATTTAAAATTATATATATTTTAAATTAGTTGAATACGTGCGAAGCACGTAGGTTTCGACTAGTACTTTGAAAAATTATAAAAATTATCTTGACAAATAATATTTATGCCAAATAAATTAAAGACTCTTAGACCATTAGTTGTTACCTTCTCCATCTACGTGGTGCTTCCACCTTCAAGAACCATGGAGTGTGGAAACCTAGGAATCCTCTCGATGCCCAGAATCTGCTAAAACTAATATATGAATATCACCTATCATCATATAAGCACTAAACAGAAAGCAAAATGCTATATAGAGAACCTGAAGAACAAGACTCTAATCTTGGTAGCAACCTTCATCAACACTTGCAATGCTCAATCGAAATTTCGGTTCAGGAAATGCGCCTCATAACACTATTACAAGTTTCTCCAAAAAAAATACCGAAAGCTTGAAGTAAAAGAAATCTCCAATATTAAGAAAAGCATATTTTTAGCTTAGAAGGATTAATCCAAATTAATTACCTTATAGTATATATGTCGTTGTTAATTACTAGAATACTAGGAGGAATTGATAGCCAAGTCTAACATCTTAAGCACCAACTTTATGCACATTAACTATTGCCGAAAGGAACTAATATAACCATGAACATTTATATATTTTTCAGCTTACCACCCCGGCTATTAATTGTTAGACCATTAGTTGTTACCTTCTCCATCTACGTGGATGCTTCCACATTCAAGAACCATGGAGTCAAAACCTACGATTCCTCTCAATGTCCAAAATCTTCCAAAAATCAAATATGAGAATCAACTATCAACATATAAGCACTAAACAGAAAAGCAAAACGCTACTTGGTGAATTTGAATTAAGTTCTGTGAATATTTTTACCTGACCGTTATAGCAACACAATGATGGAGTTTCATACTCATATTTCATTGCACCACAGAATTTGCATGGCCGAATTTTTTTAGTTCATGGATTGGAGAATAAAATGACTCAGATAAATTAGTTCCTATAGCATGTTCAGCAAATTACGTTAGATGAGTCGAATTACATTAGAACATAATACAATAAATGTATCATTTATATAAACAATTTAATTTCTTACCTTGCATTTGGTTGGAGTATATTTGCCGATCCATGACATGATTAGAACTTGATCTTCTACGAATGTTACGTGTCTCTCCATTTGATTGCTGAATCTTTTTTTATCTTATTTTCTTGTGAGAGCATTGAATATCTCGTTCCTTTATTTTGATTATCCATACCTTATAGTAGTATCTTCTCATTCACTTCATTTGGAGTTCAATTGAACAAAGATCTAGCAACATCAAGTAGAGGGGTGTACACCTTTAGAGCTCAAGGACAATATTGAATCATCATAATATATAACACAACGAGTGATTCTTTCTATGAAGAATGAATATGTTGATAAAATAAATGAAAGAATGATTGAACTCTTTTCATGAGAAAACAGAGAGTTTGTAAGTTTTGATGAAGCAGTGGATGATACAAAACAATTAATATCAACAGGAGCTTCTAAACACATTGTTGCCGAATGGAGTTCCACCTCATCGATTAGTGTTGAAGAAAAAATGTCCAATAATGCTATCGCGAAATTTAGATCCTTCAAATGGAGTTCCACCACATCAATTAATGATTCATGCCGAAATCACTATTGGACAACATGCAGGTGATCATGTTTTTCATTCCGCGTATACCATTAAGCCCTACAAATGACGAAGGTTATCCATTCAAATTCATAAGAAAATAATTCCCCGTTCGAATGTGTTTTGCAATGACTATCGATCGACAAGGCACAGGGTCAAAAAATATCCCATGTCGGAATATATCTCTCACAACATGTGTTCTCTCATGAACAATTATATGTTGCACTCTCAAGAGGAAGAAAACATTGTATACAAAAAGGTTCTCATTTAATAGATATCTCATTTTTTTTCCTGATATTTTATAAATACATTGTTAATATAAATTTAAGTTTTTAATGCACATCTAAAAATCACATTTTCTTACAATTTTTTTTATTAATTTTAATAATAACGTGCAACGCACGTTATCACCGACTAATATACTAAAAGTGAATGAAGAAGGAAAATCATTTTAGACCACTTTATCCACTCCTTATTTTATAATTTCAAACTTGCCTCTTGAGTCTATTAATAGTGCATAATTAATTGTTAATTTTTCTTCTTTTCTTATTTCTTCAAACGATATATCTCTTGAGCAAACTTTTCATTTTTATATTATTTCTAATTTAAATTTTATTTTTAGACATAAGAACATATTAATAAATTATATCGTCGCTAAGATATATATTAGAAAAAATTAATCAATCAATAAAAGAATAAAACATATTTTTAGTTCATTTATCACAAACTACAAAATATATAAAGAATGTTTTTCTAGCATAATTAATATTTTTTTGTCAAAATTACATTATAAATTTTAAGTGGAATATGTGAATATGACTCGAATCCACGACCTCTAAGGTATGAATGTTGGAGCTTAACCAACTGCGCTAACTCAATTTGTCAAAGCATAATTAACTTAATTAAAAATATTTTGGTGAGTAAGACTTGTGAAAAACATAAAAGTTATAATTGTAGTTTTCTAATTTTATCTACTAATAAATGTGTTTATATAAACAAGTATTGTACATGAAACAATCGAAATAATAAAATCATACATATCACTTGCACCGCACGTGTAGTTTAACGAGAATAGTAATATGTCTTACCCTTGCATAAACAAGTGTAGTTTAACGAGAATAGTAATATGTCTTACCCTTGCATAAACATAACAAATTCATTGATGATACCCCTTATAACTTGTCTAAATGATACATCAACTCACAAATGTAAAAAATAACAAATAGATCTATTATGTTGAAATTTTGTTAGTGTGGAAAGACAATATTACTTTTATAACCAATATGATCTACCTATTTTATCCGAAATATAAACCATGAAGATTGATTCAGGTTTTGATGAATTCTAACGTGAATATCAAAAAAAATATATTTTATCATTTTTTAAATTGAGAATAATATGCAAGATAATTTTCACATTATGTTTTATTTAAACGACTTTAAGTTTAAAAATCAATGATTTTAATTTTTTTATCGGTAAAATCTAATATGAAAGGACATATGTCATTTTCAAACTAGATGAGTATATGTATCATTCATACGAACAACATTAAGTGTAGTAAAAAATTTCATTTAAAATATTGATCAGTGGACCCTCCTCATCAACCTTTCTAAAAAAGAAGGCGAGAGCGCCGGAAACATCATCTATATAACTCCATTTCACAAAGATCTCCATTTCCTTATCAAAGGAGATATGAGGCATCTGTCTTTCCCACTGATGGTCACTTCATCTAACGTATTTGATATATTATATTAGCTATCTGTCTCATCTAATGTATTTGATATATTATATTAGCAGTCTGTCTCTATCTAAAGGTGGATAAGCATTTAGAAAAGTTATACAAAGATTTCATACATGAAGGCTAAGCAAACGTTACAAATCGAAGGAAGAACAAGGCAGTCAAACACTCCACCTCAAAGGGATGGAATGGATGACTGCTCTTTAGTAGAACCACTTACATGTAATCATCAAATTTCAAAAACAAAATCCTCACCTTCAAATGTCATTACAAATCCGTAAGATTATGGTGTGTTGATTATTTGGGTATCTCATTGAAATAAGATTCACTCAAAATCAATTCACATGGGAAATAAATGCCTATTGGAACTGCGGCGGAGGCAGCTGATGCTGCCCCGCATTCGTCAACTGAAACTGAACATGTTTGTTTACTACATAAAATTGTTGTTTACTTCAACAGAAGCCTCTGTCAATCTACTCTCCTACTGTTAACCCGAACCCAAATTTGTAGTCTTTCTTCTTGTGATCAATCTGCACCAGTTATGTCAATATGTTATAATTGACAAAAGCAAGCAAAGGAAAACATGTAATATAAAAAAATAAGAAAGCAAATAGATCCTAACCTCTGCAGAAAGAATAAAATTAAGACCCATGTTCAGTCGCTCTTCCAGGAAGGCAGCCACGCAACCATTGGAATCTATTTTCCCTCTAAGACGACACTGTAACAGACAATAAATTAGATTAAATTACTGGGAAGTTTCTTAAGTTGAATGCTTTTCTCCCCCTCAATTCCTCTTTAATTTCATAAAATTGTTTCCGTTTCATTGTCACAATAGGGGAGAATAAAAAATAGTCTCCTGGCCTGTATTACACGGGACACACCAGTAACTTAATCCCCATACCACCCGTTTTAGTTGTTCTTCATTTTTTTGTTTGGGGGGGGGGGGGGGGGGGGNGGGGGGGGGGGAGCAATGGAAACAGTCATTTCTTCACCTACATGTTCCTCACCCTCATCCAATTTCATGCTTTCAACTAGAAATAGGATCCACATACCAGATCAATTAAACCAAGAAATACAAAGATATTAAACACTAAACCTCCAGCATCCTAATTTGCTACAGTTTACTGATGTTTTCACTCTGATGAAGAGCATGTAAAAACCTAATTAAAACATGTAATGGCATTCAAATACATAACAATGTTTGCGATATATAAACATTTGCATATGGAAACTACCTGTCTAAGGATGTAATCATAACCCAAACTGGCTGTAACGTCTCTTGACATATAATTGTACATGAAATCGGTGGCCAGAGATACCTAAAACAAGGATCATCAAATAAGCAGTAATATTTGACAACGTGTGGTAATGTAATCTACTTCAACTTGTTTTACTCACCTTCTCTGACACTTTTTGAACATAGCTAAGAGCAACCATTCCAGTGCTGGCTACTTGCCCTGTAGCAACCTGCAAATTACAGAATTGGATTTGACTTAGAATCAGATTTTCTTACACGATTAATTCTTTACTCCTGATGCTCATAACAAGCCAAATATAGACACTTTCTTTTCCAATTGAACTTAATTGTATCAGTGCAAGTCAAGCCAACAATTGAACCAGCAAAGGCATAAGAAGGATGAAGCAATAAGAAGGATTAATAGGTTTCGTTTTAGTTTTTCTTTTTGTTGTATACATGGGGTATAAGCCCCGTGTATAGTTGTTTTTCTTTCGGTTGAAATATATTTACCCTTTAACCCAAAAAAGAATGATTGTTAGCCAGCCCCTGCCAAAAATCCTGATACCCAACTAAAACCCATCTCTCAAGTACAATCCAGCATATTTTTTAACGTTTTTCTCACTTAGTTGATGTATATACACGGCTATCCACAAACATATATGGCGCCTCGTCTTATCAAATTAGGTAAGACGTAGGCACCATTAACTCAGATCTTTTTCTGTAAAAAAGTTCAGGCAGAAAACTGCTACTACATACAGGGTCGGGGAGTCCAAGTTGCATCGTGCAAACTAAAACTAAACAAAAGAATTTTATAACTCATGCAAAATGATAATAAATAGACTTGCAAATTATGTAATCTCTAAGACATGAAGAAGTATGAGTGATCATACCATCTTTTCCGTGTTGTACCGAGCAGCATAACCGATACCAGACTTCCTATGCTGCCCAGCCCAAAAGACTTCACCACCCAATGATAGATAAGGAGTTATACTCTGAAAATAATTAAACAGCTTCATTATATCTAGCCTTACGGCTATCCATGGAACTAAGCTGGAGAAATTGCAATTTAGCAATGGCCATACTCCCAAGCATGGATAAGACAGATAGCCTTTACAAGTTAGAACCAACAATGTCACGAACTATTAGTATATTATGTATTCCACAGAAAATCTGCAATGGGCTGATATAATCTTCAATCTTCTGCATTTGCCAACACAGAATCAGTTTTTGAAACTCTCATACAAGCAGTTTAGTGCAACAAAATTCACACTATTCCCAATTTATGAAGAGCCAAAGAGTAATATTCGCACAAATCCCCAGGCATAGTGTTGCAATGCAGATTCAAATACAGCCCAGAAGAATAAGATAATGACAGGATGTATAAAGATATATTACCTG
Source organism: Datisca glomerata (assembly GCA_003255025.1). Classification (NCBI taxonomy): domain Eukaryota; kingdom Viridiplantae; phylum Streptophyta; class Magnoliopsida; order Cucurbitales; family Datiscaceae; genus Datisca; species Datisca glomerata. The sequence continues at coordinate 880,160 of QANY01011928.1, read as the reverse complement.
GATATAACTCCCTCCAAACAACGCACCATTACCCAGTTGAAACTGCGTCCTGTAGTCTTTACCCTGTGCAAAAGATAATGTTAATTGGGAAACCCTGAGGCATGAAGAGCTTCAATAATGATAATAACATAAAAGTCAAAGAGACCAAACAAAGATTAGGAGAATATCTTGTGCACAAGAAAATGGTTATGTAGCTTCAAAACTGAGATTCTTACTGTAATCATCGTTTCACAACCAAATGAAAAATAAAAAGAGCCCAAAGACATTACCTGAAGGTTAAAAGATGAGAATATGTAGGGTACAAGTACAATATAATGCTAGAACATTCTCAATTGCATGTTTAGAAAAGATTTAGTAGAATGAACTATGAAGATCCATATTTCCCATAATATCAACCCAAGGACGTTGCCACCGAAGGGATTTCCCAGCAAGATAAGAATACATAGATGAAAAAGTAGCCGGCGGATGGATAATTAGGAAAAGCAACCTCAAAAGAGGCATAGCTTAATACTTGAGACTTGAGAGTAGCTAACCTTGTAGTCAAAATTGAACATGCCATGCGACATGTGTGGTTCATGTGATAGCTGAAAGCAAATGAGAGAAGTAAATAAATAGACCAGAACCAAGAGACGAGAAGTACACATCAACAATGGACAGTATTCACCTGTGCATTGGCCTTTAAACTAAGATTGTCGGTCAAATCACACTTCATTCTCGCGTTTAACCTTCCATCTGTGAGCATCCTTCCAAAAAGCATCAACTACAAAATATACATCCAAGTCACTGGAAATGAAAACACAAATACCGAAAAGCCAGCTTTAGTGATTCGATCATTACCCTTGGGTCTATAAAATTAGCACCAAACTCGTAGTGTGCAGTTGGGATTTTGATGGTTTCAGAAGATTGTGATGGAACCTCCATAGCCCCCATAAAGACACTGATTAAAGGATCCACAAAGTATAGATTTCATGAAAATCAATGACCTGAGTTTTAAAAGATGCGCCGAGCAAAATTCAAAGCTGATTGAAATCTACCTGTGACTGAGTGAGAACTTCTGGTTGATTCCTTTGGTGAAATCAAAGCGCATCCCCTCGAAAAGGTCTGGCTTTAAAGACACTGACAATATGCGATTTTTAAGCATTAACAAACCCAAAATTGAACCACTCATATACATCACTCAATCTCTAAAAAACCACAGAATGGGACATGGGAGTTTTAAGCATTAACAAACTCGTGATTTTACGTATCCGAAGAAACATAATGAAAAATGAAGCGGAAAGTGATGAGAAAGAGATTAACTGAGAGCTTCCCGGTGTATCTCCTCGTAGGGAATGGGACATGGGAGTTTCAAGTAATCAACTTTTTCTTCTTCTCCCTTCACCGGAGTAGCAGAAGCATCAATAGCTGGGGCCGTAACATTAGTCGGAGGAGCTAGGCCCGCCATTGCTTTAACTTACTAGTAAACCAGCGAAGGAAAACGACGATGCCGATGAAGACCAAAACCCTTGGAAGATGCTAAAGCAGAAAACTACGAAGCTGAAAAGCTTGATCTCCTCAACAAATAAAAAATGGGAGATATAGAGAGACTATGTTGGAGGTCTCTCTCTCTCTCTAAACCCTCGACTAGATTGTAAAATTTCAAAAACCCTAGCCCGTTTTCTAGGTTTGTTACAGCTTTTGGAAGGTCAGCTGGGTTCGTTACAGCATTTCCGAAGGTCAGATGGGAAACCAAAGCATACAACTAGCCCGAGTCTAGGTTTGGACGCCCATAACCCGGTCCATCATTTAGAACCAATTCTTGTGTTCTTAACACTCTGGTTCATGGCCCATGGGTCAATGATTATCATCAACTCAACTGTAAACTCAAATATTCTGAGTTTTCACAAATTTTACATAAAATTTATCAACGAAAATAGTAGTGTATACCCAAAGAATGGTCTTTTTTAAATTTAGTAAATTTTACTGTGAACTTCTAATTTTACCATTTTTAATTAGATCATTAAGTTTGGAGTACACGAGTTCTCCTCCTCTACCCTCTCTCTTCTTCCTCATCATCACCATTCATCCATAACCAGGTTTGTCACTCTTCCTCCATTTCGCTTTCTTCTCGTATATCCCTTGTTCGCTTTCCTGGAAAATCAAACAAAACTCACAATAAAGAAATTGGACCCGCTCAATTGCTCATGTAGTTTCGGAATGATTCTTTCGATATTTTTTCGGAAACAGTAAAATTAGTGTCGATCAAATTTAATTAACCACAGCTTCAAGGCAACAATTCATAAAAAATTATGTAATTTCATGTTTGTGTTCTTTATTTTCTATTAGATTTTAGCACATTGAAATTCTTACCCTTGCATCCCCTTATGGTGCAACACGTTATAAATCTAGTTTTTTGTTGATTAACTAATTATATGCATAGAAAATTCATATTTTTTTTATTTCTTCTTTATAAAATAAAAAATAATATACTGATTTTAATATTTATAAATTTATATTTATATTAGACTTTGAATTATATCAATCACATTCTCTTGTTAAGAAAATATGAGACCCTCACCAAATAGTATGCCTTACACATTATGTATGGTATTCATTATGCAGTGATTCATTTGAAAATTAAGAATATAAATTCTAAATATTGTATATATCAGAAGTTTTAGTGGTCGAATATTTTACACATAAGATACAAACTTTAAATTATAAATCAGATGTTTGAAATTATACTATAAAACATTAGTTTTTGAATATCATAAAAAATAATTTTATTTCATCAATTTACCACATTCCTAAGAAATACTTATATCATTTATAGATTGTTGAAAAATATATTGATGTATTTCTTTAAATTCATTTGTATGAATTTTTATGTAGCTAATAACACATATATTACATAGTATAAGTTTTATAAATTATTAGCGAACAAATTATTGTTAACTAATAAATAAATATTCTTTATATATAAAAAGATATTCAAATTAACTTTTACATACATTCACGTTTCTAGTTACACAATATTATAAACATATTTAATTTGTAAACTATTTATAAAATTATTAAAAGGAAGTAAATAAAAAAATATGTGAAAATATTTATTTTATATGATATTTTAAGGGCATTTAAGTTATTTTTAATATAATATGAATATAAATAAATATAGATATAGATGTAAATTATTATGTCTAGTCGATAAGTGTCTTTTCACGGATTAAACAAGCATTGCTTGTTTAATTTAAAGATACAATTTTATTAAACAAAATGCTAGTTTTGATATTTTATTATTTTAGTTAATGAGCCATATCATACCATTTTTACAACTACTATTATTTTAGGGGCCATTTGTGTCTATTATTTCTAGTGAAAATTACAGAGATTTCATCACTTTTATTCTCCTAAATTCTTTAAACCCCATAGCTCTTTACATAATAGTAAAAGACCCAACTTTTAATTTCTCAAACAAACACGCACGACACACTTGAGTTTTTCACCGCACATCTTGATTTGGTCCATGAAATAAATTGGCTTCTCATAGCGTTTTAGATAAAAAAAAATTAATATACAATTTTATCCCTTGTAGTTTATGGATCAACAATAATTTTATTCCTTACAATTTGTGGATCAACAATGGAGGCAAAAAATTAGGAAATCGATAAATACCACCGCAAAAAACAAGAACCTTATAAGTTGCGGATAGATTTATAAACTAAAATATAACCCAAATGGTTCCATAACTAGACACAAAGCCATTTAGTTGTGAAGGGTTTCATCAACAAGTTGTTTAGACTATAATGAAACTTTTAATCATGTTATAAAGAAACTTACTATCATGGTTTTATTATCTTTGACTGTCAGTTATGGATGTCCATTAAGGTAATTAGATGTCAAGAATGTCGTTTTACATGGTACCTTCGAGGAAGTCTACATGTCACAACCTTAAGGTTTTGTTAGTTAAGCTTATCCAGATTATATTTGTAAATTAAACAAATCCTTACATGGTTTAAAACAAGCTCCTAGAGCTTGGTTTGAGAAGTTTACTGCTCATTTGCTTTCTATTGGATTTGTTCGATCTCAGGCTGACACTTCTCTTTTTGTTCATGCCACTTTTTCTTCTCTTACTTATATTTTACTATATGTTGATGATATTATTATAAGTGAAACTTCTTCTAATTATATTAATAAAATTGTGCATAATTTGCAAAACACCTTTGAGACGAATGACTTAGGTGATTTGAAGTACTTCTTAGGTTTTGAAATATCTAAAAAATCTTCTAGTATCTTTGTAAATCATCTTAAATATGCTAAAGATTTAATTCTCAAATATGGTATGATGCATGCCAAACCTTGTGCTTTTCCTTACTCTGCTAAATCTCCGCTATGTACTATTTCTGGTTCTCTATCATCTGATGTTACTTTATATAAAAGCATTGTTAGTTCCCTTCAATACTTTGACTTTTACTAGACCTGATATTGCATTTACTATCAATCGGGTTTGTCAATACATGCACTCACCTATTTCATCTCATTAAGCTGTTGTCAAACGTATTCTGCGTTATTTATTATGCACTATAGATCATGACATTTTATTTAGATCTGGCTCTCTTTCCTTGCAGGCTTTCTCTGATGCTGATTGGGCTGGTGACCCAACAAACAGAAGATCCACATCTGGTTACGTGATTTTTCTTGGACCTAATGCCATATCTCGGAGTGCATAGAAGCAGCTCAATGTTGCCCGATCTTCAACTGAAGCTGAATACAAAGTTCTGGCTAATACCGCTGCTAAGTTAAGTTGGCCAAGACAGATTCTTCAAGATCTTCATGTTTATCAGACTAAAACTCCTATCCTCTATTGTGAATAACACCTCAGCTATATCTCTAAGTTCTAATCCGGTTCTACATGCGAGAACAAAACATGTAGAAATTGACTACCACTTTGTTCGTGAACGGGTCATGAAAAAGGATCTTGTAGTGCAACATGTCTCTTCATCACATCAACTTACTGACTTATTCACCAAACCTGTCTTCATCTCAATTTGTATTTTTAAGAGACAAACTGGTCCGCAAACTGCGGATCAATTTGAGGAGGGTGTTAATGAATAGATAAAATAAGGATAGTTATTTTTAATCAGTCTTACTTGTTTGGGGTTAGTTTTGTACTTTTGCTATCTTTCTTTGTCGTTAGTTGGGGTTGGATGTTATCTCATTTCTTCTTTGTTTTTTGTTAATGAGTATTACATAGGGTTTTCTTCTTCTTCTTCTCCATCTCTGTTTCTTTCTTCTGCCTTTGTCTTCTCTTCAAGCTTTCCTTATCTTTCCACATCCTTCAGCTTGAAACTGACGGATTGAGAGCTGAGGGAAATGAAAATAACAAGCTATGGATTTAGAGAGAGAGAGCTTCTTCAGCAGTATTATAAGTGCCTAACCAAATACGAACTCCTTTGAACGGGTCTCGGATTTCGGCAGACCATTTTCGCTGTCTCACGCCTTTGTAGGGTGAAGAAGACGGTCTTCTAGCACATGGGATTTTAGTAAAAAACCCTGATCCTTTTACTAGGGTTTTTGGAGATTTTGTTCAGGGCTGGTGGGGGTTGATGTACTTCACAAGAAACATAAACAAATATTTGAGTTCAGTATCAAGAACCCATCTGCCATATATACAGGAACTGGTTCAAGGTTGACAGAGGATTAACAACCTGCTGCTTGCAAACGGGAAGAAAAAGTAAGCAACTTTCATGGCGAGAGCAAGAAATATGAAGACCTCCTTCATAACAGTAAATCCATCAACATTCTTCCACTAAATCCATCAAAACCCACGGGCTCTATTCCCCCCCGAACCTCTCTATCTTTAATCTTTCTCTACTAATGTCCTTCTCTTCACTGGGATTTCTCACAATCAGATTCTTGCCCACTTCCCAAAACTCATTCCCTTGTTCATCCCCAACACCATCCCCTCTTTCTCATATTTTCAGTCTCAATTACTCTTAGCTTCACTTTCCTCTGTACCTTCAGACATTGAGGCTAAACCAAGACTGTCAGACAGTGTCATGGTACCGCTGCCGGCTCATGGGATTGCTCGGAATGTTTCGGAGGAGGAGAGAGAGTTCTGGGAGCAGCCGGACGGGGAATGGGTATATGCCGTGTTTGGATTTCAGTATTGAATACAGGAAAGCATCCTGGGATGATTTCAAAAAAGAAGAGGAAGATGTTGGTGGTGGTGGTGGTTTGAACCAGCCGAGGAATCCAGTAATCAATCCAAAACACGACGCCCTTGTTCTTCTTGTAGAAATTCCTGTGGAGATAGAAATCAAGAAGGAAGAAAACAGAGAAGCAAAAGAGATCAAGAAGAAGAAGATGAATAATACTGTATGTAATCGTTGGCTAACAGGAGAGAAGCAGAAGCAATATAAAGCCTCTCCAATAATCATAAGAGGGGAAAAGACCAAAATAACCCCTAGAAAACTAACAAACGACTCAATGGAAAAATATAAACCCTTTATCTTATCACCTCTCAAACTCATCCTGCAAGTAGCGATGAGTTTGCTCTTGAGAAAAGAAAATTGATGAGTTAAAAGAGGTTTCACAAATAAGTCTGTAAGTTTTTGTTTGGAAGGGACATGTTTGACAATGAGGTCCTTCCTCACGACTCGTTCCTGAACAAAATGAAAGTCAATCAACATGTTTGGTCCGAGTATGGAGAGCTGGGTTCGAGGCTAAAGAGATGGTATATGTATTGTCACAATATAATGTTGGTGCTTGAGTCTGGTAAACATGCATATCACAAAGAATCTGTCTAAGCCAACTTGCCAGCTGTGTTGGCTAAAGCTTTGTATTCAGCCTCGGTAGAAGACCTGGTCACAATCGCTTGTTTCTTGTCACTCCAGGATATTGCATTTTTGCCCAGAATGATAACAAATCCAGATGTAAAACGTCTATCAGAAGGGTCACTAACCCAATCTGCATCACTATAAGCCTGCAAATATAGAGATCCAAGAGTAAAGAGAAGACTCTGGTCTATAGTACCAATAATATACCTAAGTATACGCTTAACAACAACAAAATAAGTTGTAGCAGGAGAATGAATGAACTGACACACACGATTAACAACAAAAGTTATATCAGGACGGGTAAAGGTCAAGTATTGCAATGAACCAACGAGACTCCTATATAGAGTATCATCAGATAATGGAGAGCTCGTATGAGTATAAAGAGGAGATTTAGAAGAACAAGGAGACTGACATGGTCTAGCATTATGCGTCCAGCCTTTAAAAGCAAATCCCTAGCATACTTATATTGATTTATAAATATCTCATCATTGTTTCTAATAACTTCTAAGCTTAAGAAATACTTAAGATTACCAAGATCAGTCATATTAAAAGTATTTTCAATTTATAAATAAACTGGTTAATAAAAGCAGTATGTGTGCCACTAATGATAATGTCATCAACATAAATGAAGACATATGTAAGAGAATGATGAAGCACAAACATATGGTTAGAGCGTCTTAGACTCAATTATAGAGTTATGTTATCATAAACATACCAAACCGATCAGCCCGCGAGCCTCTAAGCAACCAATAAAATTCAGTTGAAGAAATCAGACAGTTTAATTCAATCACATCTACCCTAACGCCTTTCAATCTCCGGATTGTGATTCTGCATTGTTTATGGACTAGGGGCGTATTTCTCTTTCACCAAAAACATAATCAAGAAAAGACTTGGGTTTAATTTTTAACTAAATGGGGTTTTGAATACAAATGGTTGAATGAAACATGTTCTAGAAAAATTGCAGCAATGCTAAAAGAAGAAAAAAAAGAAACAGTTAAACGAGGAATGAGAAACACTGAAGAAGCAGTTTCGGGGAAAAATATAAAAATGCTAAAAAGAAAAGAAGAAAAAACAGTGAAAAAATGGATGAATTTAAGCTATGAAGAACAAGTTATGCTTATTTTGAAAGTTTTTATGGTGACGTTGTTTCTAAAATTTACTGTACTTCAACAACATAACACATGTTATCTTTAATATATTAAAATAAAAGTGAGTTGAGAAAAAAAATTATTTTTAGATTATTTTATTTACTTTTTATATTATAATTTTAAAATTACTATTGATTTTATTAATCACCGCTTCATTAATTATAAATTTTTTTTCTTATTTTTTAAAATAATTTATCTAGCAAATTTTTTACTCACGGTGGAAACCGGCTATGATGCGGTTTTAATGTGTAATATGGGTTTGCTTCGGAAATCTAATGTTGGTCAGGGGTGTGGCTCGAATGATAGGGTGAAGACTTGGAATCATGTTTGAAAACTTAAAATTAATTTTTTTATGGAGATGTCTTAATAATTATATAGCTTGCAAAGCTAATTTAGTTAGAATACATTGAATCGGCTGTGCATCTGTTTTTTCATTGCCATTTTGCATCTAAATTTTGGTTTGCTAAATTGAATCGGCTGTGCATCTCTGCTTTACGGACTGATCAGATTCACTTGGACTCTTTTATGGATATTTGGTCTGCCATTTCTAATTATATACTGATTCGGAACATAAAACTCTTCTCACTAATTGGCTGGTTTTTGGGCTTTGGAGGATCTGGAAAGTTAGAAATTTTTGCTGCTTTGAGAGTCTGTTTATTAATCCTATGGATGCTGTTTTTCAGACTAAAAATCACATTTTTTCAGTCCTATCTTCCGGCTCTTCTGGTGTGGAACGTGCTGCTATTAAAGGTCCGGTTTTTTCAATTGATAGTTGCTTGGCAGGTCAGGTCCCTAGCTTCATCACTGCTGCTTCTGGGACTGATTCTTTTCCAAGTTCGGCAGGTGCACTTCTATCCAGTGCGGCTGACCTCCGTGATTGGAAGCTTCCATCAAATCTGACATTGAACGGAAATTGCTGGTTTCTTTTCTCGGATGGCTCTTGGAATGTTAATAGTAAGCAAACGGGTCTGGGATGGGTCCTTTGGGATCCTGGTGGAAAAATTTATGGTTTTAGTTCGAAACAAATGAATCATATTAAGGATGTTTTTATGGCAGAAGCTCTTACCCTCCGTTGAGGTACAGAGAAAATTAATCACTTATCAATTGAATTTATTCAGATTCGAAAGTTCTAGTGGATTTGCTGATTAACTCCAAGGCTTCAAACATTATTGCAGATACGGTGATTGCTGATATCATTCTTCTGAGCAACAAGACGAAGCAGATTTCTTTTAATTTCTGTCCTAGATCTCTTAATTGTTTAGCAGACACTTTTGCTAACGCCGGGCTTAGTTTTTCATTTGATCTTGTTCGCTTTACTCCTTTCCCTTCAGATTGTATCTCTTATTTGCTTTAGAACATCTCTTTGTAGTTCCTTTTCTAGTAATGAGAACTCCTTTCTTTAATTAAAAAAAGAGCAAACTTTACTGACATGAGAATATATTAATTTATTTTATAGAAATTAAATTTTTTTAATCAATAATCAATTAAAGAATGGACATTTTTAGTACATTTATTAGGAGAGATAAAAAAATAATATATTAAAAAAAACTAACTAAAAAATGTATAGAATATGTTTTTTCTAAATTAACTAACTTAATTAGAAACATTTTGATAAGTAAAACTTATGAAGAACATAAAAGTAATATTTGTAGTTTTTTAATTTTATTTATTAATAAATGTATCTTATTTAAAGTTTTTTATTTTTATGAAGAAATAATATATAAAAAACAATTATATATCACGTGCACCGTACGTAAAATTTAACAAGTCTATAAATATCAAAACTTAAAAAAATTAGATGTGTTATTAATATTGATTATTAAAAATAAGGTAAATTCTTCTGATATCTTTGATAGTTTGCCTAAAAATACCACTCTACTTTGAAAAGTATCAGAAATTATATTTATATTGCCAATGATACATAGTTTATGAGTGGAAGGGAATTTAACCTTAAAATTTATAATTTATAAAAAACTCATGGAAATTTCTAACCGTGTATTTCACGGTTGTGGATCTCTACAATAAATCATGCAGTAAACGAAGAAGAATTCGTTCTCTCATATTATACCACCAAACCCTATTCATTTTCTTAGTTCCGCTGCGGCTCTCTCTCTCTGTCACCTGCGATTTGGTAAAGCTAATTTTAAGTTAGTGCGATTGTAGTTTTTTTTTGGAGTTTCATAATCAATTTATTTGATTTCTCTTTTAGGGTTTAAAAGTTTTGCGTTTAATTCCTCGAAATCAAAAGTCATGCTGCAATTTTTTTTCTTACATTAAACTTGAGATAGTTTTGTAAGTGCTTAAATCTTTGCGTTTTCTTTCACCCCCTTGATTCTTCTTACTTATATATGGAAGGTTCTTGCATATTTCTAGGTTTTTATGTGGAATCTGAAATTTTAGTTTGTCGCCATCTCCTTGTTCCTCCCTGCTTTTTTATCTCATTACTACTACTGGTTGTTAGCTAATTTGTAATGTTATACCCATTTTTTGGCCACGTTCAAAAGACTTTGAAGGGCACGTTAATGCGGCTATGACCCTTTATACTCTAGGACAAGTGTTTGACGTGTCACACAGATGATCAACCCTGAGGCCTAAGCTTATCAACCCCCGGGCCTAGGCCTCGGGGAAGCTTATCAACCCCGGGGCCTAGGCCTCGCGGAAGCTTATCAACCCCGGGGCCTAGGCCTCGGGGAAGCTTATCAACCCCGGGGCCTAGGCCTCGAGGAAGCTTATCCACCCCGGGGCCTAGGCCTCGGGGAAGCTTATCCACCTCGGGGCCTAGGCGTCAGGGAAGACTATCCACCCCAGGGCCTAATGCTTCGGGGGATTTACCCTCTAGGGGCCAAGCGTCCTGAGACCCTCGTGTTGGAATTATATTCATAAAGTAGAGTGTAATAATTATTTATGAGTATTTAGTTATTTCTCAGATATTTTATATTACTGAATTTAATGAATGAATTAATTAAAGTGTGTTTATAATTTACTCAAGTCCTGAAACTATTGTCAAGTAAGAAGAGTAAAGACAGAGGGGTCTTCCAGACAAACTCGTCTGAAATAGTTCAGAATGTTATTCACAGTCTTAGGATCGACTGCAAAATCAGGTCCGATTATGACTGTTCGGTTGAACCAAAGGATGCCGGTCTCGGGGAATGAGAGTGGAGACTCTAACGGTTGACCCAGACATGTTATGACATATGTTGAACAGACCAATAATAAATTAGTTTAGAGAAAGAACACTTATCTGACTCTAAATCTAATTGTTACCCCTCAAGAGTATTTTTATAATTACCTTAATCCTAAGGCGGATACGAAAATTGACCTAGTTACTTGTGGTCTTTGATATGCCAAAGGAGTGGATAAGGGACAATACCTTGACTGTTAGGATCGTGATGCATTCACAGATATGAAAATTCGTGATGAAATTTTAAATGTAACAATATCACCTTACGCTTTATTGATGAGTGTGTGAATATATTAACTTGTCCAAGTATTCGATGAAATTAATCATTGAATAAGACATGGTGAACTGTATGAGACAATTCACTGTTATGTCTTTCTTATTCACAGTTAATAAATGAGTTAAGGAAATAATAACTAGATGAATAAAATGATAATTTTACATCCCACACTTGTTACTGATATTCACGAAAGGAAATACGTTAGAATATTTTAGGGACCGTGAAATAAAAGAGTTTATTTGCACAGACGAAAAATGTCACATGCATGAATCGAGATTTGATTCGGCATCGAACCTATAGTGGAGTTGTACGATGTCAGGATTAAATAAGTCAGGAATTTATGGAGATAAATTAGTCGAGTATTTAGATCCTATAACTTTATTCATGTGGGTCTATTCGGTCTCATGAGTAGCTTATAAAGAAAGGAATGAAAAACAATACTAGTTGAACCAAGAACGTGTTTTGGACCAAGATATATCTCCCGAACCCATATGTGAAGGGTGTTGTTACTTAATTAGTGGAGAGCAAGTAATTAATGTTCAAATTAATTAATTGGTTATTTTCTAACTATTAGATAATTAGTGAATAAAAAAATTAATTAATTAATTGGCAGCGATAAATTTAATTTATCAATTTAGATTGATGAATTTGGACACAACATTGACTCTAGAGAGATATGTCATTTTTGGCAATAACAAATATTAGGGGTGAATTTTTGGTAATTTAACATATATATGGTATATGTGCAAATTCCGTAATAGTTATATAAGGGATGACATTAGGGTCGCCTACTTAAGTGTGTTGACACAAACTCTGAACATAGTGTGTGATTACATAGAGCTGAGAAAAGAGTTTCTCTTTCTCCCCCTTAATTGCCGCCAAAATACACCAAAGGAAGAGAAAATTTTGACTTTTCTTTCCGAGTTGTTTTGAAAGCCCATACTCAGTTCCTAACGACGTACTTATGAGATTTACTTCTAAATCCAACGAGTAGTTGTTGGTGTGAAAACTGATTCGAGTTCTACGAAAAACGAAGAACACAAAGACAATCAATAAGATTCCACCAAGTAAGAAATTCTCCAATACAACATAAGGTATAAATTGTTTCTACCTTTATTGAATACGTTTAACTAAGTATGCATAATCATAATTATGGTTTTAATATTTAATATGATAAAATTAGTTTTAGAATATTTTTGATATTCTGTCCATGAACAGTTCGTGGTTCAATGATTTAACTTTAAATTTTTAAAACCCGATCCAACAATTGGTATCAGAGCCTTGGGTTCTTGATTATGCATATTCTGTATTTAAATGTACATATTGTTGGATGTTGTGATATTGGCATATAATTTTGTATGATAGATTCAAAATAGTTTTGAATGTTTTATGAATGGATCCCGATCTATTGGCTCTCGACGTTTTGTTTTTTAATTTTAGAATTGATGTACGCTGAAATGGACGCATATGAATTTATGTAATTTACTTTCTTGCAAAAGTTGTATTTTTTTAAATTTCAATCCGTCGACGCCTCGAAAAGTCACCGTAAAAAAATGTCATCGTTGCCGTCACTGTTGCCGTCGCCATCATCGCCTGCCGCCATGCCACGCCACCGCTTGCCACCGTGCCACGTCGCTGCCTGCCACCCACGCCGTGACCTACACCATTGGTTACCTAATTGGGGTTTTAGAAACTTTTGGGTTTTGGAAACCTAAGGGTTTTGGAAACCTATGGATTTAGGAAACTATTGGAGTTTTGGAAACTTTTAGGTTTTGGAAACCTAAGAGTTTTGGATATCTACGGATTTAGCAAACCATTGGGTTTTGGAAATTTTAGGGTTTAGGAAATTTTGAGATTTTGGAAACCTTTAAGTTTAAAAAATCTTGAGGTTTTTGTCCAATCTAGTCCCTAAGAATTATTTTTATTTAATTCAATAATTTTTTAACACTAATTAATTAGAATTTATTTCATAAATTATTTTTTAAAAATAAATCAATTTATTAATTTACTTGGTAATTTATTTATCAAAGTAAAAATTGTTGAAAAATAAAATTCTAAATTGAAATTGAAATTTTGAAAATTGGACTAGGCTTTTGTAAAGTGTTACAAATTAGTGGGGCTTTCTGAAGGAGGAGGAGAAGATTACAGACGCCGTGCAAATTAGTATTTAAATTATTATGATTTATTTATTATTATTTTTATGGGTTGTAATTAGAGATGAGTCATAAAGAGGATAATTTTGAATGTATGATTTTTTATTAATCTCATATCATTATATAACATGTCATATAGAAATAGGGATATGTCTATATCAAAATGTCATGTAGCATGTACATGTATCATTGTAGTTTAAATTTATAATGGGTTAAAAATTAAATACAATGTAAATTTTATAAAAGTTATAAATTTTAAATTGGGATTTAAATTTTAAGAAAGCTTATAATTTTTGAAACTTATTTTTTCAAATTAATAATTTTTGAAAAAGCAATGAAAAATCAAATTTTCCAAAAACTAAGCGGGAAGGTTGTTTACTGTAAGATCTGACATTTTTGGTTATTCTAGTTATCGTTCGAGTGATATTATCTAAAGTAATCATATACGTTAATTTGTTTGTTACATTGTTTATAATATAGATGTATTATTGTTGATAATATAATACTCTTTTTTTTACTAAATGTAATGTTTTGAGTTTGCCATGGACACGTTTTTGTCATATTATAAATATATAGTTATAAGGTTACCCAAATTTGTTTTGTTAAAAACGATGAGGATACAAGTTATCTTAAACTTGATTTTCCAACAATCTTATAGTCTATTTAAAGACAACTCAAAAACTTAATTTTGATCAATCATTTATATTAGGCCTTTGTTTATTTCAATTATGACTTTTATTTTTAATTGATGGTAAAATCCACTACATTATGTGGAATTTATATGAAGTTTATTTGATTAATCCCGACTTTTCATGTTTATTTTTGTTTTCCCTTTTCCATCCCTATTCGGTTTTGCACTCTCAACCCTCTATTCACACATCCCTCTCTCACACTTCCGCTGTAACTGCAAACTGTAAACTGAGTCTCTGTTGGGTTAACAACTCTTATTTTCTCTTAGTCTCCATTAAACGACAATCATAACCCCCACCGCTTTAATTCTGTTGTTGCTTAATCTCTCATTAATTGAACAACCCCTTGTCCTACAACCATTTTCAAACATTCCTCATTGATTCCGTCAGTGATCAGTCACCCCTTTGAACTTCCAAATTCAATTTCAACAACACAAGTAGTAGAGTGCCTAAATCTGATTAATACAAATGCGAGTTTAAGTGTTCCCTTTCAACCTCAAAAGAAGACCAAACTATCGGAGTTTCCCTTTTATAGTTCTTTAACTGGTGATCGAGTAAGTGGAATCTTACATATGTAACTGAATGTTGCTTTGCTGTGTCTGAAAAATGTGGATTTAACTCTGATTTTCTTTTCCTTGTTTAGTTATTGTCTTGTGTTGTATTTATTGTGCTATAATACTGTACTCTGAATAATGATGTATTCTATGATTCTGAATTTTGATAATGAAATGTGATATAAGGTATGAAAGATTATTGTACGATCACATAATGTAAAATATTGTGCCGTTAGAGCCACGTACCCACCAAACCTGTGTATGTGTCACCTCATCCTTCAAGAGAAGGTCACTGAATATATTTTTGCACTACAATAAAAAATGGGTTAGATGACGAGTAAAACTGATCATTATAACTCTATATTGACGGGTAGCCGACTGTCATCCATCGGACTGTTATCTTTAACTCTTTTAAAACAAAAACCGTCAAAATAGACTTGCCTCGAAAATGAGTTAGTTGACGGGGAATCCCTGTCAACAAAAGGTGCCGTGAAAACGAGATAGTTGACGGGGAATCCTTGAAAACAAAAGGTGTCGCGAAAATGAGTTAGTTGACGGGGAATCCCCGTCAACAAAGGGTGTCGCATGAAGCAAAGAGATGATGGGGAATCCCCGTCATCTAAAGTTCTGGAAAAGAAAAAAATAAAGGTTTTTTTTTAATTTCTGTAGCTATATATGTTAATATTTATGTCCTAGTGGTAAATGCTATTGGCACTGTAACTATATGAAAATCAACTTTGCAGTTCACGATCTCAAACTATGTTTTCAACTCTAGATGAACATAGACTTATAAATAACAAGTTCTTTTTTTCTTACTTTTTAGATAATAAATAACAAAAATATCTCCAATTCGGCATGTGTGTTCTAAGAAACATCCACATTACAGAACTGAAAGCAATATTCTTTCAAGAAAAATCCAGAAAATGATGGATAATTTACATAACAGAAGCTAGAACAGATTGTTGACCTTCCTCAAAGTTCATTTTATGATCTTAATAAAGCCATTGTTAGGCCTAGAGGACTTCAGGTGCAACATAATATGCACTACCAACAATATCATTGAGTCTCTCATCTGCACATAAATCCAAGAAAAGAAAATGATGAATCAATGATCTGCTTGTATCATTTTTTTGTATCAATAACCTAATATCACAATAATCTAGTGAATATGGTAAATGGTAACTACTTACAGAAGGCAATGACAACATCAATATAAGTGTACCAGAATGCATCTCGCAAGTGGCTGGTTATTTATATTATTGTTTGCTTATTTACTTACATGAATAATTGCTTATATCTAATCTTACTCTCAGCCCAAGTGGCTGGTTATTCTTATAATTGATTATTTTTCTGTATTATTTGTTTATCTAATCTGTGAATCTGTTTATCAGAGGCTGACGTATCAACTTCTATTTGATTAACTTCAGGGACCTAGGTAAGACCTCTGAGATACGTAAATCCCGAGGGTAAGGTGGTTGTAGAGGTGAAAGAGAGAAGAGTGAAGCCTAAAAGAAGGTTGTAGAAGTCACCATAAGGTTAGTACAAAAATTACAATATGAAATTCTCAATAATAAAAATAATTTAGTTAGTTGAACAATGAATATATTATTTAGGAGTAATTCTTCTAGTAGTAATAGGTCAACAATAACCTCAATATCTGACATAATAAATGATGAACACATTGAATTAGCAGATGATCAAGTAGATCATAGGGTATATAATATATCTAAAATCCCCAATAAAAATATTTATAAATCAACATGGTCTGTTCATCCTTTCAAGTCTCAACATCATGTAAAAACTATTGAAAAAATATATGCTCTTGAAAAAGAGTATGTAACATGTCAATTAATTTCCTCTGATGCAATAAAGCATCATATTCAAGAAGGATATAATTTCCTTCATTTTGGTTTAGTCCAGATTGGAGTAAAACCACTCACAAGAATATGCCTAAATACCCCAGTCTTATTAGTCTTGCGAGATGCAAGATTTATAAATTTTAATGATAGTATTTTAGGATTAATTGAATCTTCACTTTGTAATGGTCCAATTCATTTTGATTATTTTTCTGATCTGTCTATTAGTTTAACAGATCCTCATATTTTAAAATCGTTAACTTTAAATATTAAAACTAGTCGTTACCAAGTCCTAGAAGACACCCAACCTCTAGCTTTAATCTTTAGAATTTATTACAAAGTAACCAAAACAAATATGAACTTCCAAGCCATTAATAGGAGCCCAAAGAATCAAACTCTATTGATACAATCTAGTCAAAGTAATGTCAATATTAAAGCTCCTAAAACGATTAGGTGGTCTGATATTAATTTACCAACAAATTAGATTTTAACTAATGAAAGTCAACCTAGCAAAATTCAAAGACCAATTGAAGATGTTGATTACATCAACCAGTACATATATGGTACTGTAAAAATTAACTTTCAATTATCTTTTAGTCCTCAAATTAGGGAGTATAACCAGTCTAGTACTCCTAGGAATTCATTTTCTAGATCATCCATTGGTAATGATCAAAATCTTAGGATTCAACATTTAGAATAAGAATTAAAGAAATTACAAATTAAAAATTTAAAACTTAAAGGCATAACCACAAATTCTCAAGTTAGTTAGCCAGTCTTTGATAATAAATCCTATCAATATGATGAAACTGAAGCACCAACTGGATCAGATTTTCAAGAAAGCCTTCATTCTGTCAATCCTCAACTCTTAGTTCTGAATATAGGAACATTAAGTCAAGAATACAAACCAGATTGTGAAGGTCTAACCCAACACAATAATGACCCAGACAATCTAGATAGACGTAATAGATTCAGAGATTCATATGATATGGATCACAGAAAAGTCATACTTACTGAATGCAAGGCATTAATGCAAGATTTAAAATTGATATATTTTTTTGGGATTATGTTGAAGATATTTACGAAAGAAATATCAAAGTAATTTCAAAATATAAATAAGTTAAGGAAGACTCTAGTGTAGCATCTACTAGTCAATCTCCTCTTGAGAAAATCATGATTAATCATAAAAATTCCGTAATCACTACTTCTCCTTTCAAAATTGCAAAGGAAGAAGAACCAAACTAAAAAGTAGTTGAACAACTCAACTATACTAACCATAGTCTAATTACAATAGGTAAACAGTTAGACAGAATTGAAACAAAAGTTGATGTTCTCAATGAACCTAGGCCTAATGAAACCTTGAAAGAAAAACCTTTAATTAATATTTCTGATAAAACCACTTTAAAAATCATTCCAATTAATAAAAAAATTGATAAAATGATTCAGGAATTAAAGAATAAATCTACTGAGTCATCTTCCTCTATTAAGGTAGTTAACCAAGACAGTAGTTTAGAGCCTAAGTCTAAAAGAATTGATGAAATATTCCAAGAATTGAAAGTAATTAACCAAGATAATAATACTGATTCAGATAGTCATAGGTCAGAATCAACTTACGAATCATCCACAATAGATGAATTTTTAAATGTTAACAATATTGAAAAAACATTTAAGAATTTAGAAATTAATAAATTAGAAAGAAAATGGCATAAGAAGCTCATGCCTCCTGATATTCAAATTACTGATTCTTCTCTTGTTAATCAATTTTCTATTTATGCAAAAAAATTATATGAATGGAATGTTGATGGTCTTTCTGAACATAAAGTCATCAATAGATTACAACACATGACAATGGTAGCTAATAGCTACATTACCTCTCACAATTTACTTCATGAAGAAGTAATCAATCTTCTAGTCACAGGATTCACAGGAATGCTCCATTCCTGGTAGGAAAAACATCTCACACAAGAATCCAAAATTGTCATTCT
The DNA here is from genome assembly GCA_003255025.1 of Datisca glomerata. NCBI lineage: Eukaryota > Viridiplantae > Streptophyta > Magnoliopsida > Cucurbitales > Datiscaceae > Datisca > Datisca glomerata. The sequence continues at coordinate 861,502 of QANY01011928.1, read as the reverse complement.
TTTAGCAGTTAAGATTGATGCCGAAGGAAACTCAATTATTGGAGAAAATTAGGAAATAATACCTGATGGTATAAATACACTCCTTTACACAATAATTGAACACTTCATTGGTACGCCAAGTAATACTTCGCATATTCATGATCAGTTAACAAATCTTAGGTGTCCAACATTGAGTGATTTTAATTGGTATAAGAATATATTCTTATCCAGAGTAATGTCAATGGATGATAGTAATCAACCCTTTTGGAAATAAAAATTTATTAATGGATTACCCAATCTCTTTGCCCATAAAATAAGGACAGTAATTAGTAATGACCTAGGAAATATAGACTATGATAGTCTAACCTATAGAACAATAATTACTATAATACAAAAAGAAGGATTAAAAATGTGTATTGATATAAAAATCAACAAACAAATTAAAAAAGAAAGCATAACTGCTAAATATGAGTTAGGTAATTTTTGTGAGCAATACGGTCTACCCTCTATTGCCCCTTCTCAGAAGAATAGAAAAGTTTCTCATTTAAATCCTAGAAGGTCTCATAAACCCTATAGGAAAAATTACCACAAACATAAGAATAAAAATTTTGACTTTGGAGTTGTGCCCCTTGATTTACCTTTTGGAAAGGGTTTGGATCTGGATTTTGATTTAGGTTTGGAAGAATTTAGATTAGATAGTTTTATTTATGGAGCTAGGTCAATGGACTCATTAATTGTTAATGGAGCTTGGATGAAAGGATTTGCTAATCTCATATTGGGATGGATACTTGCAAATTCATCATTGATGGATGCATTAATTTTCTGGGTATTCAACTTATCCCACCATTTAACATAATATTCTCTGATGAAGATTCCTCTTTCAATCGAGTATTACCATTTCAAAATCCAAGGTATTTTGTATTTTATTGAAAAACAAAGTATTTGGGGAAATAAAGCCTCAATTGGTGAGGGCTTGTAAACCTTTAAAAATAAATTGAAACATTGTTGTAAATCAATTGGAAAAATTTCTAAGGTAAAACCATGAACGGACCACTATTTTAAGAACCAGTTTGAAAAATCAATTTTGAAACTGTTATTAAAATTTAAAAACCAAAAGTGAGAGAAATTACTATTTTGATGAAAGAAAATCTTGTGCCATGCATCAATATAGTCATAACAATTCCTGTTTATCTTCTTCAGAAATTTTTAATTGATTAATTTACTCTTGACTTGACAAGTATTTCAAAGGTGACCTTTCTAATCACATTTAAAATATGTAATATTTGTTTTATCAAACTTTTTATCAAACCTTTTTCTCGAATAATTTTTATTCTTAGAGAAATTTTTATTTTTAGAAAAGTTTTGGTCAAAACTTTTATTTTTATGTTTGTGGTAATTTTTCCTATAGGGTTTGTGAGACCTTATAGGGTTTAAATAAGAATCTTTTTTATTCTTCTGAGAAGGGGCAATAGAGGGTAGACCGTATTACTCACAAAAATTACCTAACTCATATTTAACAGTTTTGCTTCCTTTTTTAATTTGTTTGTTGATTTTCATATCAACACACATTTTAATCATTATTTTTGTATTATAGTAATTATTGTTTCATAGGTTAGACTATCATAGTCTATATTTCCTAGGTCATTACTAAGGACTATTCTTATTTATAGGCAAAGAGATTGGGTAATCCATTAATAAATTTTTCTTTCCAAAAGGGTTGATTACTATCATCCATTGACATTACTCTGGATAAGAATATATTCTTATACCAATTAAAATCACTCAACGTTGGACACTTAAGATTTATTAATTGATCATGAATATGCAAAGTAATATTACTTGACGTACCAATGAAGTGTTCAATTATTGTGTCAATGAGTATATTTATACCATCAGGTATTGTTTCCTAATTTTCTCCAATAATTGGGTTTCCTTCAACATCAATCTTAATTGCTGAAAGAATGACAATTTTGGATTTTTTCCACCAGGAATGGATCATTCCTATGAATACTGTGACTAGAAGATTGATTACTTCTTCATGAAGTAAATTGTGAGAGGTAATGTAGCTATTAGCTACCATTGCCATGTGTTGTAATCTATTGAAGACTTCCTGTTCAGAAGAATCATCAATATTCCATTCATATAATTTTTGTGCAGCAACAGAAAATTGATTAACAAGAGAAGATTCAATAATTTGAATATCAGGAGGCATGGGCTTCTTATGCCATTTTCTTTCTAATTTATTAATTTCTAAATTCTTAAATATTTTTTAATATTGTTAACATTTGAAAATTCATCTATTGTGGATGATTATTAAGTTGATTCTGACCTATGACTATCTGAATCAGTATTATCGTCTTGGTTAATTACTTTCATTTCTTAGAATATTTCATCAATTTTTCAGACTTAGACTCTGAACTACTGTCTTGGTTAACTACCTTAACAGATGAAGATGACTAAGTGGATTTATTCTTAAATTCCTGAATCATTTTATCAATTTTTTTATTAATTGGAATGATTTTTAAAGTGGTTTTATCAGAAAGATTAATTAAAAAATTTTCTTTCAAGGTTTCACTAGGCCTAGGTACATTTAGAACATCAAAATTTGTTTAAATTTTTTCTAACTGTTTACCTATTTTAATTAGATTCTGGTTAGTATAGTTGAGTTGTTCAACTACTTTTTTGTTTGGTTCTTTTTTTACAATTTTGAAAGGAGAAACAGTGATTAAGAAATTTTTATGATTAATCATGATTTTCTCAAGATGAGGATGACTACTAGATACTACACTAGAGTCTTCCTTAACCCATTTATATTTTGAAATTATTTTGATATTTCTTTCGTAAATATCTTCAACATAATCCAGGAAAAATATATCAATTTTAAATTCTTGCATGAATGCCTTCCATTCAGCAAGTATGACTTTTTTTATCCATATCATATGAATCTCTGAATATATTACGTCTATCTAGATTGTCTGGGTCATTATTGTGTTGGGTTAGACCTTCCCAATCTGGTTCATATTCTTGACTCAAGGTTCCTATATTCTGAACTAAGAGTTGAGGATTGACAGAATGGAGGCTTCCTTGGAAATCTGATCCATTGGGTGCTTCAGTTTCATCAGATTGATCAGGCTTATTATCAAAGTCTGGCTGACTAACTTGAGAACTAGTGGTTATGCCTTTAAGTTTTAAATTTCTTTAATTCTTGTTCTAAATGTTGAATCCTAAAACTTTGATCATTACCAATGAATGATTCAGAAAAGGAATTCTTAGAGGTACTAGACTGGCTATACTCCCTAATTTGTGGACTAGAAGATGATTGAAAGTTAATTTTTACAGTACCATCCATGTACTGGTGGAAGTAATCTACATCTTCAATTGATTTTTGAATTTAGGTAGGTTGACTTTCATTAGTTAAAATCCAATTTGTTGGTAAATTAATATCATACCACTTAATCATTTTAGGAACTCTAATATTGACATTACTTTGACTAGATTGTATCAATAGGGTTTAATTCTTTGGACTCCTATTGATGGCTTGGAAGTTCATATTTATTTTAGTTACATTATAATGAATTTTAAAGATTAAAGTTAGAGGTTGGGTGCCTTCTAGGCTTGGTAACGACTACTTTTAATATTTAAAGTTAACGATTTTAAAATATGGGGATCTGCTAAACTAGCAGACAGATCAGGAAAACAATCAAAATGAATTGGAACATTACAAAGTGAAGATTCAGTTAATCCTAAAATACTATCATTAAAATTTATAAATCTTGATCTCGCAAGGCTAATAAGACATAGGTATTTAGAGATCTTCTTGTGAGTGGTTTTACTCCAATCTGGATTAAACCAAAATGAAGGAAATTATATCCTTCTTGAATATGATGCTTTATTGCATTAGAGGAAAGTAATTGACATGTTTCGTGCTCTTTTCCAAGAGCATATATTTTTTCAATAGTTTTTACATGATGCTGAGGCTTGAAAGAAGCAACAGATCATGTTAATTTATAAATATTTTTATTGGAGATTTTAGATATATTCCATACCCTATGATCTACTTGATCATCTGCTAATTCAATGTGTTCATCATTTATTATTTCTGGTATTGAGGTTATTGTTGACCTATTACTACTAGAAGAATTACTCCTAAATAATCAACTCATTGTTCAACTAACTAAACTATTCTTATTATTGAGAATTTCATATTGTATTTTTTTGTTACAAATTTTGTGGTGACTTTTACAACCTCCTATTAGGCTTCACTCGTCTCCCTTTCACCTCTACAACCACCCTACCCTCGGGATTTATGTATCTAAGAGGTCTTACCCAGGTCCCTGAAGCTAACCAAATAAAAGCTGATACGTCAGCCTCTGATAAATAGATTCATAGATTAGACAAACAAATAATACAGAGAAATAATCAATTATGAGAATAACCAGCTACTTAGGCGGAGAGTAAGATTAGATATAAATAATTATTCATGTAAGTAAATAAGTAAACAATAATATCAATAACCAGCCATAATAGGAGGCAAACAGTTTAATTATGTAGAATTTAGAAGTAGAAACAGTTAATGAACAGTATTATCCGCACCAGGTTTGGCTCTGATACCAAGAGGCGCGCAATTGAACAATATTTAAGAGAGGGTATTAAGAAGCAAGAAGATAAACAGTAAAAACTGTTTTAACAAACAGTAAATACAAAAACTATATTAGGGTGTAAGATTAAAAACTTATACAAACATATTTCATTGGCAACAATAAATTAGTGCTCCCGCTCACTAATTTACGTTGAAGAAAAAGAAGAAAAAGATTTACAAAAGAGGAGTAGAAGAAAAAAGCTTGGTTTCACAAAACATGTTTTAGCTCTCAAATAGTAAGAGTTGTAAAATGAGTTCTGATTCACAAACGGGAGTGACTGCCTATTTATAGCTAAGGGAAGTGGAGTTCATCGGGAACCCATCACTTACCTGAACTATTCTATTCTACAAAAGTAAAAATATTTTACATTTATACCATTGTCTACTTTTGACTAAGAATAATAAATAATTATATTGTTTAGCATGTTTACAGTCAATTTTTCCATTCTTCCAAAGTTATTATTTTGAGAATGTAGAAGGAATGATAGAAGATTTTTCCTTCTGCACTGTTTATGGGTTTGATATTTATTGATTTTATTTCTAGGAGGATATCTCTGTAGAAACTAAGGATTTTGTCCTTGTGTCCAGGGACAAAAAGAGAATCAGGAAGGTAATGGGCCTTCGTCATTTCTATTAGATTTTTAAAATGGGCGAATGAGTGTCCAATATAAAAGAAATTTTTACTGGGGGTTTTCCTATGATAAGGAGAAGACTTTCTATAATTGGTGAGTGGTTGGTTGATGACCCATTGTGGGTCAAATGGTTTAGAGACTCCAAATGGATCAAATTGATTGACCAAAACAGATTGGTAATTAGGCCTGGTAGACCCAAGAATTGTTAATTGAGTATTTCTTAGAGTAGAAGACTCCTCTTTAATTTGAGTCTTAAGGGCCAATTGTTGTGTGGATGATTCTCCTTTAGCCATTTTCCCCGAGACTTGGGGCCTAGACCCCATCTTTTTATTTCCCCTGCAAGAATTCACAAGTTAAGAAGTCAGAAACTGAATTATTAATTCCTTTAATAAATTTAATATCGAAATAAAAAATACTAAGTATAGACTGCCATCGAGCAAAGATCTGTTTGGAAGCTATATTTTTAACATCCTTTTCTAGAACTTGTTTAGCACGTTTACAGTCAATTTTTAACAAAAAATTCTGATTTAATAAGTCATCTTGGAATTTATTTATGCATAATACAACAGATAAAATTTCCTTCTTAATAGTATTGTAATTAACTTGTGATTGAGACCATGTCCCGGACGTAAACCTAACAATTTATTCAGGTGATTCTGAGAAAATCTTTTCTAACAAGATACCTCCATATCCAATTTCAGAGGTATCAGTTTGGACAATTTAAAAAAAATTATTAGTAGGAATGCCAAGACAAGGAAGTGTCTTAACATGGACTTTAATTATTTTGATTAAATCAGTATAGACAGCTGTCCAAGCAGGGGGATTCTTTTTAAGCCTCTCAAAGATAGACTTACAATCAATCCTCATTTTATCGTAAAAATCAGATATGTAATTTAAAGATCCTAGAAATCTTTGCAATTGTGTTTTATCTAGAATTTTATTAGAGAATTTATCAGCAAATTGTATTACCCTGTCAATTGGCTTGATTATAGAATGATGTATTTCAAATCCTAAGAATCTAACCTTAGATTGAAATAATTTATTTTGCTTGCAGAGATAACTAAACCATTTTGTTTTATTATCCTAACAAATGATTCAAAGTGTCTCCAATGTTGTTATATCGTTTTTGAGAAAATATGTACATAATCAATGTAAACAATTGAATAATCAGTAAATTGGTTAAAGATTTCATTCAATATATTTTGAAATTCACTAGGAGCATTTTTAAGGCCAAAAGGCATTACATTCCACTCATAATGGCCAAATGGAGTTACAAATGCTGTTTTATATTTATCACTTTCATTTATCTGGATTTGCCAAAATTCAGATTTCATACCAAACTTAGAGAATATCACTGCATCTCCGAGTCTATTTATTAAATCTCTTTTGTTTGGTATTGGATATCTTATCCATTCTGAAACATTATTAATGGACTTATAATTGATTACTAAACGAGGAACTTCTCGTTCAATTTCACTAGCCTTCTTGACATAAAAGGCCGAGCAGGACCAAGAAGATTTGCTCCTGCTAATAATATTCTTATTGAGAAGTTCTATAATTTTCTTTTTATAGAATTCAAGTATTTCAGAATTCATCTGAATTGACCTTGCCTTTGTTGGGATATTCTTCTCATCAAATCCCTTAATATAAGGAAGACTAACAGTATGTTATTTTCTGTGTCAGAAAGCATTGGGAATATCAGAACATAATTCTTTACAGATTTTTTTTCGAATATTTTAATTTTGTTTTGAAGAATAGAACTCTAAAGCTATTCTTCAATTGTATTGAATTTTAATTCATCTTGTAAAAAACATAATTATTTTTCTTTACAAACATGAGATTTATTGAATTAGAGATAGATTTTTCTTTTAGAGTTTTTAATTTTTCATTATGAGGAAAAGAGAGGAATTTAAATTTTATTAATGACATAGGTAATTAGAGATAGGTTTATTCATGACATATGTAATTATTCCATCACACTCTGTTGAAAATGGATATAGCAGAGCAATGAATGGTAAACCTAGGATAATTTTAGCAGTCATACTTTTTACTAAGACAATGTATACATACATTGTATCTTACAAATATGGACTGTGGGTATTTCATAATTGATATGCATACGAGTACCATTAGCAGAAGACAAAGATTCTTTTGTCTTCTTAAAGTACCTGGTCTGAACTAGTCCTTATTGCATACAATTCAAATCTGCTCTTGAATCTACAAGAGCTATTGTTGTGAAATTAAAATCTTGAATGATTATTCTAACCATTATGTGCCATTTTTTTATTTTATTGTGATTGAGGATTTGGTTGAAATGTTCATCATTGTCTTGACAGTTTATGGGTTCTTCATCCTCATTATCAAAACTTAGCAATTTACTAGGTTCACTCAATACTTGTTTGTTGATTAGATTTTCTATTTTTAAAAGATTTAATTCCTCTTTTATTTCATTGTTTAGATTCTTCAAATCTTTTATTTCAATCATAATATCTTTTAATTTCTTTTTGAAGTTCCTGTAAGGTAACTTCTTTTTCTCTCCCTTTTACCCTATTGAATTTTTCAAGGGTTTGTGAAAGACTTGCAGTATTATTATTATTAGACTTCACACTTTCTTTCTTTAGAATTACCTTTTTAAGTCTTTCAAGGTATTCTTGTTTTAATTCTGAATTTTTAATTTTGTAAATTAAATCTAACAAGAGGGTTTCTTGTTCTTCATTTTTATTTAAGACATTGGTTATTTTATAACAACTATCCCTATACCCCATAGTGATGTTAGGAGAATCACTGTCAGAACTTGAGAATTCAATTTCAGTGGATTCAGGGGTTTCATACTTCTAAATCTTCACTATTACTTTCATAGTAATCTATTGTTTCTAAGATTCTAAACAATTCCTGTTTATCTTCTTTAAAAATTTTTAATTGATTAATTTTATTCTTGTCTTGACAAGTATTTAAAAGGTGACCTTTCTGACCACATTTAAAACACGTTATATTAGTTCTATCAAATTTTTTATTAAACCTTTTTCTGGAATAATTTTTATTCCTAGAGAAGTTTTTATTCTTAGAAAAGTTTTGATCAAAATTTTTATTCTTATGTTTGTGGTAATTTTTCCTATAGGGTTTATGAGACCTTCAAGGGTTTAAATGAGAATTTTTTCTATTCTTCTGAGAAGGGGCAATAAAGGGTAGACCGTATTGCTCACAAAAATTATCTAACTCATAATTAACAGTTTTGCTTTCTTTTTTAATTTGTTTGTTGATTTTCATATCAACACACATTTTTAATCCTTCATTTTGTATTATAGTAATTATTGTTCCATAGGTTAGACTATCATAGTCTATATTTCCTAGGTCATTACTAAGTACTGTCCTTATTTTATGGGCAAAGAGATTGGGTAATCCATTAATAAATTTTTCTTTCTAAAATTGTTGATTACTATCATCCCTTGACATTACTCTGGATAAGAATATATTTTTATACCAATTAAAATCACTCAATGTTGGACACCTAAGATTTGTTAATTGATCATGAATACGCGAAATAATATTACTTGGCGTACCAATGAAGTGTTCAATTATTGTGTAAATGAGTGTATTTATATCATCAAGTATTGTTTCCTAATTTTCTCCAATAATTAGGTTTCTTTCAGCATCAATCTTAACTACAGAAAGAATGACAATTTTGGATTCTTGTGTGAGATATTTTTCCCACCAGGAATGGAGCATTCCTGTGAATCCTGTGACTAAAAGATTGATTACTTCTCCATGAAGTAAATTGTGAGAGGTAATGTAGCTATTAGCTACCATTGCCATGTGTTGTAATCTATTGAGGACTTCCTGTTCTGAAAGACCATCAATTTTTCATTCATATAATTTTTCTTTAGAATGAGAAAATTGATTAACAAGAGAAGATTCAATAATTTGAATATCAAGAGGCATGAGCTTCTTATGTCATTTTCTTTCTAATTTATTAATTTCTAAATTCTTAAATATTTTTTCAATATTGTTAACGTTTGAAAATTCATCTATTGTGGATGATTCGTAAATTGATTCTGACCTATGGCTATCTGAATCAGTATTATCGTCTTGGTTAATTACTTTCAATTTTTGGAATATTTCATCAAATTTTTCAGACTTAGACTCTAAATTACTGTCTTCGTTAACTACCTTAATAGAGGAAAATGACTTAGTGGATTTATTCTTTAATTCCTGAATCATTTTATCAATTTTTTTATTAATTGGAATGATTTTTAAAGTGGTTTTATCAGAAAGATTAATTAAAGGTTTTTCTTTCAAGGTTTCACTAGGCCTAGGTTCATAGAGAACATCAACCTTTGTTTCAATTTTGTCTAACTGTTTACCTATTGTAATTGGACTCTAGTTAGTATAGTTGAGTTGTTCAACTACTATTTTGTTTGGTTCTTCTTCCTTTGCAATTTTGAAAGGAGAAATAGTGATTACAATTTTTTATGATTAATCATGATTTTCTCAGGAGTAGGATGACTAGTAGATACTACACTAGAGTCTTCCTTAACCCATTTATATTTTGAAATTACTTTGATATGTCTTTCGTAAATATCTCAACATAATTCCCAAAAAATATATCAATTTTAAATTCTTGCATGAATGCCTTCCATTCAGCAAGTATGACTTTTTTTTATCCATATCATGTGAATCTCTGAATATATTACATCTATCTAGATTGTCTGGGTCATTATTGTGTTGAGTTAGACCTTCCCAATCTGGTTCATATTCTTGACTCAAGGTTCCTATATTCTGAACTAAGAGTTGAGGATTGAAAGAATGGAGGCTTCCTTGAAAATCTGATCCATTGGGTGCTTCAGTTTCATCAGATTGATCAGGCTTATTATCAAAGACTGGCTGACTAACTTGAGAACTTGTGGTTATGCCTTTAAGTTTTAAATTTTAAATTTTAAATTTCTTTAATTCTTGTTCTAAATGTTGAATCCTAAAACTTTGATCATTACCAATGGATGATCGAGAAAAGGAATTTCTAGGAGTACTAGACTGGCTATACTCCCTAATTTGAGGACTAGAAGACGATTGAAAGTTAATTTTTACAGTACCATCCATGTACTGCTGGATGTAATCAACATCTTCAATTGGTCTTTGAATTTGGGTAGGTTGACTTTCATTAGTTAAAAGCCAATTTTTTGGTAAATTAATATCAGACCACCTAATCGGTTTAGGAACTCTAGTATTGACATTACTTTAACTAGATTGTATCAATATGGTTTGATTCTTTGGACTCCTATTAATGGCTTGGAAGTTCATATTTGTTTTGGTTACTTTGTAATGAATTCTAAATATTAAAGCTAGAGGTTGGGTACCTTCTAGGACTTGGTAACCACTACTTTTAATATTTAAAGTTAACGATTTTAAAATATGGGGATCTGCTAAACTAACAGACATATCATGAAAATAATCAAAATGAATTGGACCGTTACAAAGTGAAGATTCAATTAATCCTAAAATACTATCATTAAAATTTATGAATCTTGCATCTCGCAAGGCTAATAAGACAGATATATTTAGGCATCTTCTTGTGAGTGGTTTTACTCCAATCTAGATTAAACCAAAATGATGAAAATTATATCATTCTTGAATATGATGCTTTATTGCATCAGAGGAAAGTAATTGATATGTTTCATGCTCATTTCCAAGAGCATATATTTTTTCAATAGTTTTTACATGATGCTAAGGCTTGAAAGAAGTTACAGATTATGTTGATTTATAAATATTTTTATTGGGGATTTTAAGTATATTCCATACCCTATGATCTACTTGATCATCTGCTAATTCAATGTGTTCATCATTTATTATGTTGGGTATTGAGGTTATTGTTGACCTATTACTACTAGAAGAATTACTCCTAAATAATCTACTCATTGCTCAACTAACTAAATTATTCTTATTATTGAGAATTTCATATTGTATTTTTGGTTACTAATCTTGTGGTGATTTCTACAACCTCCTATGAGGCTTCACTATTCTCTCTTCCGAGATGCAGTGATATTCTCCAAGTTTGATATGAAATCTGGATTTTGGTAAATCCAGATAAATATAATTAGACTCTGGTTAGTATAGTTGAGTTGTTCAACTACTTTTTTGTTTGGTTCTTCTTCCTTTGCAATTTACTCGATTGAAAGAGGAATCTTCAGCAGTGAATATTATGTTAAATGGTGAGATAAGTTAAATACCCAGAAAATTATTGCATCCATCATTTATGAACTTGCAAGTATTCATCCCAATATGAGACTAGCAAATCCTTTCATTTAAGCTCCATTAAAAATTAATGAGCCCATTGACCAAGCTTCACAAATAAAAACTTCAACTACTTTTTTGTTTGGTTCTTCTTCCTTTGTAATTTTGAAAGGAGAAGCAGTGATTAAAAGATTACTATGAAAGTAATAGTGAAGATTTAGGAGAATATGAAACCAACCCTAGAATGTCTCATAAACCCTATAGGAAAAATCACCACAAACATAAGAACAATATTCAAGAGGCGCGGAATTAAACAATATTTAAGAGGGGGTATCCGAGAAAAAAAGTCTACTAGCACTACAATTTAAGTTTTTACATTTATTATCTGGTCTGATAAAGTCGGAAAGACCAAAATCAATGAGTTTCAAATCAACATCGTCCGTTTTAGAAGTGAAAAGAAAATTCTATTAAGCACATAAGATAAAAGAGATTAAGCAGTAATAATAACAACTTCAGAGAGAGAGAGAGATAGAGAGAGAGAGAGACTTAAAAGACACGTGAGAAAATCCAAATCAATAACACATTCTAGATAGACATAAACGTTAATTTGTTTTGGCAAGGTTTGATTCCAACAACATGTTTAAGAATTTTTTAGAAAGTCCATCTGAATGAAGAACAACATAGACAAAGCTAAAAGAAACTAACGTACCCAAACCTTTTGTTGTTCCTAATTAATTTCATTCTACTATTCACCTATCAGCAGCTAGAGAGCTAATCCCTATTCTATTTTCAGTAATTGTTCAATGCTTCAAGCAATTGATTTTGCTATCTGAGCTCATTTCTTTGGGATATTGGTCCATAAGCAAACGATATCCATTAGTCTCTAAAAATATGAAAACACAGTCATTACCCAAAACTAAGTAAACTTCAAGAAAAATAGCTCAACAGTCAGTAACATACCACCACAGGTTTCCACTTAAATTCATGATTGATCCTGGTTTCAAACCCATGAGCAACGCACTTACTACATACTCACACGCTCGCCTTCATCACTAGACTACCAAAGGTGAGTGACCGAATACTTTAGAATAAAAACCATTTTCCCGAGCTCTCCTAATTCCAAAACACTAGTCATCAGGTATGTAGGATATAATTAGTCACGCATAACATAACATACTTGATCAATAAGTTCACAGAACCTCATTAAAAAATTGTTGTTATGAGAACGTGTGTTTAAGTACATGCTTGTCGCTCTACATACATGAAAGCACATGAAAGAATTAAAAAAAGTTGCAAACGTAAAGAATTTTCCTTACCTTAATAGAAGATCTTTTCAGAAGTAGTTTCATGATACTGGTTTCAGCTTCTTGAGCAGCAACTCTCTCCTTGTTGATTGAACCAACACAAGGTTTATGTATGAAAAATGAGCTACATCCTTATAAGCTTGACTTGGTATATGCCAAAATACGATTTTAGGGATCCTAAAGTGATTCTTCATGAAGAAGATCAACAAAAGAGTTTTTGTTTTGAAGAAAATAACCGTAATTTATTTTTAAATAAAATCCCAAGCTATGAAGCATGAACATGGAAAAGAGACGCATACACAACACAATATGAACTTGTTGACATGAAATTTCTCACAAATTAAGATACTAGCATGATATGTACATGATTACAAAATCTAGTTTATAAAAGTAGAGATATAATATATGGGTGGTTATGAAAGCGATCATTCCGTAGAGGTGCCACAAAATCGCATACTCATAGTATGCCTCTTGTCTTGTTTAAGAGGCAACTTATAATATATAAGTATGAAAATGGATAACCATCCATGAATGTGCATTGCAAGGTTTAGAGTAGAAAAAGCTACAGAAACGGGTTCCTGAGTAGCAAGCATGTTAAAAACCAGAAAATTAGAAGATTATTGTAAGGTAACATCAAACCAAGTCTAAAGATATAAATGCTTTAAGTTTATAGTTTGTTGAAAACAAAACCTGAACTCCATATACACGCTTGAAATGCCATTTACCGTGATAGCTAAAAGGACCGTGACCAAGTGCCTCTCTTTCTTTCTTTTTATCAAGCATACAATGGTACTGGCAGTCACTTTGACAATATCATTTCTTCCACCTCAAGTAAAGAGGTTCCTATATAGACCATGGGTGTTTGATTAATACACCATTTGATGGGAATTTGCAATTAGGAAAACATGTCTGCCCTATGCATCTAGTTTCTTCACATTGTTTGGACTAACCCTATAATAAGAAAAATAAAAAACATAATCCCTTATCCATTATATTTTATCTATATGAAAGTCAGGAGAAAGTGAATTAATTTAATCTCATATCAGCAAATGATTTGAAATATCTCATCACGTAAAAAGAAAAGAAAGACAAGATATTATTATTGTTAATACCATCCAAATAAATAACATACGTAAAACTTCAAAACAAGAATGGTTAATATTAGTGAAATCTCCAAGCAGAGGACTCTGACAAGTGAATTGAGTTACCTGATAACCATCACCAGCAAGTACTTTATGCCGAAAGATTGCAAAAAACACACAAGAACTTTGCACGCGTTCAAACTAGTAACTCCTACCATCCACCATAGATAAGAGCCAACAAGGTGAATGATTGACTGAAGCTCGGATAAGGAAAATAAATTAAGGAGAGAGATGGATGCTTACATTTCTCATACAAAGGAGATCTAGGTGTTGGGGATTAAAATTGAAGCTGCAATAAATCAATGTCGCCTTCTCTCAACCAGTACCTCCTAAATCGGATAATGGTAAATCTTCTCCTTTCCGTTCAGAAATATATTTTTGGGGTGCTAAAAAATAACAAAAAATAAACACAAAGAAAACAAATCTTACATATAATCCAAGGACAAAAATAAATCTGAGAAACCTATGAGAGAAAATACCAAAACTTTGATAAACTTTTACCTGAGAATGATAGAAAATATTGAAATGTTGAGTTGGAAAGGGGGAAGGGTTTTTTGCCTCTTGAAAACCAAATCCCTAAAAATCAATCCCAATTCTAAAGTCAGATCTGAAATAAAATACAGATCTACAACCAAATCGAGCAATAAAACTACATCAACAAAACTGAGCAAGAAAACTTTATCTATAAAACCTAATTGTTGGTTGAACTCACCAAGACCAGATCAAAGAAGACAGAGATAGAAACAGATGGGGAGTAATAGAGAGAGGCCAAGTGAGCGACGACATTAAGCGAGAGAGATGGCGATGGTGTCGAGAGAGAGATAGGCTTAAGAGGGAATTTGGTTTAGATTAGGGTTATAACATGGCATTTTGGTATATAAAGAGTGTAAAAAATAATTAATTAAAAAGATAAAAAGATTTTGACAGATTTAAGAATTACCAGTCATTATATTATAGATAAGTATATGATGACATGTTATTTAAAACTTGCCATAATAGCAAAAAGTAAAAACAATGCCATTTTTTCGATGATAGGTTTAAGAGGCCTGCATCAAAACCAATATCATGCTGTCATTAAAATCCATTTTTGTAGTATTGTGGTTAATTAAGTGGGAAGGTA
Organism: Datisca glomerata; assembly: GCA_003255025.1. NCBI lineage: Eukaryota > Viridiplantae > Streptophyta > Magnoliopsida > Cucurbitales > Datiscaceae > Datisca > Datisca glomerata. The sequence continues at coordinate 846,461 of QANY01011928.1, read as the reverse complement.
ATTTATTGCAACTGGTTCTACCTCTTCGAATGTGAGGAATGGTATTCGTGAGAAAGGTTACTTGTACGTATCTTACAAATATCTGAAAATGCTCTAGTTAGTTATGTGGAAAGGCAACTATTGCAATTGGTTCCACCTCTTCAAAGGTGCAGAATGGTACGCATGAGAAATGTCACTTGTACATATCTTACAAACTAACAACTTATCGACAGGTAATCTCTGTTCGTTTGGGTATGGTGGTGAGTTCTAATGAAAGTTGAAGTTATGAACGCTCTGGATGAACGATAAATGTAAAAGTAATATTTTGTATGATAGAATAGTATGTGTTGTATGTGATTACTTGTGTATGACATTATGTATGTGTGGTTTTACTTACTGGGTATATTTTTATACTCAGTCCGTTTTATTTTACAATTTTTCAGATAATGATAACATTGATGAGGAGTTTATTGTCGAAGAGGTCTAGAGTCTTTTGCAACAGATGAGAGTCATCGAGTCGTATTTAAAAGTCTTAATATTTATTTATTTGATGTTGGGTTTTATTTAAGCTAAATCGTGAGACTTCAAAAGACGTACTCTTAGGTTCTTGAACATTTTTAATTAGTAAAATTTATTTTTATGTAATTAGGAGTTTGATGAAGGATTTGATTTTCTACAATATGTAATTTTATTTAGTATGAGTTAGTTAAAAAAATTGACCTAGCTTCTGAGATATTTTTGGTAAAATATTTAACTAAAACTTAGTTAAATTTTTGGGATGTTACAGTTGGTATCAAAGTATAAATGGTTATGTAGACAAATATTTTTATGGAAAATTTCCTGAAATTTAGGTGTCCATGCCAGAATTAGGATTTTAATATTGTTTGTTTTGTCAAAATCTGTTGATATGCTAGTTTTATGAGTTTTTTCTTATTATGAACAACTTTAGTTTAAAATTTGATATTAGATAAACTGAATATGTGGAATAGGCAATCATGGCTCAATCATATGCCTCGTTCATTGATAGATTTCTAAGAAAACATTTTCTTAGGTGTTGAGCTGGGTAAAGACATGTGTCATAAGGAGTGGAGCACACTGTCGTGTTTTAGCACCAGGATTAAAAGACGTGTGATATGGGTAGAAAAAGATTCTTTACTTGGATTACAGTGACCCCTTTACTGACACCTTTATTATAAAGAGGTTCATTCGTCTATGCGTATAGTTAATTGTTTTCTCAAAGCAAATTAAAAAACATTTGTCATTAGAGTGTTTCCTCTGAGTTGCAGCATCAATTTTCATGCTGGACCAATTGCACCAGTAGTTGAAGAAAATCATGATGATGACCCTGCTGAAGGTTCATAAGAAGCCTTTCTGAGAATAGCGCATATCTAGTATTAGGGCTAATTTCAGTTGAAGATTAGTCTCATTCCAATGCTAGTGCTTATAGAACTTTAAATGATACTCTTACTTTGATTTTATGAGTGATTTTCATGATCCTTTGCTGGTATTGGCTTGCTATTAATTATTGTCAATATTTTCTGTAACGACAAGTGTTCTTTACATGTCCCTGTAAGTCAGAGCTCAAGTTTAAGGTTCAAGTCTACACTCATTACCTCACATTATTACTTTGTTATGAGTCAATCGCTTCTTGGATAATGGATATTGGGAGTTATTTGGAGTGTGCGTTGGAAATACAAGTTTAAATATTTGATGATGTGAAAGTGATTTAAAGAATCCTCTATGATTTTCATGAAGGATCTACCAAGTTTACCATCTAAGAGAGAAGTGCAATATTGAGCTAACTAATTCTTGGAAATGCTCTTATTTTCAAGGCTTTATATTGTACAACATCTGTTGGAATAAAGAAACTCAAGAAGCAGTTGCAAGAATAATTGGAAATGAATTCATCCGTAACGTATTTCTCCTTGAGGAGAATCAGTTCTTCTTAGGAAGAAGAAAGATGGACTCATGAAGCATTTGATGGACTCCAGAAAAGTGAAGAAGGTTAGTACTAAGAACAAGTATCATTTGTCCCTCATAAAAGTTGTATTTGATTAACTTAAGGGAGCTTGTCTTCTCCAAATTGATTTGGGATTTGGATATCACCAGTTAAAAAAAAGGAAGAAGGTATTCTAAAGACCGCATTTCATACATGATATGGTCGATGAGTTTTTGGTTATGCTGTTTGGATTGGCCAATGCCTTAGGTGAATTCATGGATTTGATAAACAAGATTTTTTAGGCTTCTTTACTAGTTTCTCATTGTTTTTTATGACATCTTTATTTACTCTAAGTCTGAAAAGAAGCACAAATGATAGCTGAGGACTATACTTGGGATTTTAAAGGACCAAAAGTTGTATGTCAAGTCTAGTGAGAGTGAATTTTAGTTATCTATAAAATTTTTAGGGCACGTTGTTTCTACGGAGAGGCAATGCCCGATGTTTCTGCGAAGATAGACACTGTGTTGAATTGGACTCGTCCAACCAATGTCAAAGAAATTAGAAGCTTCTTTGGGTTGGCAGAATACTTTTTTTGATTCATTGAAGATTTCTCTAAGATCACTACACTATTGACCAAGTTGACAAGGAAAAATGTGGGATACCTTTGGCAAAAGAATATGAGAAGAGTTTTCAAGATACCAAATAAAGGCTGGTGACAATTTTAGTTCTTACCGTACCCTCATAAAGTGATGGTTTTATTATATAAAATTATGCTTCACTTGTAGGTTTGAGTTGTATATTGATGCAAGATGGGAAGGTCATTGACTATGCTTCACGACAGTTAAAATGTATGTGCAAAACTATCCAATTCATGATTTGGAGCTCGCAGTTGTAGTTTTTTTTTCTTTGAAGATTTGGCATACCTCTATAGATCAAAGGTAGACATATACGTAGATCACAAGAGTTTAAAGTACTTATTCCCACAGAAGGAACATAACTTAAGGCATCACAAATGTTTGGAACGTTAAAAATTATGATGTCATCATTAATTACCATCTTGGTAAGGCTAATGTGGTAGCGTATGTACTTAGGAAATCAAGTGTTTCAGCTGCTCTCATCACTTCTCAGTAATCTATTCAACATGATCTTGAGAGGTTGGAATTGGAAATTTTGGTTCAAGAAGCTATAGCCGAGCTCACACGCTTAATAATTAAACCTACACTTCAAGATAGAATTCACGATGCTTAGCATGGAGATGCTATGTTAATAAAGATTATATCAAAATTGGGATGTGAGAAGTGGATCAAATTTTTAGCTTCAAGTAATGGTGTACTCAAATTGAATAATAGAATAGTGCTTGATAGCGCAGATCTGAAGAAAGGCGTATTGTTATTTACAATGACACTTTTGGTGGAATAATATGAAACATAATGTAGAAAAATTTATGAAACAGGTCATTACTTGCTAACAAGTGAAGGTTGAGCGCCATCATTCGTATGGCCTTTTGCAACCTCTAGAGATACCCCAATGGAAATAGGAGCATATTTCAACAATTTTTATCTACTTTACCAAACACTGTGAAGAGTTTTGACACAATTTAGGTTAGTCTATCGTTTGACTAAGTATGTTCACTTTCTGCTGATCACATAGCTTCTTATTCAGCCAGTGTTTAGGCGTATTTGTATGTTAAGGAGATCATTAGACTGTGTGGTGTACCAGTATCCATTGTGTTGGATTATGATCTCAGATTTACTCCTAGTTTTGGTACAGTCTTCAAGAAGCTTTGAGTATTCAACTCAATTTTTAGTACAACTTTTCGCCATTAGACTAATGGACAGACTTAAAGTACCATTCAAACACTTGAAGATATACTCAAGGTGTGCTTTTTTGGACTTTCAAGATAACTAGAGTGATCAACTACATCTCCTCGAGTTCGTATATTGTAATAATTCACGCAACAATTGGAATGACCCCATTTGAAGCTTTAAATGGACAAAAGTGTTGATCACATATCCATTAGGATGAAGTTTGTGAAAGAAAATTATTGGGATAATATAGGGTTCAACAAGTGAATGACGCTATTGGTAAAATCCAAGAAAGAATATTGCTCAAAGACGTCAGAAGAGCTATGTTGATACTCGTAGGAAAAAAACTTGGAATTTGAAGTGGGTGATATAGTGCTTATTGAGATAGCTCCTATGAAGGGAGATGTGAGATTTGGAAAGAAGTGAAAGCTTAGCCCTCATTTTATCGGTCTTTTTGAGATGTCAAATAGGATTGGAATTGTTGATATCGTGTGGCTCTTCCCCCAACCTTCATTAAAGTATATGATATTTTTTCATGTATCGATGCTACATAGGTACATCACTAACCTGTGACATGTTTTGAGTAATGAGTCGTTTCATCTACAGGAAGATCTAACTTATGAAGAAGTGCCAATTCCTAAAAGAAGAATCAAGCGTTATGAACCAAGAAGGTTTCTTTTGGTAAATGTACTTTGGAGGAGCTATGAGTTGAGAAAGCCATTTGGGAATGGGAAGAAGAAATCCATAATCTTTATCCACACCTTTTCCCAGATTAATTCTGATTAATTTTCGAGGATGGAAATTCTCATGTGGAGGGGAGGATGTAAGATCTGACATTTTTGGTTATTCTAGTTATCGTTAGAGTGATATTATCTAAAGTAATCATATACGATAATTTGTTTGTTACATGGTTTATAATATAGATGTATTATTGTTGACAATATAATACTTATTTTCTTTATTAAAAGTAATGTTTTGTATTTGCTATAGACACGTTTTATCATATCATAAACATATAGTTATGAGGTTACCCAATTTTTTTTGGTTAAAAATGATAAGGAAAACTTGATTTTCCAACAATCTTATAGTCTATTTAAAGACAATTCAAAAACTTAATTTTGATCAATCATTTAAATTAGGCCTTTGTTTATTTCAACTACGACTTTTATTTTTATTTGATGGTAAAAGCCACTATATTACGTGGAAATTATTTGAAGTTTATTAGATGAAACCCAACTTTGCATGTTCAACTTTGTTTTCCCTCTTCCATCCCTATTCGGTTTTACACTCTCAGCCCTTTATTTGCACATCTCTCTCTCCCATTTTCGTTGTAACTGTAAATTGTAAACTGAGTCTCTGTTGGGTTAACAACTCTTATTTTCTCTTAGTCTCCATTAAACGACAATCATAACCCCTACCTCTTTAATTCTTTTGTTGCTTAATCTCTCATTAATCGAACAACCTTTTGTCCTACAACCATTTTCAACGATTCCATATTGATTCCATCAGTGATCAGTCACCCCTTTGAACTTCCAAATTCAATTTCAACAACACAAGTAGTAGAGTGCCTAAATTTGATTGATACAAATATGAGTTTAAGCGTTCCCTTTCAACCCCAAAAGAAGATCAAACTATTGGAGTTTCCCTTTTGTAGTTCTTTAGCCGACGATCAAGTAAGTGATATCTTACATATGTAACTGCACATTGCTTTGCTGAAAATGTGGATTGAACTCTGATTTTCTTTTCCTTATTTGGTTATTGTCCTGTGTTGTATTCATTATGCTATAATATTGTACTCTAAATAATGATGTATTCTATGATTCTGAATTTTGATAATGAAATGTGATATAAGATATGAAAGATTACTGTATGATCACATAACGTAAAGTATTGTGCCATTAGAGCCACGTATCCACCAAATCTGTGTATGTGTTACCTCATCCTTTGGGATAAGGACACTGAATATGTTCTGGTTAATTATGTGGAAAGGTAATTTATTGCAACTAGTTCCATCTCTTTGAAGGTGCAGAATGGTACTCGTGAGAAAGGTCACTTGTACGTACCTTACAAATCTCTTAAAATGCTCTGGTTAGTTATGTGGGAAGGTAACTATTGTAACTGGTTTCACCTCTTCTAAGGTGCGGAATGGTACTCATGAGAAAGGTCACTTGCACGTACCTTACAAACTAATAACTTACCGACGGTTAATATCTGTTCTACTCTGGGTGTGGTGGTGAGTTCTAACGGAAGTTGGCCAGTGTCTCTATAAGAAAAGTTGTGAATGCTCTGGATGAACAATAAATGTACAAATATATTCTGTAAGATAGAATAGTATGCGTTATGTGTGATTACTTGTGTATGACGTTATGTATGTGTGGTTTACTTATTGAGTATATTTTTATACGAAATCCATTTTATTTTTCAGTTTTTCAGATGATGATAACATGGATGAGGAGTTTATTGTCGAAGAAGTCTAGAGTCTCTGGCAACGGATGAGAGTCATCGAGTCGTATTTAAAAGTCTTAGTAATTGCTTATTTGATGTTAGGTTTTATTTAAGTTAAATCGTGAGACTTCAAAAGATGTACTCTTGGGTTCTTGAATGTTTTATTTAGTAAAATTTCTTTTTATGTAATTAGGAGTTTGATGAAGGATTTGATTTTCTACAATATGTCATTTTATTTGGTATGAGTTAATTGAAAAAATTGACCTAGCTTCCGCGATATTTTTGGTAAAATATTTAACTAAAACTTGGTTAAATTTTAAGGATGTTACATTTACGTTGAAACGTTCACGAAGTCTCCAATGCAAACTTGGTCATGGCACGAGGAATGGTTTAGAGCCGCCCTAGTGGTCCTCTCTTTAGTAGGAGAAACTTGAGAATTATGTCATTTTGAGTCATCGAGTTGCTTAAGAAGCTAAAATTTATAAAGGAAGTGGTGAGGTAGGACCATTCCTGAACTGACTGTTAGTTCATGGCGACCTTTAAAGCCGATGCGTTGATTAAATACTTAGACCGAAGCACATTGGAATCTCTCATAGGGGCTAGTCAGTGGGGCTAAAAGTGACCAAAACCATTGGTGATTGGTTAAGCTAGATGTAATGACATCTTGAGAAGTGCTAACCAAATGAGAGGAGTCTCGATGCGATAGAAGGTAGCTTGAGCGTTGTCCTTAGATGGGACAAGATATCGTTGTTGATTGTAACATCATGAAAGAAATATTTTTTATTGGATTTTTAAATATTTAAGTATTTGCATCATGCATCATACTTTTCTATATGATTGAGTACTTATTTACACTGCATTATTCATTCTTTTTTTAATCATGTGACTATCTCCACTCTCAACTATTTTAAACGCGAACAAACTTACTAGTGAAAATTACATGGATTGGAAATGTAATCTTGATATCGTGCTGACGGTAGAAACGCACAAGTTCGTGCTCACCACCCATTGTCCCCTTGAGCCTATTGTTGAATCGACTCAAGAGAAATAAGATGCTTATGCTTCTTGGCTTCATTCTGATGAGATTGTCAAGTGTTACATCTTAGCTTCTGTTAGTAATGTGTTGCAACAACATCAAAACATGGAAACTGCCACTGATTTGATGTTGAACATCATTGAAATGTTCAGAGATCAGGGTCGTCAAGCCAAACAGGAAACTGTGTGAAACTTCGTGAACTACAGGATGAAATTTAGAACTCCTGTCAGAGAACATATATTGTTGATCATTAGTTATATGAATGATATGGAGATCATGGGTGCTGAGGTGGATGGTGAGACACAAATTGATATGATCCTTGAGACTCCTGTCTGACACTTTTGAGAACTTCAAACTTAATTATTCGATGAATAACTTGAAGTACTTACTTCTTGTGCTGATGAAGGAACTGCAAGCTGCTCAGACCCTATTTTTGAAGGGCAAGAGGAAGAGTGAAGAGGCAAACTTTACTAAAAGTAAGCTTTTCACCTCTGGCGCCAAAAGTAAAAACACAAGAGAGATGCGAAGAAAGCGAAGAAGCAGAACTCGAAAGCGAGGCTTGACGAGGGCGAGTTCAGCTTCCGTTGGGGAAATGAAGCACTATTATCGGTCGTGTCTGTTGGAACTATTTAATTGTCATTCGATAAAAGTTTTATGGTTTTACATGATGTTAATATGTCCCAGTGTTTGGGAAGAACCTTATTTCAGTAGCTATTTTAATTGAGCAAGGATTTAGTCTAAATTGCATTGATAGACAGATTGGTATTTTTAGAAATGATTGCTTAATTATTACTGCACATTTGATAAATAAACTATTTTACGTAAAACCATTAGTTCCAATGATGTGTAACAAAGAAGTAAATACTGATTTACAAATGGATAATAAAATGTTTAAGTCTCACTCAACCAATCTAACATATTTGTGGTACTTACGTCTTGGCCACATTAGCCAGGACAGGATTAGAAGACTTGCAAAGGATGGTCCATTGCAAACTTTAAGTGTGGGATCACTACCCACATGTGAATCATGTATAGAAGATAAAATGATCAAGAGAACCTTTTTAGCGAAGGGTGAAAAAGTCACTCAATGCCTCGAACACGTACATAGTGATATATATGGGCCATTAATATCCAAGTAAGAGGTGGTTATGAATACTTTGTAACCTTCACTGATGACTACTCACGATTTGGACATGTTTATCAAATGAGCCAAGTCTGAAACATTTGAAAAGTTCAAAGAGTATAAGGCTATGGTTGAGAAGCAATTAGAAAAATAAGTCAAAACACTACGATCCGATCGTGGTGGAGAGTACTTGATAGGAGAGTTCGAAGATGTTCTTAAGGAAGAAAGTATTATTTCTCATCTTACAGCACCTGGCACTCTAGAACAGAATGGTGTGTCAGAGAGAAGAATCGAACTCTGATGGATATGGTTAGATTCATGATGAGTTACTTATCCCTCCCAGATTAGTTCTGGGTATATGCATTGGAAACATCAGCATGCTTTTTGAACCAAAATCTGTCAAAGACGGTGCCTGACACTTCATATGAAAGATGGAATGGATGAAAGTCATCTGTTAACTACCTTAGAATATGAGGGTGTCCGGCACATGTTCTGAAACCAAAGATAGGCAAGATGGCCAGCCGATAAGAATTATATATGTTTGTAGGATATCTTAAAGGAACAAAGGGGTATGTCTTTTATAGTCCGACTGATAAGAAAACATTCGTTAGCACGTATGCACGTTTTTTTTGAAGAAGACTATATAAGAAGTGTGAAGTTGAGAGCACTCTAATGCTAGAAGAATTATTGAGTGGGAGGACACTGACTCCGCAATAAAAAACTATTTCTAATTTAATAATGGAAGAACCACAGTAGGAGCCAGAGCCTATAGAGGGTCGACGTAGTGGGAGGGTTGTGAGACAGCCTGACATGTACATGTCTTATGGAGATGCCTTAACAACAGTCTCATATAAGAATCATGATGTACCAATCTCCTACAAATAGGCCATGGCTGGTCTTGAAGCAAATCTATGACAAGAAGCCATGAACGTTGAGATGCAATCGATGTACTCGAACATAGTCTAGAAACTTGTAGATCGTCCTAAGGGAGTAAAACCCGTAGGGTGTAAATGAATTTATAAGAAAAAGAGAGGTCCGGATGGGAATGTGGAGACATTCAAAGCCAGGCTAGTAGCCAAGAGATATACCCAAAAGGAAGGTATTGACTATGATGATACCTTCTCACTAGTGTTCATGCTTAAATTCATCTGAATCCTATTGTCTATTGCCGTAGCCCTCGGTTATGAAATCTGGCAAATGGATGTCAAGACTACTTCTCTAAATTACAATTTTAAAGAGTGCATTTATATGGCTCAACCATACTGGTTCATGGAGAAAGGCCAAAATGGCAAGGTTTGCAAACTGCTGAACTCCATTTATGGACTTAAGTAAGCGTCTTGATTGTGGAATATCAGATTCGAAGAAACTATCAAGAACTTCAATTTTGAGCAGTTAGTGGACGGACCCTGTGTGCATAAGCTGATACACAAAGGGAAGGTGGGTTTAAAGTCTTGTATGTGGATGATATTCGGCTTATTGGGAATGATGTAGAAAAAATTGTTTGATGTCAAGATTTGGCTTGTATAGTAATTCAATATGAAGGATCTTGGAGAAGCTGCTTTGTCCTAGGTATTCAGATCTTTTAGGATCAGAAGAATAGACAACTGGCACTGTCTCAAGCATCTTATATTGATAAGGTGATGAATTGCTTCAGTATGCAAGACTCCAAAAGTGATATCTTTCCTCTAGGCATGGACTTAGCCTCTCCAAGGAGCACTCTCCCAAGACTCCTCAAGAAGAGGAAGACATGAGAAAGATTCCCCATGTTTTAACCGTAGGAAGTCTCATGTATGCAATGCTTTGTAATAAGCCAGATATTTGCTACGTCGTGGGGTGGTAAATCATTTTCAATCTAATCCTGGAATCGAGCATTGGAATGCCATTGAGCATATCCTTAAATATCTTAGGAGGTAAAAGAACTACATAATTATGTATTTAGGTACTGATCTGAATCTGATGAGGTATACTGATTCTAATTTTCAAGCAGACAGGGATTCTAGGAGGTCTACTTCAGGATCTATGTTCATTCTAAACGGTAGAGCAGTTGTATGGTTAAGTATTAAGAAATATTGCATTTTTTATTCTATCATGGAATCTGAATATGTGGCAGCTTATGAAGTTGTAAAGGAGGCTGTATGGCTTAGAAAGTTCTTGAATACTCTAGAAGTTGTTCCAGAAGCTGACAAGCCCATGATTGACACTTTATTGCGATAACAGTGGGGCTGTAGCAAACTCTAAGGAACCAAGGAGCCACAAAATATTCAAACACATAAAGCGTAAGTATCATCATATTAGAGAGATTGTTCAGCGTAGAGATGTTTTAGTAACACACATATCGACGGTCAACAACCTGACAGATCCATTCACAAAGATTTTAAGCAGTAAAGTCATTGATGGTCATCTGGAGGGCATGTGGATATGAGATTGTGCAGCCTACTTTAGTCCAAGTGGGAGATTGTTGGGATTATGTCCATAAATAAGGGTATAATGACTATTTATGGGTATTTAGTTATTTCTCAGATATTTTGTATTACTGAATTTAATGAATGAATGAAAGTTTTCCTATTAATTAAAGTGTGTTTATAATTTACTCAAGTCCTAGAACTATTATCAACGTAAGAAGAGTATTTTGTTCTCTCTCTCTCTCCCGGTCACCTGCTATTTGGTAAGCTAATTTTAAGAAGTTATTAGAGCGATTGTAGTTTTTTCTTGGAGTTTTAGAATAATCAATTTATTTGATTTCTCTTTTAGAGTTTAAAAGATTTACGTTTATTTCCTCAAAATCAAAAGTCATTGTTGCAATTTTTTTCTTACATTAAACTTGAGATGGTTTTGTAAGCGCTTAAATCTTTGCATTTTCTCTCAGCACCTTTATTCTTCTTACTTATATACGGAAGGCTCTTGCATTTTTTTGAGGTTTTTATGTGGAATTTGAAATCTTAGTTTGTCGACATCTCCTTGTTTCTCCCTGCTTTTTTCTCTCATTACTGCTACTGGTTGTTAGCTAATTCGTAATGTTATACCCATTTTTTGGGCACGTACAAAATACTTTTTAGGGCATGTTAATACGACTAAGACCCTTCATACTCTTGAACACGTGTTTGACGAGCCACATAGATTATCAACCCCAGGCTAGGCCTCGGGGAAGCTCATCAACCACAGGGCCTAGGCCTCGGGGAAGCTTACCGACCTTGAGGACTAGGCCTCTGGGAAGAATGCCCACCCCAGGGTCTAACATTTTGGGGGAGTTTATCCTCCCCAGGGCCAAGAATCCCGGGACCCTCATGTTGAAATTATGTCCATAAAGTAGGATATAATAATTATTTATGCGTATTTAGTTATTTTTCAGACATTTTGTATTACTGAATTTAATGAATGAATGGAAGTTTTTGTATTAATTAAAGTGTGTTTGTAATTTACTTAAGTCATTGAACTATTATCAATGTAAGGAGAGTAAAGACATAGGAGTCTTGTAGACAAACTCTTCTGAAATAGTTCAGAATGTTATTAACAGTCTTAGGATTGACTGGGCAATCGAGTCTGATTATGACTTTTAGGATGAAACAAAAGATGTCGTCTCAGTGCATGTGAGTGGAGACTCTAACGATTGACCTAGATATGTTATGGAACATGTAGAGTAGACAAGTAACAAATTAATTTAGAGCAAAACCGTTTATCTAGCTCTAAATATAATTGTTACACCTTAAGGGTATTTTTGCAACTACTTTAATCCTAAGGTGAATACGAAACTTGACATAGTTTCTTGTAGTCTTTGATATGCCAAAGGAGTGAGCTCAAATTGCCCAATAATACCTCGGCTGTTGGAATCGTGATTCAATTATGTTGGAGTTGAGTGATTCACAGATATAAAAATTCGTGGCAAGATTGTAAATGCAACAATATTACATTATGCTTTATTGATGAGTGTGTGAATAAATTAACTAGGTCAAGTATTCGATGAAATGAATCATTGAATAACACATGGTGAACTGTAAACTGTTATGCTTTTCTTATTCACAGTCAATAAATGAGTTAAGAAAATAATAACTAGAGGGGCAAAATGGTAATTTTACATCCCACTCTTGTTACTGATATTCACAAAGGGTAATGTATTAAAATATTTTATAGACCGTGAAATAAAAAAGCTTATTTACACCAACATAAAATGTAGCACGCATGAATCGATAGTTGATTATGCATCGAACCTATAGTGGAGTCGAACGATGTCAGAATTAAATAGGTTAGGAATTTATGGATTCACCGAGTATTTGAATCCTATAGCTTTTTATTCTTGTGGGTCTATTCGGTCTCAGGGGTAGCTAATAAGGACAATAATGAAAAACAATACCAGTTGGACCAAAAATGTGCTTTTGGACTAAGGTATTTCCCGAACCCATATGTGATGAGTGTTGTCACTTAATTAGTGAAGAGTAATAAATTAATGGTCAAATTGATTAATTGTTTATTTTTTAATTATTGGATAATTAGTAAATAAAAAATTAATTAATTAATTGATGGAGATCAATTTAATTTATCAATTTGGTTGGTAAATTTGGACACAACATTGACTCTAGGAAGATATGAAATTTTTGGTAATAACAAATATTATAGGGTGAATTTTAGGTAATTTAATATATATGACTATATGTGTAAATTCCATAATAATTATATAAGGGACGGCATTAGGGTTGCCTCTCTAAGTGTGTTAACACAAACCCTGAACACAGCGTGTGATTACACAGAGCTGAGAAAAGAGTCTCTCTCTCCCCCTTAGTTGACACCGAAATACACCAGAGGAAGATAAATTTTTTATTTGTCTTCCTCAGTTGTTTTGAGAGCCCACACTCAGTTCCTAACAACGTCCTTGCGAGATATACTTCTGAATTCAACGAGTGGTTGTTGGTGTGAAGACTGATTCAAGTTTTACAAAGAACGAAGAACACAAAGACAAATCAATAGGATTCTACCAAGTCATAAATTCTCCGATACAACTTAAGGTATAAATCGTTTCTACCTTTATTGAATACATTTAACTAAATATGCATAATCGTAAGTATGGTTTTAATATTTAATATAATTAAATTGGTTTCAGAAAAAAAATTTGGTATTCCACCCACAAACTGTTGGATGTTGAATGATTTTTTTTTAATTTTTAAAACCCGATCCAACACCTCAAGGGTTGCAGATGGTGCTCATGTGGATCAACTGTGTTTTGACTAAGTCCAAAAAAATAGGTTCATGCTTGGAGAAGAACTTAAGGGCGGGGAATCTCCCGCCTCAATTCAAATAGGGCACATGCGCTGAGGTAGAAGCTTGCAGGATGTCGTCGTATACATTTAATACAGCTAGGCCAATCAGAGATGGGAGTATGAGAAAAAGAATGAAGCCCACTATTGAAGGAGTCAGTCAACCTGCGCCCATCATGGTGCTATCATAACTTTGGTCTCCTACTTTGCCTTTCCCCATTGTAGGTGTGAAGAGAGAAATGGAGCAGACACATTGTTGGCCTAATCTCAACCCGCAAGATTTAGCCATCAACATAATACCAACAAGTTTCTTTATTCGTTGTAGATACAATGATGGAGTTCACATCCTTTAAGACTTCAATAAGAGATTTGGGGGGGGGGGGTATTCCTTGTATGTATCCCTTGATTTATAACTTGAAAGTGTTCCGTTTTGCAGGCTGTGAAGAAGTTGGGTTATGGGGTCCTTTTCTCGTGGGCCACCTCGTCATATTATCATGAATCGAACTCTTTCCCATGCTCAATGTGGTATTTATGATGCGTCTAAACTCTTTTCCATGCTTACGTCATGTAGTCTACACGATCATCGTGTACCCATCTTGTAGACTACAAGATGATTATACGAACATCGTGTACCCTTTTTATAGACTACAAGATGGTTACACGGACAACATGTACTCCATATTTTTATCCCTTCTTCCCCTCAACACACTTCTTACACAATATCAAATCAAATGTCAATTTATTCTCCTTCAACATTTATTTATGTTTAAATTAATATAGACAACATTTATTGAACCTCCACATTTATTTATGTTTAAATTAATATAGACAATTAAATATATTCTAATTAATTCTTTTTCAACACTTCATGTAGTTTACATGATCATCGTGTACACATCTTGTAGACTACAAGATGGTTACACAGATATCGTGTACCCATAGTTTTATTCATTCTTTCCCCCCAACACACTTCTTATGTAACATCAAATCAAATGTAAAATTATTCTCCTCCAACACTGAACCTCCACATTTATTTATATTTAAATAATTATATAAAATTAAATATATTACACTTCATGTAGTCTGCACGGCCATCGTGTACCCATCATGTATACTACAAGATGGTTACATGATGATCCTGTATATTACACGATGTGATACGTGAAGATCATGTAGTCAATGTACATTACATGATGTGGTACACTGTATGTGTGTGTGTACACGGTGATCATGTAGTCATCGTGTACACTACATGATGTGGTACACGGTGATCATGTAGACATCGTGTACACTGTACAATGTGGTACACGACAATCGTGTAGTCATCGTGTACAACGAAATACCTATTTTTCTCAACGAAATACCCATTTTTTTCTTCACCTAAATATCCTTTTTTTTTCATTGAAAACTTTTCAAGCCCTTTAACGAAATATCTCATTTTTCCTCCTTAAGCTATTTTTGTTTGGTCGCCAAAAAAATCCTACATAGATGAAAATAAAAAAATGGAAAAATGGAAGAACACTATTGAAGAGGAATAAGATGAACAAAACAAATCAAAATGCTCATTAACACTAAACATAAAAGAACTAAAGGTTTATATAGAGAGAAAGGCTCTAACGGCTAGAAAGACGAAAAAGACAACTATATCTCTAATAACAACTAACTGAAATAAACAAAGTACTCACTAAACTACTCACTTAACATCCCCCTCAAACTTATCCTAGGCTTTAGAATAAGTTTGTCCCTCAAAAACATAAAATGAGAGGAGGAAAGGGGTTTCGTGAATAAATCTGCAACTTGAAGTTGTGAGGGTATGTGTCTAACGATAAGATCCTTCCTTATAACCCTTTCTCAAACAAAATGGAAGTCAATTTCTACGTGTTTAGTATGCGCATGATGCACTGGATTTGAAGTCAGGGCTATGGATGAGGTATTATCACAGAAGAGAGTAGGAGCCTGAGATTAGAAAACATGAAGATCCTTGAGAATCTATCTCAACCAACGTAGTTCAGCTGCTGCATTTGCCAAGGATTTGTACTCAGCTTCTATTAAAGATCTTGCCACGGTTTCCTGCTTCTTAGCACTCTAAGAAATGACATTTTGTCCAAGGAAAATCACAAAACCAGACGTGGATCTTTTGTTAGAAAGGTCACCAGCCTAATCCACATCATAATATGCCTGTAAAATAAGATAGCCAAGTCTGAAAAGAATGCCATGAGTGATAGTAAGAACATACCTCAAAATTCGTTTGACAGCTGCAAAATGGGCTGAGTGGGTGAGTTCATATATTGGCACACTCAATTAACATTAAAGCATAAGTCAAGCCTAGTGAATGTCAAGTATTGGAGATAGCCTTCTATACTTCTGTATAATGTAACATCTGGAAAAGAAGAACCAATGTTGCTATAAAGTTATGATTTGATGGAATAAGGTGAAGCACAAGGTTTAGCTTCAAGCATTCTAGCTTTAAGAAGCAAATCCCTAGCATATTTATGTTGATTTACAAAAATCCCATCAGAACTCCTACTGATTTCTAGGTCTAAGAAATACATTAAATCACCTAAATCTGTCATCTCAAAAGTTTGCTATAGATTGTTAATAATTCTATCTATATAGGCAGTGTTAGTACAACTTAAAATTATATCATCTACATAAAGCAAGATATAGGTAATGGAGCAAGAAGTGGCATGCACAAATAAGGAAGTTTCAACATGTGACCTAGTGAAACCAATAGAAGACAAATGTCTAGTAAATTTTTCAAACTAGGCTCTAGGAGCCTGTTTCAAACTATATAAGGGTTTGTTGAGTTTGTAAACATAATTAGGATGAGTAGGGTCAATAAAGCCAGGTGGTTGACTCATATAAACATCCTTGGTCAAGGAGCCATGTAAAAAGGTATTATTGACATCTAATTACCTTAAAGGCCAATCATTAGTAGCGAAAGAAAGGAGAATCCTAATGGTGGGCTTCTTGATAACATGGCTAAAAGTCTCTTCAAAATCTATGCCAGGCTTTTGGTGATAGCCTTTGGCAACTAAGCGAGCCTTATATCTAAACACAGTACCATCAGGGTTGTACTTTAACTTGTACTCCCATTTGCATCCAACCAGATTTTTATGAGGAGGGAGAACGATAATAGTCCATGTGTTTTGGGATAAGAAAGCATTATACTCACTTTGCATAGCTTGAACCTGAACAAGTTTTTTAGAAGCAAAGTGTAAGAAGTGGGTTCAATGGAAGACGAAGAGGTAGAAGTGGAACTAGAGGCAACTGAAGCCTTTTTCTTAGAAATACCAGATTTGGATCTATTTTGCAATGGGTGATGAGTTTGAATACTAGGTTGTGTGTGAGATGTACTAGTTCTAGCTATAGGATATCAGGAAAAGAAACATGAAACATAGTATGCTCATCGTGACTAGTAACAGCAGGCGAAACAATATTCTCAGTATGCTCACAAGGACTATAACCAATAGGCAAGGCATCATTATCAATATGCAAATCAATATGAGAAGGATGCTCAGTATGCAAGTCATTATGGTTAGGATAACTAGGACGAGTAAAACCATGTATACTAGAATCCATCACAGTAGAATCAGAATTATGCAGAGTATCAACATAAGGTAAAGTAATAGAAGATGACTTACCAATAGGCAAAGATTCAGCAGTGTTATTTTTATTATGAACAAAATCAAGAGTTCTAGCACCATGTTAAGTATCAAAAGTTTGTACAAAAGATTACAGAAAAGGTAACACAGATGTAGAATTGTCATTAGCAGATTGAGAATTATTAGAAGAATGTAAATCAGTAGATAAGGTAGTGGAAGAAGCAAAGAGAAACACACCTTCATCAAACACAACATGTCTAGAGGTATAAAGTTTATTAGCAGTTTTATCATAGCATAAGTAACATTTTTTATTCATAGCATAGCCAAGAAAGATACATTGAACAAATCTAGGATACAACTTATTTTTGTATAAGGTATGAGGCCTGGATAACAAGCACATCCAAATACTTTTAATTACTTATAATCTGGAAGTTTGCCAAATAGTTTGTCAAAGGGAGAAATATGATTAAGGACATCACTAGGCACCCTGTTAATTAAGTAGACAGATGTAGCAAAGGCATAATTCCAGAAATGAAGAGGAACAAATGCATGATTCATAATGGTGAGCCATTCTCAACATGTGCCTCTGTTTCCTCTCAGCTAGACCATTTTGCCGAGGGGTGTAATGATAGGTCTTTTGACGGAAAATTCCATTATCATTAAGGTATGTTTCAAAAGAATTACTAGTAAACTCTCATCCCCCATCAGTACGAAGAGTTTTAATTCTAGCAGAAAATAAGATGCACATCAAATTTGTTGGAAATGGGAAAGAACCAAGTGAATTTTGACATATCATCTATGAAAATCACAGAATATCTATAACCAAGAAAGGATGTTGTGGGAGAGGGACCCCACACATCATTGTGAATAAGAGAAATAGGAGATAAAGAAATAGATTCATAAGTGGGAAAAGAAAGTCTAGGCATCTTATTAGTAATACAGATAGTACAAATGCATTTATCTAGATTCATCTAAATACAAGGTATATAAGATCTACTTAAAATATGTCTAACAATTTGAGAAGAAGGATGACCAAACTGAAAATGTCAAATGAGATTTGAAGTCCTTGAACCATGATAAGCCATGATAGATTTAGGTATATAGGACGAAATTGGGTATATTCCATTGACACTGGCCCCTTTATGCAATATGTGCCCGGTTGCCTGGTCCTGGATCCAAAAAAATGGAGCATCAAAGATAAAAAGATAATTATTAACAAAACAAAACTGATAGACAAAGAGAAGATTAGTAGATAATTGAGGGACACAAAACACTAGAGATAAAGGAAATGAAGTAGATGAAGTTTTATGAATACTAGAACCCGTGTGGAAAATTGGCAGTGATTGACCATTGCCAATGGAGATAGTTTCATCCACATTATATTCTAAAGAGTTGACAAGTTTGTTCGTGTCATGTATAAGGTGGGTGTTGCACCCAGTGTCAGTGAGCCATACCTGTAATTCATTGAGATGAGGAACTTGGTTCATGGCTGTCATTGTAGAAAAGTTGGAAGAAGGGCATTTCCCCCGATAAGAAAAATTGAGTCTGTGATAAAAATCAATTGCTGAATGCCTTAGCTTTTGGAAAATCTGACACTGCACCTTATTGTTTTGAAGGCCATTGTTGATATCTTGACTCAAACCTTGATTGTTTTTCACAGATTGAGGAGGTGCACCAAGAAGGAAGGGTATGGTGAGAGTGTTCCAATTCTCTGATCTTCCACCCCTGCCTTTCTACCATTATTGTTTCTTCCTCCATGAAACTTTCTCCTACCCCTACCTCTATTAGATCCTCTAGCATTGAAATTGGCAAGAAATATAATATTTTGAACCAAATTGTCTTGTTGCTTGTGTTGTTGCTCAAGAAAGTGTTCTTCTGAAGTTCTTTTAAAGACATGGGTTCTGCCTAATAGAGGTTCTAGGGGTGTTAAACTCATTGAGAAGGTTGTTGATAGTGTAAAAAGCATCCTCATCCTCAATCTTGACAGAAATAATAAATAGTTCGTCAGTTACCTCTTTGATGCATTGAATATAAGTATCGATGTTCTCAATAGCCTTTTTGGATATAGATTGAAGATCAAATTTAAGTTGCAGAATGTTAGATCATAAGATAGAAGAAAAGCATCGCACGACTGATTCCCAGATCTCCTTTGATGCCTTGCAGCCTACCACATACGTGAGAGCCGTTGGTGACATGGTTGCGTTAATGAGAGTCATTAACGCTTGGTCTTGAGCCACCCACTAATCATATAGTGGGTTTCTGGTCTCTGTTTCTTCACCATTTATATTCTTTAAGAATCTTGATGGATATTTTTTGATCCATCTATGTAGCCAAAGATTTGATGAGCTTTAAGAATGGCTGCAATTTATTATATTCACAGGATGAGGTTGGAGGAATCAAGCCTGATTGAATTCAGGTTGCGAATGTTAGACAGTAAGAAAATCGATGTATGAGAAGAAGGAGGAGATTGAGTTACTTGCTCGGAATGGGCATGACGGGGTTTTGAGTGCCACTGTCTTGTGAAAAAGATGAAGAGAGAAGAGTTTTAGTGGTGGTCTGAGAATGGGTTTGAAAAGTAATTTGGACTTGTGGATTTTCTTGAACTTCGGTGGCTGGCTTTTCAATAAGATCTGCCATAGCTTATGACGTTTGTCTCTAAGGCTTTGATACCATGAAGAATTATAGAACAAGAAGAAGAAAGAGAAGAGAAGCAAGAAGATGAGTGCGGGAGAGGAAGAAGATGAACAAAACAAATCAAAATGCTCATTAACACTAAACAAAAAAGAACTAAAGGTTTATACAGAGAGAAAGGCTCTTACGGCTAGAAAGATAGAAAAGATAAATATACCCTCTAATAACAACTAACTAAAATAAACAAACCACTCACTTAACAACTGCACATTGACGATTTTTGAAAAGAAAATAAATTGGGTTTTGATAAAAAGAAATAGAAACAAAAAGTTATAGAAGAAGATGAAGACAAAGAGTCTTGAGGAGAGAGAGAGATGCAATTAAACTGATTTGACTATTTTTTTATTATTTAAAATTTGTGAAAGGGTAATCTACTAACTTCACGTGATTATTTTAAGCAGAGGGTGAGCCCGGAGTATACTTCAGCGAAAATTAGGACATGGGTATAGTTTAATATATTTAGTTATCCAGTGGTATAGTGTAGTAAAAAATCTTGTTTTCATCAGCTTTTTCTATGGCCTATGATTTTTCAATGCAAGTGCTTTTTGGCAAAGCACTTAGTCTCGGAAGAGAAAATGAAAGAGCTCTTTGAATTATAGATGTCAGAATATGATAAAACATACATGAGTATTGAAGAGAAGCTGTACAGTTTTGAGATACGGAGGAAATGAGTGAAGAAAATTGAAAAGATGAAGAAAGAGGTTACTCTTCAGGTTGAGTTGAATTAATTTTCAGACTGGACAGCTGAAGAATCAATACTTTGTGCGGATTTGATCTCATTCCTGCCTATATGTACGAAGAAGGGTTAGTTTAAAAAAGAAAGGTTTTAAAATCGAAAATACTTAAACCAAGGAAATCAATAATGTAAGTGCATGAAGATATACATACGACATTAGATACATTCATATCCGATCTGTCGAGTCAGATGTCTACATGTATCCAATCAACTATTGGTTGTCCATACCATAACAGTTTCATTACATTCATATAAAAGAAAATATTAATTTTGATTTAAACATATGCATATCGATTAATTTTTTTTATTGGGGTGACTGTTAAAATACTTAGAGTAGAGTGTGTTTCAAAAAGTTGAAAACATGAAGAATTAGCAAGTTAGCTTATCGTGTAATAAAGGTTACAAAACTAACTTTATTGCCGAACGATCCGAATCAAGCATAAAATTATAATTTGGAATCAAGTATAAAATTATAATTTTATAGGATTATGGCGAGATGGCCACATGATCGGTAGGAGTTGGATTGATGGATCACGATCTGTAACCGATTTTGTAGGATCCTACCATTTTGCAATATGAGGCATTGTTTGGTTGTTATAAAAATGATACTATTAAGACACATTTCTAATTTTAAACTAAATTTTGTCCATGACTTTTAAAAATTATTAAATATATCATTTTAATAAATAATAATTAATATATTAAATTTCATTAATTTAATAATTTTTCCTATTTAGTTCCATACCAGTTTACCCTTTTTTATTATTTTATTTAATGTAGCATACACCATATGTCTCTCTCTTTATATTTATATCCATTAAATATCTCTCTCTCTATCTCTTAAAATACTTATAATTAACCCAGTTATTTATTCTCTCTATCTCTCTCCATTCGGTAATAATTGACTATATTAAAGAGGTAATATCACTCTCTCCAAATCTATACACACACATATATATTATATAACTTTAATTATATATTAGTAAATATAACATTATACAACCACACGTTATAAACATCCATAAAGCATTTGTTATTGTGTGTACATACATGCCAATATTACTTTAATTATATATTAGTAAATATAACATTATACCACCACACGTTATAAACATCCATAAAAGTATTTGTTATTGTGTTTGTATTTATGTATATATTTACACCCGCACACACATTTTATATACTCTAATAAAGTTATATATAAATACATAAATATATACGACATATATAACAATATATAAGTTATAAGTTATATATAATATATATTTAAATACATAAATATATACGACATGTATAACAATATAAAAAATATTTGTTATATATTATATATAACTTATATATTTTATATTTTTATATATGTCGTATATATTTATGTATTTATATACATACAAGATACTTTACATACACCCATCATATATAATATAAATAACGTGTGTGTGTCTATTTATATATATATATATATTGTTTATAAATGTAAAATATATATTCTTTACAAATAGTTTTGGGAGGAAAAGAGAGATTTTATTAGAAACATTTTAGGAGAGAGATTAGTGGATTTTCAATTCTTTTTAAAATTATACAAAAAGTATAATAGGGAATAGAAGTTCTTCTAATAGGTTAATCTATTAAATATACTATATTTAATTTTTATGAAATTCATTATCCATTTTTATATTAACTCTCTATAATTTAGCTAATCCTGTAGAAAATCTTTGATGTTATACAATGTGCTTCCCGGCACGTGGCATGTTTAGGTCATATCATGTAAGGTAAGTACATAAATGGCATAATCTATAAAACAAAGGAGAAATAGACCAACCAAAGCAACTCCTTAATAACATTAGCTAGAATCCCAAAAAATAACCCTCATTCCGAAAAAAAACGGCTACCCCCAAACAAGATTTCCAGCCTTTTTTTCATTTTCAGTTAAAATCTTTTAGGAGAAGAAAAATCCCAAAATTTCGTAGACGAACCAAAATCCCTAGATGACCATAAATCTCTAAAATCCCACTCACGTTATCAAACGATTCTCTAATCTAAAAAAATCCCAGTCTCATTTTTTTGTCAAAGTTATATTGACTCGAATTTACGACCTCTAGAATATAAATGTACAAGCTTAACCAACTGCGTCAACTCGACTAATCAACTTCAGTCCGATTCACTACATGCATCAAAGATAGATACTGATGTTGTTGGGAATTTAATTATTTATATTTTTATCCACTTGAAATATTATTACAATGGTGTCTTTTCAATTTTAATGCTTATAGTGCTTTTCTATTTACTAATTAAATATGATTACCCAATGTCGGGTTAAAAGATCCACTAGAAGTGAATGAAAGTTCTCGACATCAACCTCCATCATAAAGTTGGTGTTGGCATGGTTTTATGGTGCCTTTTTTGTTGCATGGGTAGAATGTTTTTTTGTTGATACTCTTTGTAATTGCTAGTTCATGGGTTGATACTTTTTTTGGAATAAACTGTTCATGGGTTATGTTATGTATGAAAGATACATTGCTATTTTTTGATACTCTTTGTAATTGCTGGTTCATGGGCTGATACTCTTTTCGGAACAAACTACTTTTTCGTTGATCCTCTTTGTAATTGCTAGTTCATGGGTTTATACTCTTTTTGAAACAAACTAGTTCATGGGTTATGTTATGTATGAAAGATACATTGCTATTTGTTGATACTCTTTGTAATTGCTATGTAATTGTTTGGAAAGAAACTAGTTCATGGGTTATGTAATTTCTTGGAAACAGGACAAGTATGTTGATGAAAAATAGATATCTTGATTAAAAATTAAAGAGGGTTCAGAGTACATAATAACTGAAATCTCATATCACATATAAAATACGTGATAACATACAAACATAACCATATAACGAACACAATAGTTCTTTGTTTCTTCAATCTATCCACATATGTTCTCTGTTTCATCAACTTCTCATTCGGACCATTGACAGTGATTTCTAATTGTGAAATTTCCTAATTGAGTCCTTCTATAATGCTTTTAAATCTTCCACAATGAGGTTGATCTAGCCATTCAAAATACCCACAAGACGCATCATGCTCATATCTTACACATCCATAAAATCTCCTACCCAAATTTTCACAAATACGTGAAATCTTCACTTCGTCTACCAGTCCACAATAACAATATTTTATCGGAATGACATTTTCATATGATCGTGAAGAGCTTGAAGATATCTAAACAAATTAACAAACAATATCACATTCAAAGCATGGAAATTAGCAATAATATCACAAATTAGCATATAATATCACATTCAAAGCCCGGAGATCGTTTAGTACAAAGAAAAAATAATTAGGAAACAATATCACATTCAAAGCCTGGAAATCGTTTGATACATAGAAGAAATAATTAGTAAACAAAATCACAGAAACTCGTGTAAAATTAGCAAATAAAATTACTAAAAATTAGTAGGAAAATTTGCAAAATCGAAGAGAAGAGAACCAATAGAACCATCTAGAGCTCGAAGATAAAGCAACCAAAAAATTGAATAGAATCGGAACCAGATCTCAAGTCGCAGACAAAGCAGCCAAGAAAATCAAAGAGAACTAGAACCGAATCTCGAGCTTGAAGACAAACTTGTAAAATTGAAGCTTGAACTGAATGTGTAGATCTCGAGCTTGAATCGAGCGAGCTATGTGTGAAATCACATTGAAGGTGAAATGAAATGAAGCTCGAAATCGGGCGTAAAATGGAGCTCGATCTCGAGCCCCTCATTTGAGCTCGTGCAAGTGCAGGGATGCAGCTCGTCTTGCCTCTCTCTCCTATTAGCTGGGGTAGATTTTCTCCAAGTGTTTTCTCTCTTTCGAGCTCATACTTCTATTTTCTTAAGTTAGGAATCCTCTCTCCATTTGTGATAAAAGGTAAACGTGAGAAGATATGGGTATGTTTTGCATAAAATTATAAAGTGTAAAGATTAAAATAGCCAATTATGAAGTGTAGGGGTATGTTTTACAGAAACTTGAAAGTGTTATGGTGTTTAATGCATTTTAGCGTAGTTTTATTTACTGCTTTTCATGGGTAGTATTGGGTATTTGTAGTTTATTGAATTCGGTGGCCTTAGTTAACTAAGGGAAAGGGGATTTTGTCATCTTGGTCTCGTCCAGTTTAGGTCAAAATGTCAGTTGGTCATTATTTACGATTTGGTTCAAATGTAGTTGGGTCAGGTGAAGGCTATTTCAATTTTTCATAATAAAACTAACACCTTCTTAAGGGAAATGACATATTTGTCTCTTTTTTAACTATGTGAGTGTCTGTCTCATTAAGGAAAATATCATAGTCTGTCAGAGTAATCTTTCCTTACTTTTATTCAAAGCGGCTTAAGTAGAATGTTATGTTATCTAGAAGAGGTATTTTACCCCATCTTCACAAGTTTCTTCTTCCATATGAAATGAGTAATCTTCATCCTATTGAAGTCTGCCATATAATAATATGTATTTGAAGGCATAAACCAAAAATGAAAAATCTACTTGCTCAAAGTTGTTAGGATTGTGCCGTAAAAAACACTGAAATTCTATTGTATTTATTGAGATGTTTAATTCTGATTAATAATAAATAGTTTATTCTTATATTATGTGTAATTCATTCTTGTAAAAGACCCACAAGCATAATAGTACTTGGTTTATAGGTCCTATGGAGTTTAGTTCATGGGAGTAAGGTATTTAATCAATGTCTTCTATGAATTGTAATATTTAATTTCACAATTTAGTGAAGCTAGACGTTTTACTAAGAAAATAATGTAGTACGTTAACTCTATTATGTATAGTGACTTACCATGGCATTAGGAATGTATTGAAAGGACGAATGAATCTAATTTTCAGTAAAGTAATATCAAATAAAAATTATGACTCATTGCTATTATTTTATGAGTGCTCTCAATCTTGAAAGAGTTATGAGCTCATGTTTGATAACTTAGTTATTTTGATCTATTAAGAATGAAACTCTATGAGACAACATATTTCGTAGGTTGGATAAATGAATTATTATATAGTGAGTCTATAGATTATCAATAGTATAATCCATCACTTTTAATTAAGTGACATAGTACCTTTTAGCTAATTCATTTATGTGGTCACGGTAAACTAAACGCTTAGTATATCTGGTAGAGTACTAGAGATTTGATGATTTTACTTGAGATGTCAAGTATGAAAATTATCATAGTTGACCGATAGAATGAATTTGGAACCTAAGGATACAAAGATATGAATAAATATTAGATCAATAGTAATTAACACAATTATGCATGGTACTATATTATGGAGGAGCATTTCATAATGAATAATATGTCAAAGATAGTTACATCGAGTAATATAAAATACATTTGGAGTTCAATTATGATTTTATAGTGAAGTTAATCGTAATTGATAATTAATAATTTTGGTTATAGATTTAATCGATAAAGTTTATTAATTATATAGTCAAATATATTTTTATCTTTTTGGTCCTCTTACTAACCTCAGATTTGAGTAATATTATGACAAAACTTGTTTAATAAACAACTGGCACGTTGTGAGTACCCTATAATCAACCAAATGATCCAAAAATTAATTCAGACTTAATTTTAAAAGGCCAATGATTAATTAAAATTAATTTAATTAATTATATTTAGAAATAAAAGAACACAAACGGTTGAGAAATTCCCAAACCGTTGGTGTGTTTTCACATGGGTTACAAAATGTAACCCACGTGAACATATGTGTTTTAGAAAGGTTTAATGAATTGATAATAGTGATGGCCGAATTCTTTATTTTTTCGCAAGAAGAAAAAAACATGAGTTTTGGTTTGTTTGTTTTATTCAAGTGCTCCCCACTAGTAATTTTAATTTACGGTTCGCGTAATAGTAAGAAAGACTATGGTGTTTTGACTTTCGATCATCCTGGTTCAAAAATGTATTTTTCTTAATCCGTATAAATATGGTTGTTTCTCGAATATTTCAAGATCCAGTATTTTTCGCTGTGTTGATTCCTTCAATTGGTATCAGAGTCATATTTTAAATTATTCGAGAAGTACCTAATGAAATTTTAATAATGGTTTTGATTATTTTTTATATTCCTTTGCATAATCATTTAGATTTTATGTCTATATTTCTGTTGGTTATGTAATTAGAGGGACAAACTATGAAGAGATTTTTTTTTCTTTAGGATTTGTATTTAATTTTCATAGATTCTTATAATTTTTTTCGAAAAAGTTAGGATTATTATGATGTAATTTTTCGTATCGGGTGGAGATCAAAACGATGTAAAAAGGAGTATAAAAAAATGGATATAAACTCATGTCTATCTAGAAGTGGGTACACGGTGACATGCTTTGGTCTTTGGATCATAAATTTCAGATCGGATATCGGATTGAGCCGATTCAAACTCCTTAGGAAAAATAACCCCAAGACCCACAGTTTTGTATGTCATGAAGAAATCCAAATTCGGATGCTTTCCCTGTCAAATTTGAGACTGAATTTGACACATCAGGGAGTGACGAGAACTTTTCAGTTTTCTGGTTTGGTTTGTTGGACGGGATGAATCTCGTGAGGAAATGGGTGATAGTCAGCGGTGGCCAGTGATGGCCAGAGGTGAGATCAAGGGTAGAAACCAATAGTAGATGGTTTCGGTGCCAGAGATCATATCTTAGTCTATCTCGAAGATCGATTTTAGATTTTGAAATTATATAGGATAGGGTTATGCAAGGCTAGGATATTTTTTTAGATATTTATCTCTTATAACCTACTGTTTTATTTATTATGTTTTATACCCAACATGCTTAGATAATTTTATTTTATACACATCACATTTAGATGCCATGTTGTTTTAGGTTTCTAAAAGGACAAGTGTTTATGATTGCATGATGAAGATAAAATTAAGCATAATTGATTAGAATATAAAATTATGAACCCTAGAAACATGATATTAGTTTTATTTAAATGTAATTTTTAATTTATTAATCTCACTAGACATTTAATTTATTGTTAATTAAATTGTGAGATTATTAGAATTTAAATAAAACTATATTAACTTACATATACTATTAATTGAGCATGCTTGTTTAATCGAAGTATGATGCTAAAAATTAGATTGACTAATTACCTGATGCCACTTAATAACCCACGGTAATTAAACTCATGTAATTTGAAAAATCAAGTGGGAGCGAGATTCTTAATTGAAACTCACGGTCTCCATTATTGGATCATAATAAAGTGTTAGAGTATCGCGTCTTCAATCTTGGAAGCTCCATAAAGAAGAGTATATGAAATATCAGATATTATAAATATGATCTTCATAATGATCACATTGATTAGTGAACAACTAGAAATGATATGCCTAACTAGGAGTTGTCTACTTGTCACAAGTCTGAGAGTGAAATAATGGTACACGCTTGACTCATTTTTGTAATTTCATGCCTAAGCAGTTCTTATTACTTATTTCAAGATCGAAAAAAGTTGAACGTTAGTTAATTGCTAGATATCAATACTAGACTAGTAGGATTACTAGGTATTAATATCATATTGGTAATTAATTGGATTGGACTATCCTACCTAACTTTTACATGTGAGTTCTGTCTAAGCGTGCGTATGTTTATGAGAGTTGAGATATCGCGCATGTTTTCTTTTTATCGAAAGAGATTAGTTTTTATTAAAAATTTTAAATGCTTCTATTTGCGCGTGCGCCGTAATTTCTAACAATTGGTATTAGAGCGGTCTTTATATATTTATACGTTAAATGATGTGTGAGTTTTCTTGTATTATTCATATAATATGAGATATGTGTGAATGATATGATTGTTATATTTTTTGAATGTATGAAAAATAATAGATCGTTAATTATATGGTGATTGTTGGGTTAGGCTTTGTTCTTTTATTATTTCCTTTGATCTTGTGTAGGTCGTTTTGGGGCATAGAAATTTTTATAATTTTATTTTGAATATCTATTGCAATTATTCCGATCGTCAGAAGATGAAGAACGCAAAAGACGAACAAGGAAGGAAAAAATTGGAATTTTGACGCCGACACTAGAAATGAGATTTCCGGCGCTGGTGCCGCCAGGAAAAATGGATCTGGCGGCGAGCTCTTCGAAAAACTGACGCCGGCAACGGTGCCACCGTGTCTGACGACGACCGGGGTTGGCTGGTGGATCCTATCGTTGGTGGCAAATGTTGTCACAATTGAGGAAGTTTCACAGAAATTTTGATATCAACTTACCCTATCACTGCAGAGTTTCAAGATAACCCTATCTCTATATATTATCTTTTAAAACTTGAAATTAATGTAATTTAAAATCAATTATTAATTTTAAATTCATGAAAATTAAAAATTAATAGGTTGATTGGGTTTGACTAAAGTTTGACCAAATCAAATAAAATATTTATTTGACCAAGTCAAAGTCAACTATTTTTAAATAGAAAATGATAGAGAATAATTTTAATTAAGAAAAATAGTTTTTCTTAATTAAGTAGGATTTTTTTTCAAAGGTTGAAGATTATGAAGATGGAAATCATGAGGATACGATATTTGGGAAATATATATTCTTGAAGTCCGCTTTGTAATATTTCAAGGGTTGTAATTTAGAAATACTTAATAGTTACTCGGTCAATTATTATTTTATTTAATCGTTAAATAATTATTTAATTATTATGTTTGATAACATGTCCATG
Source organism: Datisca glomerata (assembly GCA_003255025.1). Lineage (NCBI taxonomy): Eukaryota > Viridiplantae > Streptophyta > Magnoliopsida > Cucurbitales > Datiscaceae > Datisca > Datisca glomerata. Next base: position 817,182 of record QANY01011928.1, on the reverse strand, counting down.
CATTAGTCGTACATGAAAATCTCACAAAATTTTATTTGATTATGCATCTAATCAGTAGAAATATGATTTACTAGGATTCTCCTAATATGTTTATATGTTTTAACGAAATCAATTGCATATAAACTGCTAGATTTTAATTAGTTAAAATTTGATAATTACACCACACTAAGGGTTATAATAACATTTATGGTAACTGACTTTAGTAAAAGAGTTTTATTAAAAATTGATGAATACAATTAATTAGTTAATCTAAGTTCACCAAATTTTAACTTAGGTGCTTTAGAATGTTAAATAAACTTAGACCAATAAGATTGTCATAACTGATTATTGAATATTCATAGGGTTATTATTTTAACTAGTGATTAATTTGTAATTAATTAATTAGTTAAAATGGAAACACATAATCCTAAAATAGTGAGTGTGAGAAGTTTGACGTGTCAATGTAACATATGGTCTCAATCATTCGTACAACACCGTAAGGTGCAGTAATGGTCTCGAGATGGTTTTATTTTCATCCCCCTAAAGAAGGTTTCGAATTGTACCAATACCAAGGTTGGACTCCCTAAGAAGATAAGAGGAAGTTATGTAGTTTAGTTTTGACTGACCCTAAGGTGACATATTCTAAATGAAGTCATGGAATCTGAAATGATGGGTTACACTCATAAAGTCACAATTAAGCTTTCATGTAGATAGTTTTGACTTGACCGAACAAATGATACCTTATTGTTAAAAGAAAAAATATGAGATATTTTAAGTTTTAATTAATAAGGATGAGAATGGCTCATAGACAGTTTGAGGTTAGTCTCACTGACCCTAAGGCATCACATTACTCATTAGATTATTTTATCGTGATTAGTGAATGTTAAATCTGTGTGTTTATTATGTTACATTCATGCATCACGCTTACTTTTCGAATTTTAGATATTTATCAACTATATTGAATCTTATAGGTTTTCAATTTCAGTTATCATTATTATGTCTACCATGGACAACCTTGTTACTGCTTTACTCGCTCTTGAAAAATTGAATGGTGATAATTTTTATACATTGAAAATCAAATATGAACTTAATGTTGATTTGTGAGAACCGTAAGTTCATTCTTACTAAGAAATGTCCTGAGAAGCCCGCTGCTAATGCCCCTAAGAATGTTAGGGACAAATATGATGCTTGGATCATATCAAACAACAAGGCGAAGTGCTACATGGTTATTTCTTTGTATAAAGTAGCCTGTAATAATTATTTATTTGTATTTAGTTATTTCTTAGACATTAGTATTATTCAATTTTTATGAATAAATTGAAATTTTTATTTTAAATTAAAGTGTGTTATAAATTACTCAAATCCTGGAACTTTCATCAACAAACAAAGAGTGAAGAAAGAGGCGTCTCCAGACAAACTCTTATGAGAAAGTTTAAAATAATATTTGCAGTCTTAATATCGACTAGGCAATCAAATCTTATTATGACTGTTAGGTTGAACCAATGGATGCCAGTCTTGGGGCATGGGAGTGGAGACTCAAACGGTTAATCTAGACATGTTATGAACATGCTGAATAGACCAGTAACAAATTAGTTTAGAGCTCAAAACCATTTACCAAGCTCTAAATCTAATTGTTATACCTTAAGGGTATTTTCATAATTACCTTAATCCTGAGGTGAATACGTAGCTTGACTTAGTTAGTTACAATCTTTGATATGTCAAATGAGTGATTTCGAATTGGCGGGCAATACATTGACTGTTGGGACTATAATTCAATTAAGTTGGAGTTACGTGATTCACATATATTCGTGGTTGGATTGTGAAAGCAACAATATCACCTTATGCTTTATTGGTGGATGTGTGAATAAATTAACCTGGCCAGGTATTCAATGAATTGAGTCATTGATTAAGACTTGTGAATTGTACAAGACAATTCACTATTATGACTTTTTTATTCACTGTCAATAAATGAGTTAAAAAAATAATAATAAGAAGAGTAAAATGGTAATTTTATATTTCACTCTTGTTACCGATATTCACGGTGGGCATTCTGTTAAAAATATTATATGGACCGTGAAAATGAAAAGGTTTATTTATACCAACAGAAAACGTAGCGCGCATGAATCGAGAGTTGATTCGGCATCAAACCTATAATGAAGTCGTACGATGTCAGGATTAAATATGTCGGGAATTTATGGAGATAAATTCACCAGATATTTAAATCTTTAGTTTTTTTCATGTGGGCCCATTCATTCTCAGAAATAGCTCATGAGAATAGGAATATAAAAATGAAGTAAATTGGATTAAAATATATTTTGGTGCTAAACCATATTTCTTACACCTATATGTGATGGGTGATGTCACTTAATTAGTTAAGTGTGATTATATGTATTGATATTAATTAGTTTATTATTTTCTAATTATTAGATAATTAATTAATTAATTGATAATGATCGATTAATTTATCAGTTGGATTGATGAATCTTGATATAGCTTAAACTCTAGGGAATATTACAATTTTTGGCAATTATGAATATATTGGGTGAATTTTCTGAAATGTAAAAGTATATAGATATATTTGTAAATATCGAAAATTACATTTTGTCAATATTTAATAGCAATCTGATTGCAGATAGATCTAGGATAAGATACAGTTGCTTGTTAACAAAGCAAAAGGAGAAAAACGTTTTCTCCTCCCTTCCTGTTGCCGCCAAAAATAATATTGATGGAGAAAATTGTTTATTTTTCTTCTTAAATTATTTTGAGAGCCCACACTCCAATTTTTATACAAATTTTTCGTGATATATATTTCTGATACTAACTGGTGGTTGCTGGTGGACAAAATTCACAAATCATTCTAGGAGTTTAAGTGCGTGATTAGGATCCTGAAGCTTGAAGAACATGAAAAATGCTCAAAGGAACTCCGCCAGTTCAGAAATTCTTTGATACAAAGTATAGGTGAAAAAATTGTTTCTAACCTGATCTTCTCGTTTAATGCCGTATATGCATAATCACATATTGTTTGGTTTTAAATTATTTAATTTGATTAAATAAGTTAATTTGAAAAAAATTTGATATTCTGCTCACGAACCGTTCGTGGTTCAAACTTATTTTTATTAATTTTAAAAGTAACCGGTCCAAACAGAATGATATTCTGAAAACCAAGCATGAAAGCATGGAGACTGCCTATGAGATTATAGAATCTCTACAGGTGATGTTTGGGTAGTATTCTGATCAAAGTCATCATGATGCCACTAGGGGCTATATGACAACTAAGATGAGAAATGATACTTCTGTGAAAAAACATGATCAACATAAAGCACGAGACAGAAGTACATGGGGCGACCATGATGAGCGGACTCAAGTTAACATTATACTTAAGTCTCTCACACCAATTTTTTCAGCATTGACAACCATGTTATGAACAAGTTACAATTCAACATGACCTAAATGTTGAGAGAACTACAGACTTTTGAGTCACTCAACCTTAGAATGACCAAAGAGGGCGAGGAAAATGTTGTTAAGTAAAAACATTCTTTCAATATTGTTAAGAATAAGAAAGGGAAGAAGAACAATGGTAAGAACAAAGGTAAGAATAAGAAAGGGAAGAAAGCTAAGAAGAAAAAGAACGACAGCAAGACTAAGGGAAAATGTTTCCACTGTGGGGTTGAAGGTTGTTGGAAGAGAAACTGTAACAAGTATCTCTCCGAGCTGAAAAAAAAAAGGTAAATATGATTTACTTGTACTTGAAGTTTTCTTAATGGAATATGATTTTTCATCCTGGATACTTGATTTAGGAGCTACTAACTATGTATGTTCTTCTTTGTAAATATTTGATTCGTCAAGTGAGCTGGCTGATGGCGAGGTCATTTTGAAATATGACAGTGGTGCGCTCGTGTCAGCTAAAGCATTAGGGACAATCTGTTTACCTTTTGGATATAATTATTTAATTTGAACAATGTTTATTAGATTCCTAGCTTTTCGAGAAATTTGATTTCTCTTTCATTTTTACAAGAACAATTATTCGAAATTTCTTTAATTAATAAAGAGTTTATTATTTCTAAGAATAGATTCGATATATGTCATGCTAAAGTTATAAACGGATTGTATATGCTTAAACTGACTAAATGCGCATTAAATAATTCTAAATTATTTAAAGTAGTAAAACCTAAAAGTAATAAACGATAAAGAGTTTCTCATGATGATGGCAACACATATCTTTGACATCTTAGGTTGAGACATATTAATCTAGATAGGTTAAACAGGTTAACAAAGAATGATACTTTGAGAGAACACAAAGTTGGAACTCTTCTTGTTAGTGAGTCCTGTCTAGATGGTAAAATGACCAAAAGATCTTTTACAGGAAAGGGCCAAAGAGACAAGAAACCACTTCAGCTAGTACATGGTGATGTATGTGGACCGATCAACGAACAAGCTAGAGGTGGGTATGAGTATTTTATCACTTTCATTGAAGACTACTCAAGACTTCAAAAAGTATGAAACTTTTGGAAAGTTTAAAGACATCAAGACTGAAGTTGAAAAGCAATTAGATAAATCATTGAAAACTCTTCGATCCGATCGATGTGGTGAATACTTAGATTTAGAATTCAAGGATTATTTGCTGAAGTGTGGAATCATATCCCAACTCACAGCACCTGGAACACCACGGTAAAATGTTGTTGCAGAAAGGAGAAACCAAACCTTATTGGATATGATTAGGTCGATGTTAAGCTACCCATCACTGTCACGTACAGTTTGGGAATATACATTACACACGGCTACATACATTTTGAATGTAGTACCCTCTAAGTCTCTAAGCAATATGCCTTTAGAGATACGGAATGACTCCAAACCTAGTTTGCTTCATTTCTATATATGAGGATGTCCACCTCACGTTCTTAGACCTAAGACGAAAAATTTAGGCTCAAGGCTTGAATTATGCATATTCATAGGCTATGCTCCAGAGACTAGATGTGGGTACTTTCATAGTCATAACGATCAAAAGGTTATGTCGATAAATGCAACCTTCCTTGAGCATGACTACATGCAAAACTACAAACCTCATAGCAAAGTAGTTCTCGAGGAATTAACAACTGATGAGATCATACCACCTTCAATTTCTTGTGATAAACGACAAACCATAAAAATCACAGTTCCTCCAAAGGAAACCCCAATGTAACGTCGTAGTGGGAGGTTGTGGGACAATCGATTTGCTATGAAATAGAGGCACATGTCCTAGTGTCAGATACTGATAATGACGATTCATTATCTTTTAAAGAAGTAATGGATGATCATGAAAAGGAGAAATGGCAAGATGCCATAAACCAGAAAATGAAATCTATATATTCCAATTCCGTGTAGGAATTTGTAGATCCACCTGAAGATGTCAAGCCCATTGGATGCAAATAGATCTTCAAGAAGAGAAAATGTGCAGATAAGAATGTAGAGGCTTTCAAGACACGTGTAGTAGCCAAGGGCTATACACAAAGGGAGGGAGTCGATTATGAAGGGACATTCTCCCTTGTGGCCATGCTCTGATCCATTCGCATCCTTTTGTCCATAGCCACTAGTTTTGACTATGAGATATGGAAAATGGATGTCGATAAATTTTTTTTGAATAACTCTTGAAGAAAGCATTTATATGATGCAACCAGAAGTGTTCGTACAAAAAGGAAAAGATCAGAAAGTATGAATTTTGCTTAAATCTATTTATGGATTAAAACAAGCATCTAGATCTTAAAATCTTACCTTTGATAAGAATATAAAGTCTTATGGGTTTGAGTAAAATGTTGATGAAACCTGTGTTTATAAATACATCAAAGATAATATAGTGGTTTTCTTAGTTCTTTATGTTCATGATATTCTACTCATTGGGAATGATGTAGAAACTTTGTCAAAGGTAAATGAGTGGTTAGCTGTGAAATTTAAAAATAACAATTTGAGAGACGGGAGCTATGTTCTAGGAATCCAAATCATAAGGGATAGAAAGAACAAGCTGTTGACACTTTCTCAGGCATCTTATATTGATAATGTGCTGGAAAGATTCTTTGTGAAAAATTCCAATAAAAGTTAACTACCGACCAGATATGGAATTGTCTTCTCCAAGGAACAATGTCCTAAGACACCTCAGGTGAAAGAGGATATGAGAAATGTTCCTTATGCTTCAGTTGATGATAGTCTCAAGACCAGACATCTGTTATGCAATGAGAATTGTCAGTCGTTATCAATCGAATACAGGTTTTTAACACTGGATTGCAGTAAAGCATATTCTCAAGTATCTTAGAAGAACGAGAAGCTATATGCTTGTTTATTCAGGTGGAGACCTGAATCCTACTGAATATACTGATTCTGATTTTCAATCAAACAGAGATAGTCAAAAGTCGACGTCCGAATCAGTATTCACCCTAGATGGAGGAGATGTAGTCTGGAGAAGTATTAAATAATCTATAATTTCAGATTTCATTAAGGAAGTTGAATATATCGTGGCTTGTGAAGTTGCGAAAGAAGCGGTATGACTCAAAAAGTTTTATACTGATCTGGAAGTAGTTTTAGATATGGACAAGACACCGATCATGTAATGTGTGACAATAGTGGGGCGGTAGCGAATTTGATGGAACCAAGGAGTCATAAGAGGGTCAAGCACATAGAGAAGACATATCATCTTGTAAGAGAGATCGTGCATTGAGGGGATGTGACTGTTACGAAAATATCATCAGAACAGAACCTGGCTGATCCTTTTACAAAGACACTTCCTGAGAAGTTATTTGAGGGTCACATGCGTAATATGAGATTGAGAGAAATTCCACAGTTACTTTAGAGAAAGTGAGAGATTGTTGGGGGTTATGCCTTCAAAGCATGTGTGTTGACATTTTGATATGAAATTTAATGAGAATTACATTTTCTTATAATTGTTCTTTTAAATTATTGTTGAATAATTTATATAAATATCTGAAAATTTCATATTCATTAATGAGACAATTATCTTATATTAGTACGAGAGGAATAAGATCGTAGACAATGAATAAAATTATCAGCAACATATTAAAGTACGAAATCTTTAATGAATGGTTGCTAGTACGGTTCACTAAATATTATGAATGCGTGTGATTTAAATCCGGATCATTGATGTGTATAGACAACTTAGTAAAAGTACTTTATATAATCAGATTATATATTACTAGACCGATATGAATTAATATTTTTATCAACATGTCGTTTATCATAAAAATTTAATACACATGAATTCGATAATCATATGTAGATCAATCTGAATCCTCAGTAGTCATGAACTCCTATGCATGTCTAATGAATCTTTTGATTCACTCGTTAAGGTTTGTTTGTAAAACAGACTAGTGACTTTTATTTTAGAGATTCAGTGATGTGGATGGCTGGGAACATTATCTTTGAATCCAAACATTCCTAACGGATCGTATAGTGATTTTCTTAAGTGTTAATTCTGGAATATAATAGTTATTGAACTCAAAGTTATAATAAGGTTATAAGTTAGTCATTCACTAGTGGATTAATGATACTCATGGATGAAGAGGTATTAAGAGAGGGTAAAATGATAATTTTGACCAACTCTAATTTATGAACCAATAAATTGAGGGCAGAACTACATGAAATGATTATATTAGTGGACTACATGAAAATACCTCTGTAAATACATTTTATAATTACTAAGAGTTCAATTCCATATTTATAGTGGAGTAATAATGAAATTAATAAATAAGATGATTTAATTAAAGAGTTTAATTAATAATCTAGTTTATTGGAGCTTAGGGTTATATGTCTATAGTCCCCAAGTCACCTCTATACTACGCAGTCTAGGGTGTGAATATTTCAAGACTAACTTGTAAAAGGAATTTTATTCTGGAGTAAATACATAACTATGATATAATTCGTGTGATTAATTAATTAATTAGATTTATTTATATATATAAATATAATTTTCAGAAATTATATATATAAATAATTATCGATTATTTTTTCACTTAGCGATAAGTGTGACAGAATATCTAATTTATAAAATTAGATAATTAAATTATTATTAGATAATAATTTGAATAAACTAAATCTCTTATTTGTGAAATAACAGATAGTTTAGTTGATAGAAATAATCATATATGTTAATTTTGAATTAAGTGATATCTAGATATTTATCTGATTAAAATAAATATTTAATTGACAGTAATTATCACGTGTCGATCAATGATTGAGAATCATTGATCATCATGGATTAGTGTAATGCAACGTGGCGCTACACCAGTAAGCGTGTAGCACTCATACCTTCACCTGATGGTTAAACTTACAAGTTTAAGGTCAGATTAATGGCCAAAGGCTTCCACAAAACCCTTAGCCTAGACTTCTTAGAGACTTTCAATCTTGTTGCCAAACTTGTCACAACTAGGATCATACTCATCTTGGCCCTCACAATGAAGTGATCTTTGAGGCAGCTTGATGTTAACAATACTTTCCTGCATTGAAGCATTTCAGAAACTATTTATATGCAACGACCATCACACTTCATTAATTCCAAACATCCAAAGCATGTTTGTCACCTTAAAAAATTTCTCTATGGCCTCAAAGCAGGCTCATTCGGCCTAGTATGACAAACTTCGGGTTACTCCATTTTAGAAGGGCTTCGCCACCTCTACCTCAGACAATTCTCTTTCTATGCTACATCAACCTTCCAGAACAGTATGTTTCATGGTGTAAATTGATGACATTATCATCATAGGCAGTGACTCTAACTACATTTCTTAACTCATCTCTAAGTTGAACAACTATTTTACTCTCAAGGACCTTGGACTTTTGCATCACTTTTTGGGAATCTTAATTACTCAAGCCTCCACTAGTTTACATCTTATTCACTCACACTATGTGTTTCAGTTGTTGCACAAATATCATATGCTTGATGCTAAGCCTTGATCCACTCCTGCCACAACCTCAACTAAGCTCTCCAAGGATATTGGTGACCCTTTTTCAGACATTGATCCCTACAGAAGTATGGTTGGTGCCTTGCATTACCTTATTATCACTAGGCCAAACATACAAGCTTAGTCAATTTTTATAGTGCCCAACCTTCCTACATTGGCAAGCTTGTAGGATATAGTTGAGATACTTGAAAGGCACCCACACTGAAGGCCTATATCTCCAAGATGCTCCAAATTCTCCCTTTCAACCTTCACATATGCTGACTGGGCCATTTGTCTTGATGACAGAAGGGCAGCATGTGGTTATGCCATATTCCTTCGCTAAAGTTTGATTTCCTGGTCATCCAAAAAGTAGCATGGGCTTTCCAGGTCCAATATTGAGAGTGAGTATCGAGCCTTGGCACATGTTGTAGCAGAAGTCACATGGATACAATCTCTCTGTTTGAAATTCATTTTCCTTCTCGCACTACTCGAATTCTCTGGCGTCGCAATGAGGGTGTAGTGTCCATTACATCTAACCTAGTCTCTCATGCTCGCACAAAACACATAAAGATAGACATTCATTTTGTAAGAGACAAAGTGTTGTAAAAAACACTTGAAGTGCGATATGTTCCTACTCGGGACCAGGTTGCTGATCTTCTTACCAAACCTCTGTCAGAAGCTTTGTTTGACTATCTTAAAGGAAAGCTCCATTAAGTGCCACCCAAATGAACCTGAGGGGGGTTGTTCGGATTGAAGTAGAAGAGTCTGCATAGTGTACATGGCTATTATTGTGTAGTCTGCATGTTTTCTCTTTACTGGCCACCCTAGTTCACTTTCTCTCTCCCTTCACGACGCATGGCCAGCTCATCGAATCTCCTCCTCATCATTGCTGTCGAAAATGAATATTGTGGTTGATTCCTTGTGCAACATTGTGAGGAGAGACTGCTACACATATTAGATCTTAATCTCAATCAACAACTAATTACTCTAGCCTAAATTTGTTGTTATTAATCTGTCTTTACTATTGTCTATATATTTGATGTTCTGCTACTTTATCAAATTAATGAGAATTAAGTATTGATTGGTTTTGTCTCTGTAAGCTTCTTCTTCTACCTTTCTATCTCGTTGTGTCTTAGAATCGGACTTTTCTTTGTATTGGGGCTTTTGTGTTGCAATACTATTTAAGGTAATTTCTATCTTTTTTGTCTCTAAATTATTTTTAAAATTCCGGTTAATAATATTATATTTATTTTCTTTTGCACCAAAAAACTTATTCATGGACCTTCATCTTTAATATTATAAAAGTGAGATGAGAAGAAGAATTATTTTTGGATCATTTTGTCTACTCCATATTTTATAATTTCAAAATTACTCTTAAGACTATTAATGGTGCACTATTAATGATAATTTTCTTCTTTTTTTATTTCTCAAAATAATGTGTCTCTTGAGCAATTTTTTTTTATTTTTAGCCCACTAGCGCCCCTTTCTTCTTATTAGTAAGATAGGTTAGGAACCCTTATTATTATAGAAATGGAAAAGGGGTTATTTTTGGACATGAGAATATATTAAGTTATTTTGTCGTTAAGATATATATTAGAAAAATTCAACAATAATCAATAGTATAATTAAATATGTTTGAGTTCATTTATCAGTAAAGATCAAAGAAATAATATACTAAAAGAATCTAACTAAAAAATATATAGATGATGTTCTTCTAGTATAGCTAACTTAATTGATAATATTTTGGTGAGTAAGACTTATGAAAAGTATGAACGTTATAATTGTAGTTTTCTAATTTACTATTAAATGTATCTTATTCAAAGTTTTTATTTTTATGAACATGTAATGTATAAGAAAATAATCAAAATAATAAAATGATACATATGACGTGCAAGACACATGTAATTTAACTATGATTTTTACTACTTGGATGGATGAAGTTTGAAAATAGACTGTGTTTGCACTTCAAGAGTTTCTTTGCGACAGGTTATATTGTTGTTAAACTTCTCACTTCGATATCAAACACTAATCATGATTGCTGATAAAAATGATCAAGGAAAAGAAGAGAGAGCCCTTTTGCAAATTGCTTACATATGATTAATTGATGAGGAAGTTGGGGAGTCAAGTGTAAAGTAGTGGAGACTACCCACATACACACTCCTATAGGTCGATATATTTGATAGCAGTTCACCTTCTTGAGAATGCAACTTGACATTGAGCTTGACTCACACAAGACAACCTGTGAAGTATTTCATGGAGTAATTTGTATGAATTTATTAGACCATTACTACTGACAAAAATTTCCTTGATATTTTCAAGATAGATTTTTGTCTTTCGTTTGTAATTTAAGTGTGATTGACTATTATAATTTTGACATATTCACTCATCAATGATGATCTTCCTTTACTGATAGAAAATATAAGTTTCAAGGATGGAGTTAAGTTAATGGTCGTCAGGATTTATTTTTTTCATAAAATGACCGAATTTAGAATTCGCACATAATTCACTGTTGATTTTACGAGAGCTACTAATTATTAATTCACATCAACCTAGTCCTTTTTTCGTCCATTTTTTTTTCAATTTTTAACCGCACTTAATTTCTCACTTAAAACCAGCCATTCATATATTTCTACCAAAAAATATCCGTCATGCATATTGTGCAAGCTCTTATTATTTCATAATAATAATAGTTTACACTCCTTTTATATGTTTCATAATTTTTAAACCAATTATATTTAAAGATAATTGTGTATGATCCCGTGTGAGCATGAGCGTTTCCCTAGTTACTTTTGATTTCCTTTGATTCAAGAATGAATAATTTCTAATGTTTTGTCTTCCTATATCGTTGGAAATAATTTGGATGTGAGTTCTATAAAAATGATTTTATCTCGTCTTTACAACGGTAAAATATGTTGGATGTCGAATCATTTTGAACTTCGTCTCATAATAAAGTTTTGATATTTTGAGACACTTGTATAAGAAATACATATCCAATTGTTTCCTAAAATATTTATAAATATTAAAAAAAATGCTTTACAACATATTCAAATATTATTTCATATATAAATATGGATATGAAATAATTGTTTAACAAAAAAAGAATTATATTTCAAGGTACGAAAATGTTTCTAGTTCTGGAAACTGAAAAAAACACTCAGTCTGTGAATAATCATCAACATATATTGCAGCAAAAGAGCACTTCATTATTAAAAATAAATGAAGAAATAATGTTGATATAATGCCCAAAGTTTGCTAAGAGTCAAAACCAAAATGGTCAACTGGACATAGTGTTTTCCCTAAATCCCACTACAATTTAGCATATATGGTGGAATCACCACCTAAGCTTCTAGAAGTTGACCTACCAATTTTCAGAAACACCATTTTGTTATTTCATGATCATGATAATCCGCTGACTTTCCATTTAGTTCTTATGGATTCTGATAATTTCTATTTAGGATAACGGAAAATATTCATCATCTCTTTCTTTTCCCTTTTCTTTAAGTGTTAAAAGATTTCAGCTCTTAACTAAAAGCTCAAAAGTTTTTTTTCATAATTAATTGATGTCTCTCATTATTATTGTAAAAAGCTTTTGACAGATACAAAATCAGTTAAAATTATATTATCTACTTCTGTAGGTGCTCCATTAGTAATGCAATATCTTACCTTTTCTTATAGTCAATCTCTCTCATCTGCAATTCTATTTATGATACAGATTCCATTATTTCTTCTTGTTGTAGGGTGGGGTTTGGGAATGGTGCAAAAACTTTATCTTTTGGGATTTTAATATAGTCTTACTCTTTATAATGGGACATGCAATATGGTACTCGAGAAGTATTAGTATAGGTCTATTCATCTTAGATTATCTCACATAATTTTGACAATCTATCGGTATGGTATTTCCCAGTACCAATATAGAATATATTTTTTCATGTTTGTCAATCAGTCTCTCCTGATAGATTAAAGTTTCTTATGGTGAAAGTTATTTCTCAAAATTTCAGAATATACATGTTGAATCATTAATAACCAATAATTAATTAAGTAGAAACGTACTTTTGAATTCATGACGACAAATCATTTTGTAGAGCTGAGCATGTTGCCTTCCAGATCTACACAACAGTCACCAAGAGAATCCCTTTTGTTTATGTCCCTCTAAGATGGGATAGTCAAGAGACTAATATATTTTTTTCTTATCGTGTGATCTAAGGATCATAACTACTAAATATAAAAAACATATTTGTTATCTTTTCATATTTCTACTTTAGCTTATCATATAAATAGAAATTACCCTCAAACCTCTACACATCAAATGCTTACACCCTATTAGATACATTAAATCCAAATCACTCAAATACTTAGCAGATCAACTTTTGATTGCACTTAACTTATTTAACAGTCCTCAACATGTAATTATGCACATATAATCTCAACGTTGGATTAATGATCCAACAACCTCCTACTTGGGAAATATGTGTAACCTTATAATTATGCTTTGCAAAACAATTGAACGAGCTCAACTTTGTTGTCATTACTGAAATGTTCTATAACCAATCCAGTTTATCAATCATATCAACATAGGATCAAAACGGCATTTGTTATATCTATTATAACATAACACATCAATTGTCACGTATGTCAATATAACTGAATGTCATGAATTATGATGCAGACATGTAACATGAAAATTTGTTGTGATGTCATCTTAACATGTCTATTTCTAACTAGTCCACCTTTAAACCTTAATAAGATCAAACCGTACTAAAATCAGAGTGTGAATAAATCAAAACTTTATTTATGAAAAAGTAACCTCAAAATATCCATAAACTCAAATAAATAAATGTATGACTATATCATAAGAGCATCTAGAAATGCAAACTCTCAGTAAAACTGAATACCATCAAACAATATGATTCTCATACGAGCAGTGCGCTCATGAAATAGTTTGGGTGGAAATCTCTCAGTAAGCGGATCCCCAACCATGGAATTTATTCTGATGTGTTCAATAGACAACTGTTTACTTTAAACTCTTTCCATCATAACTAGAAACTTGATGTCTATGTGCTTCAACTTTTTCAACCTCTTATGTTATTAGAATACATAATTGCTGACTTATTATCATAAAATAACTTGAGTTGTCTCTCAATAATGTCCACTATGTGCAACCCGGTGACAAAATTCCACAAACATATTTGATTATTAGATATCTCATAACATGCTATGAACTCAGGTACCATGGTGGAAGAGGCTCAAGTGACTATTTAGCACTATTCCAGGAGATAGCACCTCTAAGAAGTAGAAAAATATAACCCAACATAGATTTTATATTATCTAGGTATCTAACAAAATATGAGTCAATATACCCAACGATCTCAATCTGATCCAACCTCCGATAGGTAAGCAGATACACTTTATTCTCTATAAGTACAACATGACTCATTTAGCTGCTTTCCAATTGTCTATGTCTGGATTGCTCAAATATATGACTATCATCCCAATAATGTATGCAATATTCAGACGCGTATGAATCTGGGCATACATCAGATTCCATACTATTGAGGCATAATGAATCTTCTACATTTATTTTTCCTCAAAGTCACTCTTAATACGACACTGGTTGAGACTCAACTTGTCTCCCTTAGCCATAGGAGTATCACCTAATTTGCGGTCTTGCATGCCATATCTTTTGGGAAGCTTTTTAATATAACTCTTTTTATGATAATCTAAGAATATCCCGAGAGCAATCCTGGTATATCTGGATGCCTTATACAAAACAGGCGCCACCAAGATCTTTCATCTCAAAATTCTTAGCCAATAATGGTTTAATGTTGTGCAATAAGCCTATATCATTACTAGTAAGCAAGATGTCATCGTCATATAAAATCAGAATACTAGCTCACTCCAACAGAACTTATGGTATATGTAGTCATCTACCAAATTCATCTTAAAATCGAACGAGATGATCATAAACTTGAAACACCATTGTCTAGATACTTGCTTGAGTCCATAAATAAACTTCTTAAGCTTGCAAATCATAATCTTTGGGTCTCCCGACATAAGGTTTCTACCTGCACCATATAGATCGTCTCATCTATGTTACTATTGAGAAACGTATCTTCACATCCATATGATGTTACTCAATATTGAAATGCGTCACCAATGCCATTCTAATCTTAAAAGAGTCTTTCGAAAAAACTGGAGAGAAAGTATCTTTCTAGTCAACGTCTTCTTTCTATGTAAAGCCATTTTTGTGACAAGAAGAGCCTTGTAATTTTCCACATTACATTTTGAATCCCTCTTGTTAGACATACATTTGCAATGGATTACATACCTTCTGGTAATGAGACAAGATTCCTCACATCCGTGACTTTCACGGACCTAATCTTCTCATTCATGAGATCAATCCACTTGTGAGATTTAGAACTTTCCATGGCTTTACGGAAGTTGATCGGGTCATCTTCTATTACTCTAATGTCTACCTCATGTTCTTGAAGAAGCAAAATGTAGTCATCTAGCACTATGCTTCTCCTCTGTCAAGTGGATATCCTTAACGACATAGGTTCTTTAGGTGCTAGAATTTATTATTTTAGAACAATTTCTTGAATCATAGGTTATTCGATATTGTCTGGATATGTTGTGTCTTGAACGAGGTCAGGAATAAAATCCTGATCAATGCTAATAACACCTGTGAAAATATCAACATATTCCTCCTCAAAGAAAAACTCTTAAACCGTATCTCCTCCAAAAAAACTCAGCACCCTCAAATAGCTAGACATTTCTCATCTTGAAAATCGACTTAATCGTCAAATTACAAAGCTTGTACCCTTGGATCTTTCATAGTATCTAATAAAATAGCAACTTAACTTCCTAGAGTCTAGATTTTTTTTCATTAGACCAATAAGGCATTGCCTCAGTTGGACACCCTCAAACATGCAAGTGCTTGAGACTAGGTTTCTTACCTGTCAAAACTCATATGGGATTTTGATAATCGCTTTATTTGAAACTCTATTAAGGATAGACACTACAGTCTTAACTGCTTCTCTGTAGGGTGTTTCTAGAAAGGTAGAATGACTAATCATACTTCTCACCATGTCTTTAAACATTATGTTTCATCTTTCAACAAAACCATTCATAGTGGATGAACCTGGCATAGTGTTCTATGGGACAATACTGCATTCATCTAAGAATTTAGCAAACGATCATTGACCATTTATATCTGACATAGTATTCACCATCACGGTCATATTTGATGTTTTTGATCCTTTTGTTGTTGGTTTTACTTCATCTTTATAATTTTTCATCACATGCATCGACTAACTTTTCATAAATGAGATATATGTAGTCATATCTGGAAAAATTATCTATGAACATTATAAAGTATTGTTGATCATTCTAAGCAACCGTACGAAATGGCCCACAAATATATATAAGTTCTAAAACGGCTTGAGTTCTGTTGGCTTCAAATGTTCTTTTGTTGGTTTGTTTTCCCTTTATACAATTAACACAAACATCTCACTCAGTGAAATCTAAGGGATCAAGAATTTCATTTGACATAATCTCTTTATTTTTCACCGCAGATATGGCTTATTGTTGTGCTATAACATAACCAAATTCTCACTGGTTAATTTCTCTAAGTATCTCATGCACTTAATTGCAAAGATTCATTAAATGAAGTAGTTGTATAAATTAAATAAAGAATATCATAATCTGATAAGGAACTGGAATCAACCAAATTTGAATTATGGAACAAACTAAAATTTCCATCTCCAAATGAACAAACATGATCAGCTTGTCCAAAATTGAAACCAAAATCAAATTTCGTCTAAAAGATGGTACACTAAATGTTTCATTAAGATCCAAATAAAATAAAATCTTTAACAGTGGTCTAAACTTCCCTATTTTGCTAACTTCATCCATCTTGTCATTGCCCACATAAATGTATCTTTCAGTATCACTTGGCTTTCGACAACTCAAGCAACCCTACATAAACATACTGGTGTGAGTTGTTGTGTTACGCCCCGATCCCCGAGGGTTAAACATACGTGTAATTTCATAATTTTGAAATCTCCAATTCGAAACAAACCCTAATTTTGAGAAAATTCCTAAATTGAAAATTCTTAATTTACCCATAATGGAAAACCCCTGACCTTAAATAGCGAAAGCATTAAACTTATCCATGATCGGAATCTTAATCAATAAATAGTGAAAGCGATAAAGTGTCCTAAATGCATAAGTAATAAAACCTCGAAAAACTGAATTAAATTCTGAAATAAAGTCAAAATTTAAAATTCATAATTCATGAAACTTTCACTCGTCATAATTCCTAGAAAATCATAACATAAAATAAACTATTTAAATAACCAAGTTTAATAGAAATCATTTTCCTAAGTTTAAATCAAATCATAAACTGAAAACATAAATTCCTCTCATCCTAACTGGTTATGGCAGTCTCCCACTCATGCTGCTCGCCATCACCACCTGCATCATAAATAACTGTGGGGGAATGAGTATTTTAAAATACTCAGTAAGCAAACTCACATAATAACATGTATCCACATGTCATAAATGCAATCATGACATAATATATCTGAACTTGACATATAATACAAATGAAATAAAGGAAAGTACTTGATCATGACATGGCTTAACATAGCACGCAAATAACACGTGTCTCAAACATAATCATTTAATAATCTTAATCATATATTGGCTTGGCATATCTTCTAGTTAACAACCTAATCAGAATTGATCACACTTTAACTGAAACACATCATGGTGAATTTAGGGATGAAACAGACGGCACACATCGGGCGACGAAACAGATGACACTCATTGGGTGTCAGAACATATGGCACTCATAGTAACGAAAAATGTGAACAGATGGCACCTCATGAGTGACGAAAAATATTTATAGATGACACCCAATGAATGACCAAAATATGAACAAATGACACCCTACTTGTGATGAAAGCATGAACAAATGACACCCCATTCGTTTAACAGAACATAACTTGAACAGTCTTGATTTCTTGTTAACAAAGGTCATGCTTAAGTTCATATTTTACTTAATTACCACTTGAATGAATTAACCTCATAACTTGCAGAATCCAATGTATGACAAAAATTAATCATATAATGCATATCGATACATATAACAGAATCAAACATGATAGCATACTACGCAAAATCAGTCATACTCAGACATTTATCTCATGATAAGCACATTAATAACTGAACAGTAATTAATTACCAAAGTGTTAATGAAATATAATAATTATTGAAAACTGGTTAAACAGATAATAAATACATAATTCAATTATAATATCAGAGTCACATCGTTATATAAGTCAATTTACACAAACATATATATAAACATAACATGTTTATTGATAATTAAAGCTGATGAGAATAACACATATTACATTTATCACACGTAGATCACATTACAATGTAAATTCACTTACACAAGCATATATATTTATCACACATAGGTCACATTACGATATAAATTCACTTATACAAAGCATATACATTTATAACAACAGGAGTCACACCATCATGTAAGCCCACTTACCTAAAGCGGAAGAATGAATTAAACAATTAATGACCTGAAATCTAAAAAAATATAATCACTAAATTGTTTGAAATAAAACAATATAAACAATTAATGACCTGAAATCCAAAAAATATAATCACTAAATTGTCTGAAATAAAACAATATAAACACATTTTTAATATCATAAAATAAAAGAAAATTAATTAAAATGGTGCGAAGGGGTCTGAGCGAGGTCGGAAAATAATATATCGGGTTCAGAGTCAAATGATAAAGCTTCGGGTCAAAAGGTTCAGACCGGGCTAGTTCGGACCAGTTCAGTTCGATTTTATCTGATGGACCGGTTCAGGACTGAACAACTGGGTGCAAGACCCAGTTGCAGAACAGAACGCGAGAAAACAGGAGGAAGAGAGAGAGAGAGAGAGAGAGAGAGAGAGAGAGAGAGAGAGAGAGAGAACAACAAGGAGAGAGAAACAAAGAGGGAAGAAAAACAGTGAGGGAATCTGACAGGGGAAGAGAGAGAGGGATATACAGAGAAGCAGAGAGAGACAGAGAGCGAGAGAGAGGGAAACAAGGGGAGAGAGAAAAGACAGAGAGAGAAGGGAAGGAGAAAGAAATTGGGAGAGAGAACCAAAATGAGAAAGATGAAAGGGGAAAGACCGAGAGAGAGCAACCATTAAGAAAGAAAATTAGAGAAAGAGATGGAAAACAAAATAGAGAGGGAAGAAACAGAGATGAAGACAAATGAGAGATAGACTGAGAGAACAGAGGCACAAATCAAGCTTCTGCTGCCAGTACAAAGCTAGATAGTGCAGGGAATTGATATAGGAATAGCGAGAGGGACATGGGCGAGAGAGATAGTAAGAAGGGAAAACAAAGAGAGAATGAGACAAAGAGAACCAGAGAGTGAGCGAGAGGAAAACAGAGGCTGAAGGAAAGAAAGGTGAGAAACAATGATTGGGAAAAAATATAGAGATAAAGGGCTTACCATAGATGATGATGTAGCACCGACGATGACACAACACAATGTTCTCGGAAAAAAAGTCTGGTGGTCGGCGATGGAAGCTAAGAGAAAACAGAAGGTGAGAGAGCCTTCCCAGGTGGCTGCGTTCAAAGAGAGAGATTGAAGGAGAATAATATATATATATATATATAATATTAGGTTAATGGTTGGTTTAGGGTGTATGGATATGTACGGTGTAAGTGAGCTAAAGTTTTATAATATAAAATATAACTCTTTTAAAATTGAAAAATTGAATTTTAAACTAAACCATAAATAATTAAAATTATTTTACCAAAATTACAAATAATCACTTTTTAAAATCAAATTTTAAAATCACTTTATCTTTAAATTAATTTTATAAAAATACCCATTTACGAAGGGTCGAGATATTACATGTTGCATCAGAATCTACCCACCACATGTGTTCGAGAATCGAACTTAAATTAGCCTTAGAAGAAACCAAATTAAGACGCATACAACTTTTAGCATGTCATGTTTGATAGTTGATGCATTGTTTATTCCTATGTTAGTCAGCTCCACAGAAGTAATAACCAGTACCTTCTTGATCAACCAATTTTTATATTGTTTCTTGTGTGGTGTATATGGAGCTTTCTTATCCTTATTTCTTTTCTTTCCCTTGCCCCTATCTTTATAGGTTAAGGTCGAGAAATCACTCTTTATCATTTCTTGCTTCACTCATTTTCTCTTCCTGAACAAATGTGAGATGAGCTCATTTAGAGATCACTTCTCTTTCTAACAGTTGCAACTCACATTAAACTAGTTAATCTATAGCGGAAGGGATATCAAAACTAGATGCACTAGAAAGTCCTCAGAGAGTTCAAGCTGAAGTGCTTTCAACTTTGAAGCAATATGAGACATCTCCATGATGTAGTCCCTGATGTTGTCTATCCCCTTATACCTCGGTGAAATTAAATATGTCAAGAGTATTCTTATTTCTATCTTTTCGTTCTTGACAAATCACTTTTCAATGTCTGCAAAGAAATCTTTAGTCACAATAATCTTTCAGATATAGTGCCCTTGAATACTTCTAGAATAGTTTTCTTCATGATCATTATACACATGCGATTTGAATTCTTCCACCTTTCCATATCCCCGTCATTAGAGATACTCTTATCCGTAAGTGGTGAAAGAGAATCTACCAATTGGCTCTAATAACTATCAAGAGATTCTATTTCCAAGACTTGACGTTTGAGTCATTTAGTATTGGAATTGAATTGATGCTGACCGTAATATTAACAGGAGAATAGCTAAACAGAGAACAACAAAAAATAAAATAAGCTCAGATAAACCTCAAACATAAAAATATATTCAAATAAAAGTAAATCTCATTTTAAGAAAGTAGGTACTCCATCAATGTTTTAACTTTGACCAAAGTATTAACTTATAAGTGACGTCTTCATGTAGTAATCAAATGTTGATAATAAGAATATGTTAAACAATAAATCTTCATTTCTTCTGATTTTTTGTTCACGTGTAAAACTGAATAATCATCACACATTTATTGCAATAGATATACATGTAATTCTGTCAATATTTACCTTCTTTTAGACTGCGGCTCCCTTGCCGACATTGTTAGATCGTTGCGCTATTGACCCTACCGCCAACAATCACCATCGTCGGTTGATGCCCTAAAATAAGAACAATTCTACCAATTGTTCCATAATTCTTATAAGTTATAATACTAAAAATCAGATTTTTCTAATTCAAGAACACCAAAATATACATACATATAATCATTGATCTAAACATAAATCCGATTCTTAATGATGCAACATGTAGTGGCTCTGATAACACTTGTTAGATCAAAATTCCTTATGGTGAAAACCATCACTGTGTAGAGCAAGCCATTTGCGTCCATATGTATTCTCTCTAACGATGAGATACTAGAGAGAATATGTTTTTCCTTATCATATGATTTGACTACCATAACCACTGTATATAGACATTGTCAATATTATCTTTTGGTATCTCTATTTTAACATATCATAAAATTAGAAATTATCCTTAAAGATACACATCAAAGACTCACACCTTATCAAATACGTTAAAGTCCAAATACCTAAATACTTAGCATGTCACTTTTAATCATACTTAACCTTATTTAATAGTTTGTAACATATAATTATTTATGTATAAGTTCAATGTTGAAAGTGAAGTAACCCCACCAGAAATGAAAATGAAATATGAAATAAAAGAGATGATTTAGGAGCAGACTCGGACTTCCTTTTTTCTTCCTGCTCCACGTGGTTCTTTCGAGCTCCCTTTCCTTGACCTCAGGCTTGACTTCTTCTTGGAGTCCTCATCTTTTTGAGACTTTAGGCCCTTGCCCTTGTCCTGGTTTCAACTCCCCTAATTAGTAATGTGATTACATTTATAAAATATAGAAAACACATGTAAGAAAAAACAGAATTCTCAAGAAAAAAATATTAAAGTATTCATTTACTATTTCATTTGAATTGATTATTCCTTGGATGTAAAAATAATAGTTAATATATGTTTATGCACAACAAAATGGAATGAGTATGTTTTGTAAAAGAAAAAACAAAAAGTTTAACGTAATAAAATGTAATAGGCAGGCTACATCTATAACATTCAAATATTGCTTTTAATATATTAGGAGTATAGCCTTATGTATAATTCCAGAAAACTTAAACGCATGAGACATGAAATTAGCATAAAATGACTCTTAATAGGTATTGGGGCCAAATTTGAATTCCTTTATCTAATGCAATTGAAAATAATCTAAACCCTTTTAGCTTTGCATATTGATTTTGAGATAATTTGTTTGGATAAAATTACAGATTTCACGGGAATGAAAATACTATAGCTAGAATTTATCATTTTATTATATGGGTGTTGTGATTTAACCATTGTGCCAACTTATCTTATCAATTTTAAGATATATAAATATATTTAATAAATACTCATCATCATGGATTGGATTCAATATATGGTGATCAATGAATAAGGTATTTCCCTACCGCCAGTTGGCACTTCATTTCCTATCCACCGGCTGAAGGGCGGGTATAAATCCATTTTTTAGGTGTAGCTACACTGAAAGTAGTCGGTATAATTCCTAAGGCTAAAATGGAAAATTCACTCTACACTTTGACTAAATTATAAACTATATCCCTACACTTTTTTATATTTTTATACCTATACACTTTGACTAAACTGTAAAATATACTCATCAGTGATGTTTTTTGGTTAAATCTAACACAATATTAACTCCATCCATTTCCCTCCATTTTTGTTCATTTCCCTCAACTTCCTCCATTATTTTCCTCTATTTACTTACACAACTTTGCCCCTATAAATAATTCTCTACTTTCCCCTCATTTTTAAGCCCTCATTTTCACCTTCAACATATTTTCCAGATCTGATTTCTTACCGTGTAAGAAGAAAATCCACTTCATTAATGAAATTTTTTTACTTTCTTTTCATGTGTTAAAAAATATGCTTCATTCTATACAAAAATAAATTTGTACAAAAAAAATTGCTTCATTCCAACTATAAAAAATTGGGTTTCCCCATTTAAAAAAAATGACTTTATACAAGAAAAAATATTCACCTAAAGAATTGCTTAAAAAACTAAGTCACCTAAAAATGACTTCCATATATTCCTCATTACTTAAATTCATAAAATAATCAGATCCAACCAAAATAGCTAGCATCTCATACATAGATTCACAAAATAGCTAGCATCTCAAACACAAATTCACAAAAATAGCCAGCAAAGCATCAAATACTCACAATCAATACCACATATTTCTAATTACGTTCCTTTTTCTTCCTAGGACTACTAGTCGGAATTGATTTCTTCCTAGGACTTCTTCTAGGAAGTTGGACAACACTTAACGTTTTTGGAGATCCTTGCACAACAGTTGACGGTCCTTGAGATCCCTTCACATCAGTCAAACTCTTCGAACCTATTCCATAAGATGATTATTCTAATAATATATGTAAACGATAAATTTAACAATATGTACTGGTAATTTAGTCCTTATTGTAGCAGTCAAATGTTCTCCAACACTCTGAGATTGGTACATACTAGCAGCAACCTAAACAAAATTCAATAAAATTATATTACAATCATTTAATAAGATTATATTGAAATTATTTAATAAGATCATATTAAAATACGTAAAATCTTCTTTTCAATCTTCATTTTCAGATACACAAAATTTTGCACCACATACATGCTCCACCTCATACAGTCCATCTCCTCCTCCATATGCAATGTATCTTAGAGCACATGAAACAATCAGTCTCTTATAGAAATATATATCTTACGGGCATTTCACCCTTCTGGACTGGTGGAGCATACTCAGGGTCTCCAGGCTCAGAAAATTTACCCACAAATTATGCCATCCCTTCATGAGAATATAGGATATTATTAGCAAAAGAAGATTTCAAAATCAATGCAAACAATCTACAGAAATTTGAACCGTTAAGTGGTGGGCATTTTCTTTTCTCTAGAGGTGGTTTAAACTCCAAAGGGGGTCGAGGCTTAAAGAGCTTCAAAAGGTTCATCGTTAAACCAGTAGGATGATTCTGCCCAGGCAAACAAAAACTGCTAGCGCTAAAAGTTTAAAATAACTTTCTAGTCACTACGCAAAATTAAAATCCATGATCTTAACTAAAATTTATGAATTCGTCTCCTCAAAACATAGGTCAATATTTTTTCCTCCAAACAAAAGTGTTGACCATAGAAACACATTTCAATTGGTAAATGTATATAAGAATCTGCATAAACAATAACCCAGAAACCAAAGAGAATCTAAAACCCCAGAGACATATAACCCCTGAAATCAAGACAAAACCCAAAAAAACCAATGAGAAATCAATGAAATACAGAACAGAAATCGAGAGAATCCTAAACAGAGAAAAAACCAATAAAATCCAACAAGAAATCAATGAAATACATAACAAAAATCGAGCGAATCCAGAACAAAAATCAACAAACCCATAATAGAAACTAACGAGGGCAGAAATTGAGCCATAGTAGCTGAAATAGAGAACAAAAATCAAGCCATGAAAACCAAGAAATCAACAAATAGAAATCAACGAACAAAAACCCAGAAGTCAAGTAATAGAAATCATCGAATAGAAATCAACATACTTGAAAGAAAAATCAAGAAATTTGACCTCTTTGACCCTCAGATCTGGCAAAAAAATCGAACCCTAGCCCTCTTCTCTCTTTGTTGTGATGAACCCTTCCCCCTCCCCTGAAATGTTTTATTTAGGCTGTAAAAGACAAAGGAAAAAGTAGAAGTAAAAAAAGTAAAGAAAAAAATTAACTTCACCTAACTTCCGTTAACAGACCTGTTACCAGAAGTTAACGGACGTTAGGCAAGTGCGTGGCACATGCCCTTTAAGGTTACTTTTTATGAAATTTCTAACGGGTGATATATTTTGCAGTTTCGTCAAGTCCATGGGTATAAAAATATAAAATATATATGAGGTATAGTTTAAAGTTTAATCAAAGTGTAGGGGTGTATTTTGCATTTAGCCAATCCCTAAATAGGATCACTTTTTTCGGTAATGAAAATATATAAATTAAGAAGATACTTACACAAATACAAGGACATACCCTAGTGAGATACAAAACCTATAATGTAAAACATTCACAAACAATTAATCTATAGTTCCAAGTCAACCTAAGTCAACGCCTAAAAAAATGGTCAATCAAAGTCCACTCCAAAAGGTCAACAATAGGTCGACACAACACCTAACGGCTCAAAGAAAGTCCATCATGACATGGGAGCCTTTATAATACAGGTCCACATGCTTATAAAAATCCTTACAAACTGCTTACTAATTCAATGCATAGGTCACCCTAATGCATGCAGACGTATAAAGCTATGATTACACGCCCTCGTGTAGGGCCCGTGCTCAACTAATGGTCACCACTAATAAAACAGTAGCCAAAGTTCCAAAGCAAGAGGGAAGAGATAGAGGGTGGGGTGGGGTAAAGGTCTTTATAAGTCAAACCTTAAAATTACATGTTAGCAGAAAGCATAGATAAACAAACTCAAAGGGTCTTTATGAGTTAGACCTATGATTACAAGTGACAAATAAGAGAAAACAACATGCAAGCAAACTTTTACACAAAGATATGCGAGTCTAGCTCCCAAGTGGCTGCCACCAACATGCCAATTTAATCTTCTTTAAAATATTTGGGTCTAGAGAGCCTAACCCTTACATTCTAGGAGATCAATTTGATGATTACAATCTTATCTCTCAACCTTCCTTCAAACACCCTAGAGTTCCTCTCCCTCCATATGTAGTAAATAAAGGAGATGAAAACAATTCTCAGAAGAGATGCCCAATGGCCCTTCCCCTTGCTATAGACCAAGAGCCAAGAGATAAGCTGAGTTCAACAATTTGCTCTACAAACTAGCTCACATTTAGCTATGAGGTTATCCCATACAAATTTTGCATATTCACATTCAATAAATAGATGGGAGCTAGTCTCAAGGCACCCCATACAAAAAAAGGCAGTCAAAAGGTCCATTAGAACTACTATTATTCCATTGAACAATCATATCTCTAGTTGCCAGTTTGTCAATGATGGCTAGCCAAGAAATAAAGTTGCACTTTAGAATGTAATGTTTAAACCATATAAGTTTTGCCCATCTAAATTTATCCATGTGTGGTGCAAAGTATTTGTAGGTGTGGCTAGATGAGAATTGCCCTTTTGGGCTAGCTGACCAGCTCCAAAGATATGGGGTAAAGGGAATAGAAGGGCGTACAAAGTGTTAATGATCTAGAATCATTTCACCCCACCTTGTAGGAGGCCAAACCCACTAATTAATATGAATGACCTCACTTACTTTAGACTCAAGACACCATCATGTTCCTGACAAAGGGGTGCCATCTATCAATT
The DNA here is from genome assembly GCA_003255025.1 of Datisca glomerata. Taxonomy (NCBI): domain Eukaryota; kingdom Viridiplantae; phylum Streptophyta; class Magnoliopsida; order Cucurbitales; family Datiscaceae; genus Datisca; species Datisca glomerata. Next base: position 790,825 of record QANY01011928.1, on the reverse strand, counting down.
AGAAGATTAACTGATGATTTATCCCTAATCCTCACAAAGCATAGGGGTAAGTACTTCTCTCTAAGTTTGAGAAGTTTTCTTCAAACTTAGAAGGAGTAAGAGGGGATCTTTACCAAGAAGATGGAGCTCTTTCTGATCAGGTATATCTTGCACGAGTCTTTCCATTGAGACTTTTTTGAAGTACAAATCAGGAACCATAGGTGTTTTTCCATTGTCACCTTATTGGAGCAATAAGTCTTTGATACCCAGGCCACCTTGGTCTCTTTCCCAGTAAAAGTTAGTCCATGCCACCTTGGCCCTAGTGAATTTAGTCTCATTCCCATTCCATAGGAAATTCCTAAGGAGATCTTGGACCTTTTTAACCACTTTCTTAGGTAGAATGAATAGGCCTGCCCAGAATTGAAACATTCCTAGAAGAACAACTCTAATCAGTTGCAACCTCCCAGCATAAGACAAGTACTTTAAGTCTTAAGATCTGATCCTAGCAGTAACTGTCCACCAGAGAGTCACATTCAGCCTTCCCCATTTTAGTTGTGATTAGGGGCATTCCCAGATACATCACATGTAGTTGGCCCCCAAGTAACCCCAGGCACTCGTGAATAGCTAAGGTAGTGTCCTCATCAACCCTAATAAAAAGGTTTAGCTCTTATGAGTGTTAAATTACAGGTCGGAGAGGCTTTGAAATAATTCAAAGTTGTCTTTGATCACCAAGATAGACTCTTTGTTACCCATACAAAAGATAAGTAGATCATCTGCAAAACACAGTTTTACCAGGTTCAATTGCTCACATCTCCAATGATATTGGAAGTCCGTATGCTTGGCAGCAAAGCTAAGAATCCCATATAGGACTTCGATGATGATGACAAACAAGTATGTGGAGATAAGGTCCCCTTGCCTAATACCTTAATTTAGCTCCCTTAAAGCAACCACGGAGCTCTCCATTTATCTTCACAAAATAAGAGGGTAATGAGACACACTCCATGACCTAAGTGATGAATGGGTCAGGAAAGTTGAGACATTGGGGGGCTTTCCCTATGATAGCTTCTAAGCAGATCTTGAGACAAGAAGATGTTATCAGTTATTCTTCTCTCAGGGATGAATACTATCTAATTCTGAGAAATGAGGCTTGGGAGAATGATTTTCAGTCTTTCAGTTAGGATCTTCGTAATGCATTTATAGAGCACATTATAGCATGAGATTGGTCTGAAACCCCACACAGAAGATGGATTTAGAATTTTGGGGATCAAGGAGATAGCTGTAGAGTTCACCTCCTTTAAGAGCTGACTAGATTAAAAGAATTCCAAAACTGCCTTGGTTACATCATATCCTACAATTTGCCATGCTTTTTTTAAGAATCCAGCTGAGAACCTATAAGGGCATGGGGCCTTGACATTCCTCATGCTAAAGATAGACAATCTAACATCTTCCTCTGAGACTGGAGCTGAAAGTAGACTTGCATGTTCCTCACTAACCTTCATGGGAATTGTACACTCAATGATGTTCCAATTTAAATCGATGTGAGGGTTTGACGTACCCAGGAGGTCAGTGTAAAACTGCACAATATGCTTATTAATCTCTTCTGGGTTGGATATGATAGAACCTTGGTCAACAAGGTGAGTAATCTTGGACCAAATTCTATTGGGTTATTGGCCAGGTCATTCTGGATACCCACAAGTTTGGATCTGGCAAGCTTAACCATAGCAGGAATATCACTACATCTAGAGAGATTGAACTCATTGAGTGCTAATTTGATTGCTAATTTGATTGCTTTTAGCTTCTTGCAGACTTGGAACATGGCAAATCCTCTAACTTGGTACCCAAGGATTATTCCAGTAATGGCCAAAACCCTTCAATAACAAACCAAAAGTTGAAGAATTAGTGTAGGACAATCTACTTTGACTCACCATATAGTTTACACACTTTTGTACTACATTTTCTTATTGTCGTATCTCATTAAATTGACATGCGAAAGAGTTGAATCTTGGTGGGGGATAGCTGTAATGTAGAGATTACCACTAAACTATATGAAAGTCGTGTTACTTTTTTATAATTTTGTTTTATTACTTTAAAATCTCAATAGAAAAACTTGTAATAATAAGTAAAATAATTATTTTATTTATTAAATTCATAAAGTAGTGATATTCATATTCACGCAAAATCTAAAAATATAATAAATAATTAGTAATTAATTTATAATTTATGTTCATTAACAGAACAAACAATATTAGAAATATTAAACCAATATTTTTTAAAGTTTTCATGAATCCAATTTTTTATTGAATAAAATATTCATTTAAATGAAAAATATTATTTTTATTTAATTAAATAAGGTTTTTTCAAAAGTATATTATTTGAAGTTTCAATAAAATGTGTTAAAAGACGATAAGAATATATTTTAAATAATTAATTTAATAAAAATTGTTTTGGTCTATTAGTAAAGAGTATGATTTATAAGGAAGATGTCAAGGGTTCAAACTTTACTACATGCATAATTGTTCAATTTTTTAGACACAAAAATGGATTCACGGGCCGAGCAGATTCAGTCCCGCCGGGTCTCACGAGCCAGGCCCAGCATCCGGGCCGGTTCAGCCCCGCCGAGCCCAGCATCCAGTCTGGGCTGGGCTGGGCCGGGCCATGGGCCTTGAAGGCAAGGCTCGTGACGGCCCGGGCTTTGCCCGCGGGCCTTAACCGACCTGATACTGTTCATTATCAAGTCGGGTCGGGCCGGATTGTGGTAGGCCAGTTCAACCGATTTCACGAGCCTAACCGGCCCGGTTGCCACCTCTAGTTGGGGTTATTTTTATAGTAAAGTACGTGGTAAACTTATTTTCTATCATTTTCTCACGTTTGTTTTAAGTATTCTCATTTGACATGGTAAAGTTATTTAACCTAGTTAAATAACAATTCCACATTACTTTCCTTATCACTTTTCCTCAAAAATCTATTTTACCAAATAACTTTTTCAATTTATTTATCCATTTTACATCACATTTACACATTTTTCAAAATAACTTTTACTTTCCCAAATCCCCATAAAAATACCATTATTTGTTTCAATTATTCCTACTTGATTTTGATATTTTATTTTCTTCAAAACCAAAACCTCACAAAAAGTGTCATAAAATATACTGATCTTGAAATTCCGTTAGATCCCGTTTCAGTCCTGATAGAACCAAACTGGTATCGATACTATTGAGATTTGTTCATCCCTTCTGTCCATGTCTCGAAATGCCCGTCCCACAAACCCGTCTCGGGATCGTCCCATGAGATTAAGATATGCATACAATTAGAATGAATGATATAAAATATTAAGTTTGATTTAATGATAGATAAACTCTTCATATATGCATAAATTTAAATTTAAATGATTGAAATGCATGTTAATAATATCAAATATTTTTTTCAATTAAAAATTATTTCCTTCCCTAAAATAAATATTATTCATAAACTATCAATGATTAAAAAATATTAAAATTATAAAAGGGGACTATAACGGGATTGTTTATTACGTCTCATTTTTTGTATGGAGAACCGGACCCATGGGATGGAGCTGGAAGGGGGGATTTTCTTGAATCATTTATATTCAGTTTTAGATAATATTTAATCAAAATATAACAAAAATTAGTATCCATATTCCATTCTGTTTTTATGTCAGAACTATAATATTTTGCTCATTGCAGAAAAGCGGGACGAAATTGATAATTGTGATATACATATCAACTGAAGAAAAATATATGTAACGGGAGAGACTGTTATGTATTATATGTATTAATATGAATGATAGTTATTTATATCAGATTTAATTTTGATATATAAAAGAGAAAAAATTATATATTATAATTAATCTCGTGATATAGGAGAAAATTTAATCAAATACGACATGAATTATTAAGATTTTTTACGGGTTGCCAGCAGAGAATATGTATTCAATTTTGCTATGTAATTTTAAATGTTTTATCATTGAATTTATTTGTACAGTGTAAGTAAAAAATTATTTTAATTTTTGGAATAAGAGAAAAATAGTTGATTTGATTTTAATGGTGGAGTTATAAAATAGTTAATTAATTAGTTCATAAAATAACACATACATACATACATGCATGCATGCATACATATTATGTGTATCCGAATTTATAAATAATCATTGACAACAAATAAAAATTTGATAAAAAAAACTATAAACAATAATTTTATTACTCTCATATAATTGATATAATTTTATTAAACTTTATCAACAACTTTACTTAAGTTTCTTATATACCAAACAAAGAAATCATATTTTTTGAGTAACTTTTTTATTTAATCATGTGTTACCAAACATAATAATCTTAATATCTTGTCATATAACTTTTGCACTTAAACTTACCAAGTAATTTAATTTTTTCAGTATTTTTATTTAACCGGTACCGAACGAAAGTCAATAATTTAGCATTTATTACTATTGCACTGTTCATTGGTTTCTACTGCTTTTTCTTGTCCAATTATCATTAGATTAAAAGAGTTTTTATAAAAATAAAATTATGAAAAAGATTTGAGCAAGCAAGGTGGATGTCCACTAATTAACCGTCAGGACAATAAGGTACTGGTCCCCCATGTCATAGTTACATAAGAAATTAAGAATAAATTATAATGAATGGTATAATATTACTAATGATATCAATAATATCATGAGTAGTCAAAGATCATAACTAGTTAATTAGGGGGGGTGGGGGGAACGTAATGCTTAGGTATGAAGTGTGTCATTGAGATTAGGCTATGGGGAAAGAGATGGCTTTCTCTATCTTTCTATGCTGTGCTTTTTGGAATTTTGAATTCCAACCACAAAATCCAAAAATATATCAATAAATGTTACGTTGAAGTTGAACTACAAACTATAAAACATAAAAGAACAAAAAAGAAAGTTCCCAACCAAAATCACAGTTGGCATGACTCATCGCCCATCTTTACTTGATGTCATTAACTCATTCCTCTTCGTAATAACAATGTTTTTTTGGTAGTATTTGTTTCTGATTTGAAAACAGTATTTAAAAGATAATTATGCCGAGAAGAATATCCGATAAGTCTTCATTATAATTTTCTTGACTACTTATTTAAAAAACAATTTTGAAAGAATTTCTTGATACACATTTTCTATATATTTATATAGACAACATATAATAGAAAAAACGATGAAAAAGAGAACTAATATTTGATCCCTAATATTTTAAAGGAGCTTGGACAAGGAGAACTTTTAATTGTCCTATTTACCCGTTGCTTAATTTTTAAATCCAAATTTTAGTTTCATGATACTTATCAATGTAAATATCGTTTTATTTACATGTAACATTAAACGTAAATTTTCATTTATTGAATTTGTAATTATTTTTTTCATTTTACCAAATTGGAATTATATGATAATTCATTAAAACTGTGAAAATTCATGGAAAGTTAATTAAACTCGTAGGTATTGTACCAACTTGATGACTGTTTTAAATAAAATATTATTCATTGACAAAAAATATATATTATTACATGCTGAAGGTATTATTTCTCACATTTAAGCATTTTCCAAATTTTTAGACTATAAACTTATTATTTTAGTAGTCTTATTATATTATAAATTATCAATTGTTAAATTATTTTGCTTTAGAGAATAATTAGGGTTATTCTAGAGGTAAAAACTTTCTATTAACATGTAGCATATAGTAAAGCTTTCTATTAAGACGTAAGGCAACTAACAATTTTTATCATTAACATTCTTGAAATAATTAGTACGTTGTGTTGCTCAGCAGTATTAAGTGTTGGATATCTTACTAAATCTTATAATATAATGTTAGCTGTTATTAACTAACCTATAAGTCAAATAATATATTTTTTTTGTAATTGTTTAGCTGTAAATCTTTGTATATGATTCTCTAATATTATCATTTTAAATTTGAAATAATTTTCAAAGCTTTACGTTTATTTTAATTTGAATACTACTTGCAAGTTCTACATATATTTTTAAATTATTTCATCACATATTAAACACGTATTTTTCTATTAATATTTCTTAAAAATAGATATTGATATACTTTATTAATATCTAATAAAACTATTCAGATCAATTATGCTAATTTTATCCTATACTAATGAGATAACTCAAAAACTATATATGTCGATGGTTGTTAGAATATTGAAATTGCGACTCTAAATCTATGTCTTTTGAGCTATTGAATCCTCATAATGCGCATTTATAATACAAAGTATAACGAAAAGCTAAGATGAAGAAAATTTCAAGTATAGTGGACTTTTTTGCATAAAAGTTTCTCTAAGGATAATAAATTGATCCTACCTAAGAGTTCATATCGAGGAGAAGGTTTGGCATCTTAGATTCGCGATATCATTTGGTATAACATCCAGGAGAGAAAAGAAAAGATGATTCAAACTAATTTCTCTCCTCTTTTTATTTTTTCCTCTCCCCCTTCACGATACATTCCTTAATGAATCCACCGACTATAAGTATAACTATGGTATAAATTTGCAAAATTTTAAGAAATTGGGTAAGAGTCTAAGACTGTTAGTTGTATGATGATACTAAGACTTTGCATGCTTGTGTTTTGATATTCGATCTCCACATAATTTTTCTTTCACCTTTCAAAATGAACTGACCTAATACTCCACAAACAGTCTTAAAATATGTTATTTAAGTACCAAGTTATTGTTATGTATTCATTTTTTTCCTATATTCTTTCCAGTCTTACACGTTCTTCTTAATCTCGAAGGATTAGAGAACGTGGCTACGAACCACAGTGTCAGGGGTTCGAATCCATTTTCACTCACATCCAGGCAAAAAGGAAAAGCCTTTTCATCTGGGTAAAAAAATAATGATCAGAAATAACGAATCAAAAGCTATAAAACTTAGGAGTGGCCACCTACTTGGTCATAGTAACAAATAAAACTGCGTCTTTTATGGCATATAAGAACTAATTCACTAATTCTTTTATTTATACCACTTGAATGTTGAGAAAGTCTCGTCTTACATCCCAATCTCATGGAATTTTCCAACCATAGGATAACTTAAGTCAGGAATTTTTGAACAGCCAAATCTAAGAAACATATGTAGAGAAGTAGGGATGTGTATAAATATATTATTTCAAACCATCAACTAGCAAAATGACCAAAAAGCATGATAATTACCCAAAATATCATATTCTGGACTCTTATCATCAAACTCTAAATAAGAACAGAAATTGCAGCAAATAACAATTTTTACAACTCTAATTAAATTTTTGTCAGCTTTCTAACTATTTAGATTTATGTCAGTTTTAACTTTTTTATTTAAATAATTTTATTAGACTTATTTACCCTCAGTCTGAAATTAACAACATGATTTACAATTATTTTATGACATTAAATTCTAATCATTTAATGTTATAAAAAATAACTCATAACAACCGGGATTTTACAACCCGTTTTCTTATTTAAAAAAACTAAAATCTCTCTCTTGTAAACAAAAACAACAACAATTAAAATTAAACAAAACTAAAAAAATATGAAAACTGTTTCCTCTGTAGAAAACCGTATCCACTTTAAAAATCCTCAAAATCATTTGCTCTCAAGCAATGTTAATATGTATTAGCAAGTGAATGACATGAATTGTAATTAAAATTGAATTTGTTTGAGTATTAATGTGTATTAATATCTTTAAATGTGTGTATTAACATGAATATAATACTTTGTTGAATGATGTATTAACATGAATATAATGTTTATTGTCGATGTCAATGTGTATTTACATTGATTATATTACTTTGTTGAATGATGTAAATTTTATCTCCTAGTGAATATCAATTAACATAAGTATAATATCATTACGTATTAACTAGACATATTCTCAGTGTCGACCTCTATTAACACTCTAAAATGTGAACACCTTTATGAAGAATAAAATCATGAAAAATATGTATGTAAATTTTTAATTCCATCAATATAATAAAGGAAATAAAAACTGTGAAAATAATTCAAAAAATCAAAATCTCCTAAACTAAAGAAAAATTAAACGTTGAAAAAAGGAAAAATTAAAATCATAAAAACAATTGAAAACTTACCTTAAAAACAAACTGTTACCCTACATAAAATAATATGAAAACTACCTAAAATAATTGAAAATAGGAAATAAATTGACAATAGGGATAAGAAGTTGCCTTAACTTTATTGTCAATTTCTTTCCTACACCGAACCATATTTTCCCATTATATTTTTGTTTAATGATATTTTTCCTAAATTCGTGTATAATGTGATTTTGGTCAGATTTTTAAACATTATTGCAGCAAATAGCAATGATTCACGAAGGGCATAAACCTCATAAACTGTAATAATTTTTTTTTATGGTGAATGGCATTTACGGTATTTAAATTACAAAAATCAGAGATTTAAATATAAATTTGACAAAAATCTAATATTTTTAAAAGCTCAATAAAAATATAATCATACACTATAGTATTGCTATTTGTCTAAAAATCACAAATAAGAAAAACTTAACCAAATATATATATATAAGCACCAAACTAGAAACATTTTTTAAAGATAATGTCCGTATTACTATTTTAAATTATCTTATTTACCCATCAATTAATATGATAGGTCCCATATATTTTCTATAAAAAATCATTAAGATTCATCCTCATAAAAATCAAAAATATTTTTATTTTAAAATTTTTATCCATCCTCATAAAAATAAAAAACATTTTTACATACTTACACAATTTTATCCTTAAGATAAAGTACCAACGAATGACGTCGTTTCCCTTACAAGTTAATTTATAAATTAATAGTCTTGACAAAAAACAAGAAATTAATTGTAGTGCTTCCGTTAAATATAAACTTTTATTTGATTGGAATTTTTTATTGACAAAATAAATATATTATTAAGAAATCTTATTTTTGAAATCTATTTTCGATACAAAGTTCAATTACTATTATTACTTTTGTTTATAATATAATTCTGATGATCATTATTTTATTATCAATAAATGTGCCCGTTTATCTCTTTCATACGTTTTCTATACAGCCAATTCACTTCCCCATTTTGAATCTCTTGAATTCCTTCTTCTGATAATTGCATTTTGAATCTCTTGAATTCCTTCTTCTGATAATTGCATTGAGCATTACGTTATGCTGTTGATGGATTAGCAATAAATTGAATTAATTCATAATTAAACATTGAAGAAGAAATATGTGATTTAAATAGAGGTGAAATGACTATAACAAGGTAATAAAATGAGAAGAGAAGATGAAATCCATCCTGTTCTCATTCTGTCTATAAAGAAAATGTATCATATATTTCAATTATTTTGCTTCTCTTTTCTTCCATCTACTCATCTACTAATTGTTTATTACATATTTCGTAATTCATTTCGTGTTTTTACCTTGGCCATTTGATTCTTGATCTTTATATTTTTCAATCCAATATGGTATGCTTATCAAAAATTAATTATGGTATTTTACTTTTAGATTCATCCAATTTTAAATTTGTATCACAATTTTTATGCTTTAATTCGACATCTTAGTTGTCACTCCAATTTTTTTTATACTTTATACTTTTGAGAACTTATGTAAATATGAGAGCTATGTGATCCTTTGATTATTCTAACTACGATAGGCACTGGAGAAGTCCATATATAATTGATTTGATTCAAATTCTTGATTCTTATATTAAATATTTAATTTGTTTAATCATGTTCCTTAAGATATCGTTGAGAATGATGTTCAAGCATAATCATGTTTGTTCTTCAACTCATTCTATTGTTTTCAATAATATTTTTTGACAACGTATTATTTCAAGATCACATATGGTTTTTGACAAATTTGAACAATAATATATTAGGAATGAAAAATAACGTCATCCTTATTTTTTACTTTTCTGTAATATAGCCTATCAAAATATTCATCTTTTTTTAAGTCAAAATATTCATCTCAATACTTTTTGGAAAAAGTATATTTAATTATCATGAACCAATGTTAAACATTTTTATCTATGTTACATATTAGACATTTTTATTTCCTATCACATTTTATATCATTATTATAATCACTAATTCTTTATTACATGCATACAAAAGAATAAAAAAATTGTACTGCTCCCGGTTCCTTCCTCTATAAAGTTTTTATAATTCATTCATTGCATTTTGTTTCATTGATTTTATCATATTTTTGAATTATGACTTTGAATTGTACTTAATTATTTTTTACTTCAAAGTAATAAACTAAAATATACTTTCTTATTCCAATTAGCTATGTCTTATCATTTGACAAAATATAGATCATCACAGTTACTAATTTATTTCAATGGGTTAAGTTTCACAGGTAAGAAAGCTTTACGTTAAATCATTGAAATCTTACTAAAAAAATATGAAATGTATTTTTTCTTTAAACACTTGATTGAATTATTTAAAGTATTTAAATTATTATTTATGTCCAAAATTTATCAACAATTTACATAACCACGTGCAAAGCATGTGATAAAAGATTAGTATATACATATATTGAAATTATATTCAAGGGGTAAAATAGAAAGAAACATTTGAAATCCCAATTAATTATAAATGAGCATAATAAAAAAATAAAAAATGTAATTTAACCCAACTTCTAATACATCACATGTCTACATGATACAATTAGATTGATGTATCTTGATAAGTTAAAATATTATAATTAATTAATTTTCATAAATTTATTATGCATCACAAATTAGATTAAATAGTATTACTAAAAAATGATCATTTTCACAACTAACACAAAAATTTGACATACGAAAAAAAGTCAATTTTTTTTACAAAATATAAATTTTAGAGAGTTCAAGCCGCACGCTCAACGTAATCCGAAGATTTATCACATTGTACATAGGAGGAAATTCCCATCATGATGATAAGAGCTTGACGTCATCATTAAAGAAACCCAAAAATAGGACCCCACTTCCAATTTCCCCACGCCTCCAACTTCCTATTTGTGTGTCTGATTGTCCCAAACCCAACCAACCCCTCAAAGTACCAACTCTTTTCTTTTTCTTTTTTTTTTTAAATTTATTTGTTTTATAATTCCGGATTCCCCATCCTTACTCATATAAATACCCAAACATTCAGAACCCAATCTTCAATTAAAAACGCAAACAGAATTGCTTATGAGAGCTTTTGCTTTTATAAAACACAATCTGCTTCCCAATCTACAGTTCTTAACCGGATCAAATAATACCAGTTTTCCTTATTCCATCAGAAATAACATGTCTTCCCCTGACTTTAACAGACCTAGATTGGTGGTCAAGAGGGTTACAGCTAGGCCTCAAAGTGAAGGAGATGGCGCCGTTGTTAGGAGAGGCATTGGAAGGTACTTGTTTTCTTTCTTCTTTCCTTAATTTTGTCGAATTGGGTTGTTTTTCCCCCCCACTAATTTGGGTTAAATTTCAGATTTTGATTCGTGGGTATTTGTGTTCTTGGGATTTTATCATCTGGGTATTGATTATTTTTCTGATTCTCTTTCTTGTGTTTAATTTTCAGGAGTGATTTAAAGAACTTGGATCCTTTCTTGATGCTTGATGAATTCTCAGGTTAATACCTTTGTACGTTGTAATGAAAATTTAAATTCTGTCTAAATGTTTGGAATTTCTCATAAAAATTCTTCCCTGCTTGATGTTTACAGTGAGCCCTCCTGCTGGATTTCCTGATCATCCACACAGGGGTAAGTGGTTCTGTTATAGTCATACAGTTTCACACTTTTTAATAATCTTTTTCCTTATTTGGAAATTCTTTAACTTCTGCATGATTAATTCTATATCTTGTTAGTCTTTTCTTCCTAATATTCTCACGATGCTAATGGTTTAACAGGATTTGAGACTGTGACTTATATGTTACAGGTACTTTATTTTTAGTTTTCTTCCACTAAATTATTTTCAGTCTAGAGCAATTTCAAATTTAGCATAGACCTTAATTTTGTTAATTTCAGGGGGGAATTACTCATCAGGATTTTGCAGGACATAAAGGTACAATCAGGACTGGAGATGTGCAGGTATAGAATTTGGGTTAATGATAATCATAAATTTTCTCAAACTTAATTTGAAAGCGAATTTAGAACACAAATTTGGTAAACTTTTTTTCCTATTTATTTCAAAAACAGAGAACTAAATCCAATCACCTGGTAGTTAATATGGTTAGATTAGTATATTGATTAATTTACTTGTCATATTTAGAGGGTATTTGTTCATATGGTATTTTTTTTGCAGTGGATGACAGCAGGGAGAGGGATTATCCACTCTGAAATGCCTGCTGGAGAAGGCAGCCAAACTGGTTTGCAGCTTTGGATCAACTTATCCTCTGAAGAAAAAATGTTAGTTCAGTATGGTAATTTAATGCTTCCCAATTTTCATTTTTAGATATCTGTTCAAAGTTTATAAGAAAACGTGGAAAATATTGGCAGGATTGAACCAAGATATCAGGAGCTTATAAGTGAGGACATCCTGAGGGCGGAAAAAGACGGCGTCGAAGTTCGAGTTATAGCCGGAGAATCGATGGGAGTCCAGTCTCCGGTATACACCCGGACGCCAACAATGTACCTAGATTTCACTCTAAAGCCAAGGGCTCAAATGCATCAAAGTATCCCAATTTCATGGAATTCATTTGTATACATAATTGAAGGAGAAGGAGTATTTGGGTGTTTAAATTCATCTTCAGTCACTGCTCATCATGTATTGGTATTGGGGGAAGGGGATGGTGTGAGTGTGTGGAATAGGTCTTCAAAGCCATTGAGATTTGTGTTGGTTGCCGGGCAGCCTTTGAATGAGCCAGTGGTTCAATATGGACCTTTTGTGATGAACACACAAGCTGAAATTGATCAAGCTATTGAGGATTATCATTACTGCAAGAATGGGTTTGAGTTGGCTAAGTACTGGAGATCTCAATGACTGATTTTTCAAATCTTGAAAGGAATTGTTTAATTTCAAATAAAAATAATAATTTATTGAGAAAAAAAAAATCCAACTTTTTAAATTGTCACTATCTCCACTCCACCCAAAACAGAGCATAAGTAGGAGGTGAAAGAAAGATAGTTTTGTGAAAGAAGCAGAAATCTTCTAGAAGTTCCCAATTACAGCTTTGTGTAGTATGTCTGTAGGGGTATTATCAGTATAAATATCATGGGTCAGTTTGTATTTTTTTAATCATTGCATGGTTAGTTCTTTTTTTTTGTCAAGCTCCGATCATTACAATTAAATTTGCTTCCATCAGTTTCACCAACTTTTTCTGTTTTTTGTTGAGTTGGGTTGTCAATTATATTTTAGTAGCCACTGATGAGTGATGACCCATTAAAACGGAATCACTGCTGAACCGTTTTCTTTTCCACTGCTCAGTACGGAAACTCTCAGCTATTAATGTAGGTCAAAATCATTGTGAAGGTTGAAAAGCTTTGTAAATTTCATGGAAACGCATCCCCTCATGTGAATGGATCCAAGGATCTGTTTGTTAACCTGAAATGTCTGCTCAAACACAAATGGGTCCAACATTTTGTTAATCTGAAATCTCTGCTCAAATTTAAACGGTAAGATCTAAATACAATAAATTATGATAATTTATTTTTTTATCTTTCATGATAGAGTATAATGTAACAGGCGATTACGATTGAATAAATCATCTATTATTCACTCAAATAGGTGGCTATTTGAGTCCAGATATCCCTGACTTTGTCAAAGTTAGAGGTGTTCACGATTCGGTTCGGTCAATATTTTAACCTAAAATCGAACCGAAGCGAAACTTATGGTTTGACTGTATTCCAAACCGAACTATGAAATGCAGTTCGGTTTTGCAGCACCTCTTTCACAATTTTAAAGCTACTGAACAAAGCTTTCGCCTGAAAATACTAAACGAGTATCTCAATTATAGCTTAAATAACCAAATCTTAAACAAATATCTCAGAAAAATGTTAAACGAATTACAACTCAAAATCACCAAATCTTAAATAAATTACAGCTCAAAATCACCAAATCTTAAACGAATTAGAGCTTCATATCAGAATCCAAAATGAACTAAAACTCCGAAAGAAAACCTAAACGGAGATAACATCTCAGAAAATCCTTCGAGACAATCTCAGATTCTGAAAATCACCAAGACAACATCTTAGAAAACCCTAATCGAAACAGAAAATCACCAAGAAATATAAATTAACTAAAGGAAACAAAGAGGCATAGATTACCTTCGAGACTATCACATACGAGATTGGCTTAATGAGAAAGAACGCAGAGGGGAACATGCGCGATGACGAAGCTTTCCCACTTCTCAGACCACCCAGAATCAAGAGACACGATGAAGGAAGGAGGAGAAATAGAGTTCAATTGAAGGAGAAATGAGGAGAAGTAGGGTTTCATTGAAGGAGAAAAGAGGAGAAGTAGGGTTCGATTGAAGGAGAAAGGGGGAGAAACTTGGGCTGATGAAGAAGAATAGAGAACCCTAATCCCCTTATATACTAAGGGTAGAAGCAAACGGCAGTGTATTAGGTGTATGCATGTTTCAGTTCGATTCGATTCGATTCAATTCAAAAATTAAACTTTTTTTAAATCGAATTGAAATTTCATTTTGATAGTTCTTTCAAATCGAATCGTAAAGAATTAAATAACCGATTGAACCGACTATTTTTTATTTGATTTGGTCCATTTTAAACACTCCAAGGAGTCAAAGTAAATTCAATGTCAAAACTTCTATTGAATTGACAATGACAGATGGTGCTTGACAAAAAAATAAGGACAAATGACAGAGTGAGATCTCCAAGTTGGAGGTGATCCAACCTAGATTAGATCCAATTACTACAGCCCGTTTGGACATGTGTGGAACTGGCTTTCAATGTATGGCGACCGACACCCCTTGAATCAGGCAAGCTACTTTATTATTGGATTTAATAAATGGGAACCGACGACAGAAGGCTCTCAAATTTATGCATCTTTCAGTCATCGCCTGATTTAGAAAATCTTTCATTTCCACTTTAATCTCTATATCTAATATATAGAAGAGAAAATGTCAGTGTGAATAAAAATTGGAAACTTGAGGTATGGTTATATTATGTGTTAAACAAAGTGAAAGATCTCATTTTTAGCTTGCCTGATTCATCAATTAAGCGATTAACCATTTGAGGTTTTAAACCAACATAAAACAAGAATTCCACCAACCAAATCCACCAGGAATTTCATGACCCTTAGTACAATCTCAAAAATGAAACGACTGCTTAATTTATGTGTTCCTTTATAAGATTCGTGTACCCATCACAAAAAAAAAAAAAAAGATATCTTTGGTTTTCTTGAATTAGAAGTAAAAATCATATTCTGTAAAGTTGTTATATCCATAATAGAAGAATCATGAACACATGCCATCAAGGAATGAAAAGAAAAAAAAAACCATAGAAAATAGCTGACCCATTTGAAGTTTCAAACCCACCAACAAACTCGGAGTAACAAACCGATGTTATGATAGTGCTGAACTTGTAAACTTGACGCAGATAAGAACAAGCTAAGTCACCTCGAACAGCAAGAATAGAAGCTTTGTGATTGCTTTGATCCGCTGCTTCCGTTGTTAACAAGGCTTACCCTGTTCACAGATAACTCTGCTTTGTATGTATCTGAGTTTAGCACCTTCCTGCTGACATTGTTGTATATTTCTCGGATGACAATCTCAAACGCCTTCTTGACATTCGTTGAATCTAGAGCAGATGTCTCCATGAAAAATAACCCCTCAGATTCAGCGAGACTTTTGCCTTCCTCCACACTCACGTCCCTGATATTCTCCAAGTCCAGTTTGTTGCCAACCAGCATCCTTGCCACGGTTGTATCAGAATGAGCTGCATCATGATTTCAAACAAGCTCAGACTTTGAGATTTACTAAATACAAAAGGCATATAACAACATAACAGAAGATGGAGGAAACGACAATTAAGTTTATCAGAGTGAGATGCATTCTTCAGATATAGTTGAAATCCATGTCCACAAACAAAATTGGGAAAACGACCAACTATGAGGATATTGTTGGATATTTGTTGTGAATGAAAGTTGAGTGTATTGATAGAAGCTTAAAAACCTTGTACCACATTGAAAAGATGTAGGAAATATGCTGAGCTTATTATATACCTCAACATTGAGGCTTGAGTTTGAGCCCGAAGGGGCATCCAAGGTAGAGGGATGAGAACATACCCAACAGTCCTTTTAACACTCATGCTGCTGTCCCGACCGCCTCGATTAGGTTCAGGAAATTGAAAGAATATTCTTTCAATTTCCATGAATGTCCTTTTAAAGTTCACAATTGATCTTAACAACCATTTTGATGAGACACAATTGCCTATATATACAACTGTGACTCTTCAATTCAAGGAGTTTTTGTCTACAGATTTTCATTATGAAACTCTGTCCAATTTTCTTGCTCTCGTTTCCCTGTATTTTTAGATTTAGAGAGAACAAACATTGAAAAGAGTTCGCTAGACCAGATTAACGAATTTGAAGATCGCCGTCGAATTACGTCTTTAGGACAATGAAGTTTTGCAAGCCTAGACCAGATTTCATGAGTTTAATTTTCTGAAGATTTGTGTTACTTATCGTTCAACATCCAACAGATTTCATATCTCATGAAAAAGCAGAGATTTTATATCGGTATTTCGGGGGTAGATGATCTTGTAAGATTAATCGCTTTCCACTACCATGGAAAAACATTCCAATAATTACTAGAATCAGGCGAAGGTAAAAGAGGCTCAAAAGGAGTGCCAGTGCTCATGCAGTTGCAGTTCTACAATTAGTATGAAGCGGGCAGTTCACTATTTTTAGCTAATTCTAAATATCCCTTCCAAGCATTTTGACTTCCCAAGTACAATTTTCCCTTGTGAAAAGCAATATACAAAGGAATTGAATGCTCCCAACATGAGATTCCGGAAGATTATGAGCAAAGCTCAATACTATATGATCTCTTCACCATCTCTAAATCAATTCATCATCAAAAAGTTCAAAACCCATAAAAACAAAGCCCAGATCTAGAATTTCCTTAACATCGGGATAAAAAGGGAAAAATCGAATTAGAGGCAAACTCACCAAAAAATAGAAGAAAACTATTAAAAGTAGAGAGCTGGTGGACTCACTCTTGAGCTCGTCGAGCCAGCGGCCGACACTGTCGAAGGTGGAGCGGCGGCTAATATCGTAGACAATGAGAGCACCAACAGCTCCACGGTAGTAAGCAGAGGTGACAGCACGGAATCGTTCCTGGCCAGCGGTATCCCAAATCTGAGCCTTGACCTCCTTGCCTTCGATATCCATAACCTGAGTCTGGAACTCGACACCGATTGTTGCCTTGGAGTGCATGTTGAACTCGTTGCGTGCATAGCGAGACAGAAGGTTGGACTTCCCCACCGCCGAATCCCCAATTATCACTATCTTGAACAGATACTCCTCTCCTCCCTCATCCTCCGACGACGACATTCTTCTCTCTCTCTCTGTCTGTCTCTCTCTCTTTCCTTTTACCGATTAGCTCTTTTTCTGAAAGTAGAAAATCCCCCTCCTTCAATGGAATTTGATAGAGAGATAGAGAGAGGAAGAGAGAGTCTTAGCTCAAATGGAAACAGGCTGAAATGAATAACAATTATGAGAGTCAGAGAGAGAGAGAGAGAGAGAGAGAGAGAGAGAGAGAGAGAGAGTAATGATGTATAAGCTGGCACGGACATACTGCGCATATTGTGCCCCACCTTGCCTTTATCACTTATCAGCTTCGAATTTAGATTATCATTTAATATCTGTTTTTTTGTTTTAATTTTTCTTGTTAATTTTTTTTCTAAAGATATAGGTCTTATAAGAAATTATTTTTTAAGTGCGGTAATGTTGTAAAAGCTATTTATTAATGTCTTTCTGTAGTAAATATTTGTGTAGATATGAGTGAATTTGTATAATTATAGTTCCCACTATATTGTTTGTATTTTGTATGATGCAAAAAATACATTTTCAATTTTTTGGGGATCAATCCTCAATTTGAAAAATGGTTCTGAAATTTAGTTAACTATTTACACTTGAAATCTTGACATATTTATTAAAATATGTTACTATCTTCTTACTTGAAACATTAAAAAAGCTTATACTTATGCATTGCATTGCGGGTAGCTATTTTGATTGTTCAAGGAGTTACTTGAACGGATCAAGTAAAAAACATAATTTGATTATTATTAAAAAAGGTATAAAAACGACCAAGACACCAAATTTTGAAAAATTTGCACATTAGTTTTTTGAAAAACCATTAATTTGAAACCCTATTTTTGAGTAATTTTACACCAATCAAATAATCGACTGAGTTTTAAGCGATCAAATAATGTGCTAATTATTTATAGGTTAATTTGTCAATTCATTTTATTTATAGGTTAATTTGTCCCTTAAAATTTAGTTAATTATTTGGATCATGATAGAATTTTCTTTGAGCTTCATACAGAAATAACTACATTATAAAAAGTTATTACAAAAATAGATAACACAAGTTTCATAAACATCAAATATAGGGAGAACTGTGAAAAATATTCAACTTTACTGTAAAAATATTCAACTTTCCAGCCCAAACTACAAAAATGACCTGAAAATATTTTTTTGAAAAAAATTAGGGAATTGGACCACTTTGTTTTAATAACTTTTATTAAAAGTCTAGATTTTTCCAAGTTTAAGTATAGTTAATTAACTTCTAATTGTTGCTCATCACACCCTTTTATAATAGATTTTGTTTAGGTATTTTTGTCAAATAATTCTGTAGTTGTTGAGTTTGTTATTGGATCAGTTTCTAATACGGTCATATCTGTAAATACTTAAATTTGGGCTATTCTTTCTTTTATTTTAAAAAACCGGGCTAGATTCTTAGTTGTGCCTTTTTTGCAAAAATGGCCAGAAGAAAGTAAATATTTTATTTACGCTTGTGTCACCTTGGTAAATAAATTATGTACATCTATTTTCTGTAATTTCTAAAGAAAAGTTTTTCCGCT
The DNA here is from genome assembly GCA_003255025.1 of Datisca glomerata. Lineage (NCBI taxonomy): Eukaryota > Viridiplantae > Streptophyta > Magnoliopsida > Cucurbitales > Datiscaceae > Datisca > Datisca glomerata. The sequence continues at coordinate 771,847 of QANY01011928.1, read as the reverse complement.
CATTTTTGCAGTTTGAATTAAAAAGTTAGTTTTTTTATCATCTTTCATCAAATATATCCATATTTTATGGGCCAATCTACTAGAAGCATTTCTACTCTTCTACATAATATTTAATAATTATTTTTATAAAAATTTGAAATCTCCATAAAGCCATCAATCTCTCTCTCTTGAAACTATTTATAAAGATTATATATGTTACATTTATAAAGAATATAAATAAATAATAAACAAATACATAAATTTATAAATATATATATATATAATGTAAGTTATATACAATATATATAACACGTACTTTTTATTAGACAAGTTAGTGGTCATTCTACTAAAATTTTATTTTTCACTGCTGTAACATTTTGAGGTTCCATAAATGCTTTCATTTCTGTTTCTGTCTAATTTTGAGGGAAAAATAAGATAATTAAAGGAGGTAATATCATCTCTCTGGAAATATATACACACTATTTACGACAATTTGACACACACAGACAGATATACAAACATACATACATATACATACATATGTGTACTTGTCATTCTAGCTAGTATAATAAGAAGATAATAGCATTCAATACTACACACATATTGATGATAGAAATTTCTCCTTGTCCTACTATGATTACTACCAAATCGAATCAATATAAAGGAAATTGTAGTATATAATTTCTTTTAAGATTTTACATATAAAAATAACCCTTATATTTTTTATACGTAAAAATGACTCATTTAATGTTTTAGTGGTGTTGGTTTATTTAAGGAATAACAATAATATATTTTGTAATATGATATCTTATATATTTTATGGTATTATTTAGTGGGCTTTATTTGCAGTTAAATTTTCAGGCGCTCTTTTTACCTATTATTTTAAGTTAAAATTACACATTTAACTACTTTTTTATGGGACTAAACAAACGTACCTTTTTATTACATAAATGGCTGGTTTTAATTAGTAATAATTGTTTTAATATTTTTTTTTTCTTTTTTATCCTTGAAAGATGCAGACAAATTTAGTCTCCTATCACACACACTCTCAAACATGCGGATAAAAAGTCTCCCCCCGAAAGACTCAAATCGTGCGTCTCCATCGTTCTTCCACTCACGCTTTTCTCTGCTAGATCGTATGGCTCTTCCTTGAGTTCCATTGTCATCGCGCTACTCTGTTACAATGGTTGCTGCTCTCTCTCACTCCCTCTCCTATATTAGCACATGGGAAATTGAAGCTCGAAGTTGAGCTCGAAAAATGTGGGCTTTCAACCGTGTTTTTTTAGGTTGAGTTTCACGGCAAAGATCGAGATGTATGAGATTTTGCGCCGCCAGTGATAGAGCTCTTTAAGTTGTAATTGTCATGGAGTAGATAAATTATAGACGCTATGTAAACACTTTACAGATATTGTATATAAATTATGGACACTTTGTAATAAAATATGGACGAAGTTTGTATATTATAGACGCTTATGTAAATATTTTATTTGACCGTGTATACGGATAATGGTCATTAAATAATATTATGAAGGTAAATCAATTATTAACGTCTTAAATAACAATAATTAGGAATGAAATTTGAAAATTAATAAAATTACTAAAACACGTAATGTGTAGGCGCCGAATGTGTACCACGGTCCTACATGACAATACCGTAACTTGGCCTCTTTTTTTTAACATTCACATGGACCCACCAATCACTTTTGGTAAAAAAACTTCTAGACCAGCCATTAAACTATACAGGTGGCACAGTAAGTGTATGCCCCCTTTGGCCTTTGATCATGTAATTTTCGTATAAATATATACTATCTATATAAAATGTGTACAATTACCTAAAAATCTATTATTTACTCCTCTTTTAATTTATAAAATTATATAATTTTATATTATTTATACTTTCAAATTTAGAAAAATACCAAATCATATACTATTTGTTCCATTTAAGTTAGTAAATTACCAAAATATGTACTATTTATGTTATCCAAAATTTTAAAATCACCATATTGTATAAGTATTTTTTATTTATTATGATGTAAAATAGCATGATGTTTGAATTTTATTTTTACCCAATTCTATAAGACTTCTGGTCTCACCTCTGACCCAGCTGTTTTTTATCCCCACAATGAGGACAAAAATCTCTCTTTTATCATCATATTACATATTACATGTAAAACTCAAGAAAAAAGAGAGAGATGAATCAATTCTCCATCTCACAAAGTGATCAGTGTGTATGTCATGTGATCACTTGAAAGGGCATTAAAATTAGCTTTGTAAGCGATATTTCATTTCTTCTCAACCACTTATTAATTATGATAGAAGTAAGTTGCACCGACGTACGCGTGAGTCAAACAAAACGCAATATCTATTTCAACTCATGTAATGGGAACTGACAATCAAAATCAATGTTGCTATATTCTAGTTCATTTTATAATACAACTATGAGTCATCCTATCTCGTGGTCGCTGATCAGAAGATTTATTCATTGATTTACTAGCGGTGTACTTGCGAGAAACTTTTAGTTGAGGGTCTGTGCACCTCCGAGATTAGTCACAGAACTACGCTTCAGAAATTCAGTGTTAATCCAAAAATAAAAGGAGAGTATTTTTTTCTCCTAATTAACTCCCAATATATAATTTTTCTCATACTTTTTCTTTAGAAAAAGAAATTTGCTGGTACTGCAAATTTATCCAAAAAATAAGATTTCAAGCTAAAAACTAATATATGTCTAGTTGTAATTTTAAAATTAGATTCTCAAAATAAAGCATTATACCAGACTTTTAACTCAAGTGTTCATACTTGAAGATTTTGTCGTTCTGAACTGAGATTCACAAGTACTGTATAATCCAAACTCACTGAATTTGGCAAAAATTAATTAAGGCTACTTCCATGAAGTTGAGATTTATGATGGCAGCAATTACGTGAGGTTTATGACGTTGGATGACTGGTAGATGTTAGAGTACGGATTCCGAACAAAAGAAAAATCTTTATTTCAGAGCAAGAACATCAAATTTTGAACACAGAAAGTCAATTAATTTGATGATAATGATTATCTTTTTAGCATATACGACGAGACCACGTAAATGACGTAGTTTCAGAGCAAGAACATCAAATTTGAAATTTTAATTTTGAACACAGAAAGTCAATTAATTTGATGATAATGATTACCAAATTAAAATGACTACATTGTTTGAAAATTATGAATTTTCCAATCCTCACCACTTTTTTCCGACCAATGTGTCGTATTCGTATCAAATGTGTACTACTGCAGCCATCTTCATGATGCGCCCCGTGTTCATGTTGTCTCTTCAAGATTTAAAGAAGCACAAGTTAAATTAATAGATATTCTAATTAGAGGTCACACACTTTTTTTTTGCGTTAAAGTTCTCTGTTTTTATATATCCCATAAGAAATTAAACAGTGTTAGCGTCTTCATAAATCAAGAGTAAGGTACCGTACATGAAAGTTACATTTGTATCTATGCATATTGAGAACTCCTTTTTAGATATATTACATAAGTACTTAACAAAGAAAAAAAGGTGAAATAAATTAAGCCCTTTCATATTGATCCTCGTGGCATGAACTCAGAATTTTTGCACTTTACTAAGACTAACGTATCTACAATTACATCTCCGAGTGGCAGTCAATTAACATTAGCGTGAATGCAAGATGCCACTTGAATGATCGGCCCATAGACGCTAGGGTTTCTTTCTTCCAACCGTGTCCTTCCTTATGCGTTGGAGATTCAAAAATCAATAGCTCATATCAACTTAAAAAAATAAAAAATATTTTTTCAATTTCTCTTGCGATTTTCATATCAAACCAAAATCTGGGTTGTTAATTTTTTATTTAATGATCTAGATCAGTTTTATTAACAACACCTCATGTTTACGAGAAGTACCGAATCCGTAATACAATATTATATTCTCATAATTTGTGTTGAGCACCCATTGCTTGAAATTTTTCTAAGAAAATGTCCATATGCATAACTTAAAAGAGCATTTTAAGTTTCTGAGTCTTATTTCTCATTATCAGTAACAACATAAATATATCAACCCACCAGCAGGTGTTTATATAATTTAAGAGTTCAAAAGGCAAGTGAACTTTTAAATCAAAGAAGTTGCGCATGTATATATCAACTGTAGACTCTGAAGTTTAATAAGTTTGGACCGTCCGATCAGATTTGTACGATTCAAGTAGTTAAAAGAAAAAAGTAAAACAATTTTTTAATTTTTTTAAAGCTTTTAACATTTTATCCTCGCAGTCCAGATTTGTTTGGAGATGAGATTCAACTACCCCTTCGCAGTTGCACATCAACTGCCGAGAATCCCAATCTGTTGCACATTTGATGAGAGAGAGAGAGAGGGAGAGAGAGAGAGAGAGAGTGAGAGAGAGGGAGAGAGAGAGGGAGAGGGATAGAGAGAGGGAGAGAGGGAGATAGGGAGAGAGAGAGAGGGAGACAGAGGGAGGGAGGGAGGGAGGGAGGGAGAGAGAGAGAGAGAGAGAGAGTAGTGTCTGATAGCTGAATTCCTATATAGGTAGAAGAGACTTTCAAACTGCTCGATGGGTTTATCTATACAAATTAACCACAACACATATGATCTGCAGCTTAAGGTCTCTCTGCATGGGATCACCATTATCCTATATATATAATCGCGGTCAATCACACGTTCTCCATCCCCCAATATAATTGCTTATACCATTATCACCATCTTAATACTATATTACAGCATATGACTTGATACCTAATTCTCTCCAATTTCTCCGTAAGAATAGGCTTTGGTTATTAAGTCAAATCTCCTTTCTAATTCCCTCATTAATTATAAGCTTAGAAAATTTAGTAATTCTACGCCGACTAAATTTAAATAATTTTTTTTACGTATGACATAATGATTTCATACACGTTTGACATATATCTAATTCGTACGTACATATTTAATGTAATTGATTATACGTACATACAACTCACACATCACGTCACAAAGATTTGAAATTTTATTAAGAAGTCCATTAATTAATTAATAAATATAATATTTGCTTGTAATTGCATTAACATTAATCGGATGTACATTTTTTCTTAATCTATAAACCTCTACAAGTGACATTCTTCATCAACCCCAATTGGGAAAAATATACTATCAGAGCTGATCAAGAAGGTATACATAAAATTACTAAATCTATTTAATCTGTCAACTCATCTATATCTATCTATGTCCTTTGTGACAAATCGATCAAATTGACCATATTGCTGGTAGCATTTCTCCATGAAAAAGCAGTGTTTAAATTTTGAGCACTATTTGAAAAGAACTCAACTGCTCTTCTGAGAAAATCTTGACTACTCTCATCATCTTTTTTAATCTGATGATCTTCTACTTGTTTTGGACGTTTGAGTAAGTTGATATACGATTGAAGGTCATGTACACATGATGGATTTTGCATGTTGAAAAAGTCTAGCATCAATTCAACTCCAACATGTGCATAACATGAACAACTCCATGGCAACTCAATCTTCCCTCCCCATACCTTCAAATTCTCGTTCATTAGAATCCCCGGTAGTTTTGTTACTGGATCGTTCGTGTTCGCTATTCGTAATACTTTGACGCCTAGTTCGTCGCATCGTTGCTTGAACTCTGAGTTCCCCACTCTGGGCCCGCCAAATGAGAAAACCGTGACCGGGACGTGCCGACTTGAGTTTCGTTTGTTCAATCCGAGCTCCGTGATATCGTAAGCAAGAAGAAGAGCCAGTGCACTTCCCATGCTATGGCCAGCTAAGGTTATGCTTAGTTCCTCGCCTTCGTAGACGCTTAGTAACCGTGATACTTCGGAAAGAAGCTGCTGCCTACAACTCTCAAGCCCGAATTTACTACTACTCTCGTCCGATGTGTACAAGCTGAGAAACCCCGACTCAACCTTCACATTAGGGCGAGGATTATGAGGGTCGAGTCGGGCTGGAGTCAACGAGCTCATTAGATTAGCCATCCATTCTGGATTCGTAACGGTTCCCCGGAACGTAATTAGCACATCTCTACGTCCAAGTCTCTTAACAGAATTATCGGACGAAACGGCAACGTAACCAATCCACCGGCCACATGAAGCAACGTTTTGGATAGGGATATTGACGTCGGGAGTCGCGTATATGTATTTGGTGACATTGTAGCCAGAATTCTCCATCCCAACTTCTCTCAATAAGCTCTTCTTCCCAAATTTACAATTCAAGTAACGCTTAGAGTTCGGATCGAGATCGAAAGCCTTGTAACAAGCGACAACGAACTCGCCGTAACGAATGATCTCGTGACGAAGAAGAGGGTGAAGAGGTTCTAGAAGATCTTCCCAATTATTAGAACCGTGAATTTGTCTCCAAAGAGGAGGCAAAGTAGATACGGTTCTAACTGCTGGTAGTGGTGCTGAGGATCGTGATTTAACTGCGGCTATTGAGGAAGCAACAGGAGCAGCAAAGACAGCAGACTGTCGGGCAGATGAATTAGAAAATTCAGTTCTGTTGGGCAGTGAAACCTGTCCAAATGAATGAGGCCGAGGTCTTATGTTGTCTGAAAATGTAGGAATATTGTTATAAATGTTTGGACTAGGTGAAGTTGTGCAAGCCATCATATAGCTTGGTTTAGAAAGAGAAAGACAGAAATTAATAGAGAGAGAGAGAGAGGAGAGTGAGAGTTTTGGGAGAGGATGAGGGGAGGAATTAAGGTATATATAATGATGGGAAAAGTTTCTAGTGAGAGAGAGAGAAAGTGAAAGGCATGTTTGGCGAGTAGATTTGACTGAGATTTTTAAAATGAAAGGTTTTATTTTATGTGGTCGGTAGTTTATAAGGTCATAAGCATTGGCTTCACTATTGCGGCTCAGAACAAACTTTAATATATTTTTTTAAATATTTAAATCTGTTATCCCATTCCATGGTGGACTTCAACACCCCGCTCTTGAACTTGGTATTTTTTTTAAAAGAGTGCTAGAAATGAGTCATTTTCTTACAAAAAAACGATATAAAGAATTGATGCGTGCACATTATTTTTTGAAGCTAAAAATTTTCCTAACCCATCACGATCTTGATTTTTAGTAGATGGAAAAAATAATTATAGATAATAAATTTACTATGGTATTTAAAACATTGAAATAATTATGAGCCATCTTCCCTTAAATCATTTATTTGTAGCATTTGTGTTTTTTAGTCTTTTTATTTTAAAATATCACACATGTAGTCGCCAGTTATTGTAAATGAATCATAAAAAGTACCTAATAGTAATTCTAAGTGATATGATCGGATAAAATTTATAGATTGCAGAAAATAATTAGTCATTTCCTACGGCAAAGCATATAATTTTGACGTGTCGAAGAAATTTAAAATATATTTGTTTCAAACTCTATTATATAACCACGAGTATGCAAGTTGAAAATCCTTTTTCTCGGGTGAAGGAGATTGACAAATAATTAAGCTTTCACATACACTACAAGAAATCATAGATATCGCCACGATTTATTTCATCTACATGTGACGGTTTAGAATCGTCGCAATTGATATTCCGTCGGTTCCCAAACCATTGCGAATGCCGTCGTCGGAAAAAAATTACGACGGTTTTGACAACCGTCAGAGAAATGTCGCTAAAAATTACCTACCGCGACGGTTAGAATACCATCGCCATAGATGTTTATTACGATGGTTTAACAAGACCGCCGCTATAGTCTATATTTATTGCAGCGGTTTCTAGAATCGCCGCAGAATACAATCAAATTAAATATAAGGCGGTTTTCTGAACTACCGGTATAGCTAGCTATTGAAAAAGTGCACTCCAATTGATCGTATAATGATTTTACGAAACTTGTTAAGACAAAGCAGCATCTTTGGAGCTAATTGTAAATTTATTTGCAATACTGATACATTTTTCTACAAAGAAACACTTAATCAAAAACTGGTGATATGTATGTAACAAATACAAAACAGATTTTACACAATCTTATTCAAATTTATACATAGGAAATGTAAAACAATGAGCAGACAAACATCATAATCCAACTCTTTTCTACTAATACTATCAAAGAACATAGCAATCAGACCAACATTTATTCTTCTATGTGAATAATGCAACGAAGACCTTCCCCTTTAAGCATGTATTCAAATGCTTTGTTGATCTCCAAAAACGGGACTTCATGTGTTATGAACTTCTCCAGCTCCAGTTCCTACAGCATTCGACGCAATAATTAAGGACTATTGATAACTTTATTGGGGAAAAATAATCTATACTCGTTACTTATTAGAAGGGAATTTTTTTTTTCTAAGATTTCAACTCAAAAGTATTGCTTCAAAAAGTATACCTTTCCAGAAAGAAGTAACCCTTCTTGCTCAAGCTCAATTCCCTTTGAAATACTGGTGGGAAGCTTTTCATATATCTTATCTCATTAATAGATTACCTACACCAGTTTTGAACTTCAAATCTCCTTTTTAGGAGCTTTTCAATATTTTACCAGATTACATGTCTTAAAAACCTTTTGGTTGTGCCTATTTTCCACGCATTAGGCCTTATAACACTTTAACTTTCATATTGATTTGTGCGTCTTTCTTGGGTATTCATCTAACCATAAGGGATAAGTGTCTTCATAAATCTGGAAGAATTTATATTTCTAGAAATGTGATCATTCATGAGAAAAGCTTTCCCTACTCTACTATTTTTGTCAACTCTAACAAAGTTGCTTCTGTTCCTTTCTTGTCTACCATTCAAATTATTTTTGTTCCTACAAGCATCTCTTCACAGGATCATATCAGTAAGTGCATTCATCTCAGAGTTCACCTCAGGTAACCCTTGGTCCTCAGTCTTCACTTGATATGAGAAGTATTGATATTCCTAATTCTACAAGTCATGTTTTGAACACTAATACTGATTCAGGAACTGACTAATGCAAATGTTCATGCTCCTTTATCTGCTCAATTTCCCTCTATTACAGAAAACCTTGTTATAGACTTACCTATTGGGATTAATCAACCCAAACCAACTCAACCTAGCCAAAAAAATCCTATATTTGAGTCTAGTCATCATATGATTACCAGATTTAAAGTTGGTATATTCAAACCTAAAGCCTTTTCTGTTACAAAACATCCCTTACCTCTAGAATCTATTCCCACGGAACCAAAATCTTACAAGCATGCTTTGAGTGATCCCAATTGGCATCAAGCCATGATCGAAGAATACAATGCTCTTTTAAAGAATAAGACATGAGAATTAGTTCTGAGACAACAAGGTATGTCTATTGTTGGTAACAAATGGGTCTTTAAGGTAAAAATTAATGCTGATGGGAGTGTTCAAAGATAAAGCAAGATTGGTGGCAAAAGATTTCCACCAAACACTGGGGGTTGTTTATAGTGAGACCTTCAGTCCTGTAATTAAGCCCACAACAGTTCGGGTTATTTTGTATCTTGCTCTAGTTCATAATTGGGATGTGAGGCAGTTGGATGTAAATAATGCATTTCTTAATGGAATGATTGAAGAGGCTATTTTTATGGTTCAACCAGAAGGATTTGTAGATAGTTCAAGACCTCAACATGTTTGTAAACTAAAAAGGGCTTTGTATGGATTAAAACAAGCTCCTAGAGCTTGGTATGATAAGCTGAAATCAACCTTGATTGGCTGGGGATTTGTGACCTCTAAGTTTGACACTTCACTATTTTCTGCAAAAAGTGAAAATACATTTTTTTTATAATTGTGTATGCTGATGACATACTTGTTACTGATAGTAACAAGAAACAAATTCAGTCTTTCATATAAACTCTGAATAAGACTTTCTCTCTAAAGGATCTTGGCTCAATACACTATTTTCTGGGAATTAAGTAACTGAGGAACAAATCTGGCTTTCATCTTACTCAAAAGAGGTACATTACTGATTTACTATATATGACATAAATTGTGAGATTTATTCGTATAACATGTAATTCATAACTTTGACAAAAAAACTAATTTTCCTATTTTCCTATATTTAAATAATTTGGAAAGGGAAAACGTCACAAAAGCAATGCCAAGTTCAACGGAAAAACCACAAAGAAAAGGAAAACAGAAACCCAAGAAGCCGTCCAAAACGCAATAATTAAGGCTCAAGGATTACTTCTATTTTTATTCTTCTAAAGTGTTGAGCTCTAACACGTATCTAAAAGTTAGCTTATAATTTGATGGTTGACACAAGCTTATATTTTCTCTACATCCCTTGTCATGTGCAGACTGATCTTTTGCTTATTTTTTATTACGTGACAATATAGTATGGGCTCACATTCGTGCTTAAGTTGACTCTGAGCTATATATACATATTTATTAAAATTTTAAGACCTAACTCATACAAAAAATTTAGCTTATGAGTACGCGTTGCAACAGTTTATATACTTAGCCCAAGATATATTCTCAATTGATGTGAGATTTTTTTCTCAATACTCATTGTCACATGCATGTTTGTCATTTCCATGATCCTTATCACGCTGAAAAGTAATATGAGTCTCACTCATTCTTGAGTTGGCTCTGATATCATATGTTAAAATCTTGACACCTAGCTCATATTAAAAAGTTAGGTTCTAAGTTGAAGGTTACCTCAAACTTATATTCTTAACCCAAGAGATATTCTCAGGTAATTAAGATTATTTTGTCCTTATATTCTTCCTCATTTTCCAATAACTACCCTTTGTATTGCTCCCCTTGGAACGAAAAGAAACCTTTAAGTACAAAATTATTAAGATCAGTTAGCAGGGAGCCATCGACGTGATCTACATATTGCACCTTTGTCTTGTTCCTCTTGATGCAAACAATTTTAGATTACCGTTAGAGTAACACCTATTTAAACAATTTACTTGTGAGATAGAAATAAGATGGACTATTGGACTGCGCCGACAAATTTCTCTTCAGCCCCTCTATAATTTTTTTAGAGTAATAGACTACGCGTTATATATATATATATATATATATATATATATATATATAGAAAATTAGTGTTGAAATAAGAAAATTTTAGGTTACCGTTAGAGTAACACCTTTTTACACAATTTATTTGTGGGATAGAAATAAGATGGACTATTGGACTGCGCCGACAAATTTCTCTTCAGCCCCTATAAGAAAGGTAAATTGCTTGCATGGCCAACTTCATTTATTTAGGTAAAGCAGGGGGAATGCCAAAGGATTTGACGCACGCGTTGTATGCTTTAAAGAGAAAGGAGAAAATTGGTGGGCTATGCAGACTGCAGAGGGAGTGGAAATCTATCCTATTTTTGGCTTGAGTTTTGGAGTGGACTTTTCAACGCGGCAACTGAGCCATGTTATTTATCAGTTAATTTGGTTAGCTGTAGTAGGCAAAGCCATATTCTAATATCGGAAAATTCTAAGATGTTGGCCGGATGTCAAATTTATTAAATATGTGTGAGGGTTCATCAATATGTGTGAGTGTTCATTAAATAAGGGGTTTATCAATTTTTTTGGGGTTCACTAAATATGTGTGTGAATTTATCAAATATATGTGAGGGTTCACCAAAAACTCCCGGCGTTCATGCCTAGCCGGCATGTGAGAGCGACCCTCTAATATGTATTGCTTTCCATTATGAAGTATTTGGTACGTGAAATTTAAAATAATTGTAGTACTTAAATTAGTGATAACATATAATTGATATATTTAGTTATGTATGATAATTTATAAAATAATTTATGTTAAGGGTAACATTATTATTTTATGATAAACTTGTGTAAAATAACTTTGATGGTAATTCAATTGTATTCTCATGATTGTTTTCCTTTGTGATTCTAGACTGCTTCTCTCGCTAAAAAAATTCAATTTTCTCATCAAGAGATAAATCAAGATTACTTGAAAAGTTAGACTGCTATCAACTTTAAATATTACTCCAAACATACAAGGTTATTTAACTACTAGTGGATTATCATCCAAAATTGCAGCCATGATAGTCTTATATGTAAATCAAATAACATGGGATTATGTGTTGTTTGTGATTTGAAAATAAATTTTCAGAAAGAAAATTTTGGGTGCTATTGAACTTTCTAACCCAAAAACTAGCTTGAAATGTGACATTTGTCCTCATACTTATAAACGGATTTGTAGTCTCTTTCACTATTGATGTGGAATAGACCCAACAATCTTCTTACCTTGATTCAGAATATCTTTGACCCGCTTTACTCGGATTCACCACACATCAGATCATGAACCAGATAACCGTTAACTCATTTCACCTGGATTCACTACACATTAGGTCATGAATCAAATAATCGTCTACTCACTTCACCCGATTCACTATACATAAGGTCATGAGTCGAAGAGCTGTAGATTCGCTTCACTTAGAGTAGCCACACACTGGGCTATGAGTCGCATAAATGTCGACTTGTTTCAACCAGATTCGTAATACATCATGGCATGAGTCGGTGAGTCAATGACTTACTTCACATGGATTGAGATGGACACTTGTTTGCCAAACCTGGATCTGGCACTCTGATACCAGTTTTGGTGCTATTGAGCTTTCTCAACCCTAAAATTTAGTTTGAGAGATGTGACATCACTCACACTTATCATTGAATACCAATTTATTCTACAACAGATGTAGGATAACCCCAACAGAAAAATTGTGAACAAGGAAAGTAATATTACATTTTATTTCTTTTTCACAAATGTAGTATTCAACAAGCTTTCTAATACAAATTTTTATAGAAAATTTTACTAGTTAAAATTGAAATACATATCTAGTAGATCCTTTTTACTTTTTTTTTTTTATTTCAACGAACTTCTGTTGGGTACAGTGACACAGATGTTGCACGCATAACAGTGGTCAAAACTTGACAATCGTAACATTTTCTAATGAAAGATAGGGTGTCTGCCTCCCTAGTAGCTATTGTTAAAGGCACTTGCCGCCTTGATATTTCCCACAGGCTCCTCTGTGCACTTCTTCCATAACAAGTCTATGTTTGTCAAGACCCAAACATTTGAGGGGCCGTCATATATATTTTTTCTAAGCAGCTCGCCTTTTAACAAAGAAAACTGTGAACTGCACCTCTTTATGCTAACTGCACTTGTTAGATCCAAAGGAAGAATTTCATCCTGCAAGTACTTGATATAAGGCTGTCACCAGTTAGTAATCAACCTCCTACATATTGGGACTAGTTGGCACTTGGGGCAATCTTTTTGGAGAGTCATGGTCTCTGTGTTCATACCGGGGTTGTAAAAACCCATCAACTACGAACAATGGTGTATGAGTGGTCCTTCCATGGAGCAGAATTCTTCATGCACGCAGATGAATTTGCTACGACCTTACTCAATACTCACATTGTGAAAGTACCCCATTTGGTCCTCTAATAAACATCACGCATTCAATTGTACAAAATTTTCAATTCCCTATTCAAGGCTGCTTCTTCCTCAGATAGTTGCTTCTTAATATCACACTACAATCCTAAAAGGGTAACTCCTCGTCTCTTTATGAGATAGCAATAGTAGCCTCGACTGTTATTTCAATCTTTGAGATACCATCAATAAGAAGGAGCTTGAAGGAAAGTGTGGCCAGTGGTAGTTATTTGATCTCAGTGTATGCTCAAAAACTAAATATTCAAAGGCGTTGATCATCTTCTAAAATTCATATGACACTGAGCAGCAATGAATTCCTTAACAGTGAGTTTTCCTTGAACCCGATTGATTATCACATTAGAGTTTCCTTTGACTTTTAACAGGCGCAACTCCCTTCTCTTTTTTACATATCGTAAACCAAGTATGAGGGCCTCTTATTCCACTTCATTGCTCTTCAATGAGAATGTTAATTTGTATGACACCACGAATATGTTTCAAAGTGGGTCTTTAAAAAAAAGCTTGCTCCCCCGCTAGACTGAGTGAAAGATTCATAAGAAAATAAGTGCCCACGATTCATCCTCGCAGAAATTTACTTCGTGAAATCACCCGATATAGTGTCATTATTGGGTTCTCATTCACCGCTCGAGAACTCAGTTAGTAAATCCATCAAGTCTTGGCTTTTTTAATGCTTCTAGGGTCAAGGGCGTTATGCCTAACTCATTTAGTAGTATTGTCCATCGTTTAAGTTTCTCATCCAAGGCTGACCTGGATAAGAAAAAGTGTATTGAGATAGATTTAGTCATTAGATAAACCTTGTCAATCGATATATAATGCCAAAACTATTGTGTAGCAAAGATAAAATTGAGATAATGCTTCTCATGAGGTGAGTATCTAAGTTGAGCATCACATAAAACCTTGCTCAAATGGTACACTGGCATTTCACCTCTCTTCTCTCCAGGGCCAATAAAGCCCCTATTGATTAAACAATCTGTTAATGGTTAACATTTTGAAGTTAGGTTTTAGTTAGTTGTTTAGGGTTATTTTGGTCTTTCATTCTTCCTAGTCGTTAGATTGGTTTTCATTTTTAGTTTATATGCTCTTAGTGTAAGTTTAGTTTGAGTTAATGAAAGCTTTCTCTTCAGCCTTCTTCTTGGAATGCATTGCTTCTCCTCTACTTTTTTTCTTGTTCCTTTCTTTGTTTCTGTTTTCCTTCATGGTATTAGAGTCAGATTTGACAATCATCGTCTCTCATGGCTGAAGAATTAGAAACCCAAATTGTTGTTAACCTAGAAATCAATCCCTCCTAAACTGGCGAAAACCCACAAACCACTTCTAGAACCACTTCTGGTGCACATGCGAGTTCTCAAACCTCCGCTACAATCTTTCCCTTTTCTTCTCCTTCCCGTGCCTGCAATAACTCCTCTGCTGTTCCGAGCCCTAAATCAATGTCTCCCTCCCCAATTTTTCTCTTATCCAATATCTGTAATTTGATCTCGATTCATTTGGATTCGACCAATTTCGTCTTGTGGAAGTACTAAATTTCCACAATCTTGAAGGCACATTCTGTCTTTGACTATGTTGATGGTACAATACCTTGCCCACCACGAACAATCTTGCTCGGTGACAACTCAAAAATCATTAATCCAAGATTTGAGCAATAGGTCTCTCAAGATCAGGTTTTACTCACACTCATCAATGCAACCTTGTCTCACATGGCCCTTGCGTATGTTATTGGCAACAAAAAATCAAAAGATGTTTGGGATTCGATTGAGAAGTATTTCTCCTCGTTTCTCAACAAATATCCTCCAAATGAAATCTAATTTACAGTCCATCACCAAGAAGGCAACCGAGAATATTGCTTCCTATATTCAACGCATCAAGGAGGTAAAAGATAAACTAAGTGTTGTTTTTATTTCAGTAGATGATGAGGATGTTTTGATTTTTACGATTAATGGTTTTGATACTGAATACAATACTCTTAAAATATCCATTTACACTCGTGTTGAGCGGCTTTCTCTTAAGGAGCTTCATGTACTCCTTAGAGCCGAAGAACATTTTCTTTCAACATAATAGAAAATCCAAGAAACAACCTTTCATAATACTGCCATGTTTGCTTCTCTTCCAAATCGGGGATTAACTTGCGAGAGGAATTTCATGAATTTTTGAGGTAATCGTTACAATTTTGGGCGTTATAATTTTGGAAAAGGAGGCCGCACCAACTGGAATTCTGCAAATCTACCATCAATTCTTGGATCACCTCCTGCTCAACCCTCCAAAAACTTCAAGAATCAACCAAATTTTTCTTTCGACAGTCCCGTAGCACTCAACCTCTAGGGGTTCAATGCCAGATTGGTCTCAAATTCGATCATAGTGCGGTTGATTGTTATCATCGTCTCAACTTTACTTATCAGGGATGAAATCCTTCTCCAAACATTTTTGGAATGACTGCCATGTCTCAGTTCTCTTCTCAGGCTGATCCACATGTATGGATCACAGACACTGGGTGTAGCACCCACCTCACCCCTGATGTCAATAATCTTTTCTCACATTCTGAATACACTGGTGATGGAAAAATCTCTATTGGAAATGGGCAGCCTCTTCCAATATCTCACACTGGTTCTAGCTCTTTACATACTCCTCTAACATCTTTCTCTTTATCCCCTATTTTTTATGTTCTTGATATTTCTCATAACTTGTTATCTGTTTATCAATTCAGTCTTTGGAATAATTATTTATTTATATTTGATGCTCCATTTTTTTGGATTCAGGACAAGGGCATAGGAGTCATCTTGCATAAAGGTCTAAGCATTAACGGGTTTTATCCTCAGCCACATTCTTTACCAGTCAAAACTGTTGCTCATTTAGTCTTTAAGAATTCTTCCTTTCATTTGCACTATAGCTTAGGTCACCATACACACACCACAGTTAGGCATGTTATTCGAAAAGCTAATTTTCCTTGTAATTCATGTAGTTTTGAACATTGTGTTTGTGTAAGTTGTATAACCAATAAAATGCACAAGATTCATTTTTGTGTTTCTTGTTCTATCTCTTCCTCTCACTTAGTTTTAATACATTCTTATGTGTGGGGACCTTCCCCTATATCTTCTATACTTGAAATGGTTCTATGTTATTTTTATTGATGACTTCACCAGGTATACATGGTTCTTTCCCATTACTTTCAAATATGATGTTTTCTCTTGTTTCAAACGTTTTAAAACTCTTGTTGAAAACATGTTCTCCTTAAAAATCAAGATCTTATGATCTGATGGAGGTGGTGTATGATAGTCTTTCTTTTCAATATTTTCTGCATGAACATGACATTGATCATTTAAAAATATGTCCTTATACCCCTCAGCAAAATGGTGTTGCTGAGCAAAACATAGACATATAGTTGAAACATGACTTACTCTTTTACATCATGGTTTTGTTCCTCATGCCTTTTGGAATTATGCTTTTGCAACAGCCGTGTATCGCATCAACCATATGCCTACTTCAATTTTGAATAATGATTCACTGTTTGACAGATTGTTTGGTAAAATGGCCGATTATACTCGATTACGTGTTTTTGGTTGCTGATGTTTTCCTAGTCTAAGACCTTATATGCATAACATGTTTGATCCTAAATCTATTCAATGTGTATTTCTAGGTTATGATTTAGATAAAAAAGGATATTTGTGTGATGATATAGTTAACAAGAAAATTTATACATTTTTTTTATGAAACTTCGTTTTCCTTTGCTGTTAACTCTGTATCTACGTCCCATGATTGATCTTAGTCTTCTCATTTAGATAACAATTAGTCAAGGTATGTTTCTCCTATCTCATTTTTACCTCTTTCTCTATTTTATAATTATGGAACTTCTGAAAATTCTGCTTCTACCACTGCTAGAAATTCTGTTACTTCAAATTTTGTTCCTTATGTTTGTGCAACTACACATAACTCAGCTTTTCTATCTCTTACTATTCCTGCTTGCATGATTTTACTCGTCTTCCCGTAGCTAGTTTACCCGTTAATGACTCTGTTGTGAATGATAATTTGGTTGGTAGTGATTATGTTCGTAATTCTTTTACTCATTATGTTTTAAATCACAATTATGCGCCTGTTAATGATTTTAATTCTGCTAGATTTTCTGCACAGCATAATTATGGGACTGTTTTGATTGATTCTTTGCCAACTAATTTGGATTTACTATTGTCTAATAATTTGCCTGACATTTCTTCCTCTATTTCTATTGATTTTCCTATTATGCTTGCTTCTTCATCTAGATCGACTCATACACACACTCAAACCTAGTCTTGTCATCCCACGCAAACTAGGTCTAAGTTAGGTATTTCTAAAAGGAAAGCTTTTACTGCTTCTCTTCTTCATGACAAAGAACAACATATTGAACCCACTTGTTTTACTTCTTCCTCTAAGAGTCCTCAGTGACTCAGGACTCAAGCTATGATTCATGAATATAATGCTTTAATGTCTCGAAATACTTGATCTCTTGTTCCCCTTCCCCCTAATAAGAATCTAGTTGGTTGTAAATGAGTGTACAAGTTTAAGTACAACTCTGATGGTACTATTGCCAGACATAATGCTAGATTAGTGGCCAAAGGTTATCATCAACAAGCATGACTGAATTCTGGTGAAACATTCAGTCTTATCATTAAGAAACCAACTATTCTTATTTTAATATCTCTTTCTACAAAATTTGGTTGGCCTTTAAGGCAATTAGATGTGAAAAATACTTTTTTGCATGACTCATATCTGAGGAAGTTTATATGACACAACCACATGGCTTTGTTGATAAGACCTATTATGATTATGTTTGTAAGCTTAATAAATCCTTATATGGTTTAAAACAGGCCCCAACAACATGGTTTGAAAAATTTACTACTCATTTATTGTCTATTGACTTTATTGCATCACAGGCTGATACTTCTTTGTTTGTTCATGTTACTAGTCACTCTATTACTTATATATTGTTATATGTTGATGATATTATCATAAGTGGTATAAATTCTATCTTTATTGATCATATTATTCATAACCTATAGGAAATCTTTGATTGATAGATTGGGTGATTTTAAGTACTTTTTAGGTCTTGAAACTAATACGACCTCTAACGGTATTTTTGTTAATCAGAAAAGGTATGATAGGAATTTATTAAGTAAGGTAGGAATGCTTGCGGCTAAGCCTTGTGCTTCTCCCTATTCTACTAAGTCTCCCTTGTATAGTCATGTTGGATTTCATATGTTTGATGTTACTCTATATAGAAGTATTGTCGGATCTTTGCAATACTAGACCTGGTATCACTTTTGCTATGAATAGAGTCTGTCAATTTATGTATTCACCTACTACATCCCATTTCACTATTGTTAAACGCATATTAAGATATGTTTTAGGAATAATTGATCATGGCCTCTGTTTTACACCTGGTATTTTTCACTTGCAGGCTTTTAGTGATGTTGACTAGGCTGGGGATCCATCTAATAAGAGATCCACTTCTAGCTTCGTCATCTTCCTTGGTCAAATGCCACTTCCTTTAGTGCCAATAAATAAGTCATCGTTGCCAGGTCCACAACTGAAGCTGAATACAAGGCTCTGACCAACACTGACATTGAGTTGAGTTGATTAAGATAGGTGTTGCGTGATATGCATATTTTTCAGTCTCAGGCACCTGTCCTAAATTGTGACAGTACTTCAACAATACGTTTGTCATCCAATCCAGTTTTACATGCTCATACAAAATACGTGGAAATTGATTTCCATTTTTTCGAGAAATAGTTATGAAGAAAGACTTAATAGTTAGACATGTTAGCACTCAATAACATCTTGCTGATCTTTTCACCAAAACTTTATCTACTCCACAATTCACGTAACTCAAGGACAAACTTATCCATGATCCTTGGATAAGTTTTAGAGGGGGCGGGGGGATGTTAACGGATAAAGTTTTGAAGTCAGGTTTTAGTTAGATGTTTAGGGTTATTTTGGTCTTTCTCTCTTCCTAGTCGTTAGACTGATTTTCCTTTCTGATTTATATACTCTTAGTGTAAGTTTAGTTTGAGTTAATGAAAGCTTTCTCTTCAGCCTTCTTCTTGGAACACATTGCTTCTCCTCCATAGTTGAATCACAGTCCTAACAGTCGATGTATTGTCCGGAAGTTCAAACTCACTCCTTTGGCGAATCAAAGATCACGAGTAACTAGGTCAGGTTTCGTATTCACTTCAGGATTGATGTAATTAAAAAAATACCATTAAGGTGTAATAATTAGATTTAGGGCTAGATAAACATTTTTGCTCTAAACTAATTAGTTACCGGTCTATTCAACATGTTCCACAACATGTCTATGTCAACCGTTAGAGTCTCCACTCCCATGCCCCAAGACCGGTATCCTTTGGTTCAACCTAACAGTCATAATTGGATTCAATTATCCAGTCGATCCTAAGACTGCGAATAATATTCTAAACTATCTCAGAAGAGTTTGTTTGGAATACCGCTCAGTCTTTACTCTTCTTTTATTGATAATAGTTTCAAGACTTAAGTACATTACAAACATACTTTAATTAAAGAAAACTTTTATTTATTCATAAAATTCAGTAATATATAAATGTCTAAAAAATAACTGTTTACTCGTAAATTGTTATCACACCCTACTTTGTGAACATAATCCAACAAACTCCCACTTGGACTAAAGTATGCATGTACAATCTTGCATCTACATGCTCTCCAAATGACCATCAAAGACTTTACTACTCAAAATCTTTCTGAATGGATTTGCCAAGTTGTTAACCATCGATATGTGTGTTATTTCAATATCTCCATGCTGAACAATATCTCTGATGAGGTGGTACTTTCGATCTATGTGTTTGAATCTTTTGTGGCTCCTTGGTTCCTTCGAGTTTTGTCCCACTGTTATCACAGTAAAGTGTCATGGCTTTGTGGGTTTGTCAGCATCTAGAACAACTTCTAGAGTCTTTAATAACTTTCTAAGCCAGACAACCTCCTTTGCAGCAACACAAGCCGTCACATACTCAACTTCCATAGTAGAATTAACGATGCAAGATTGTTTGATACTTCTTCATACCACTACTCCACCATTTAGGATGAACACTGATCCTGAAGTGGATCTCTTAAAATCCTTATTCACTTGGAAATCAGAGTCGGTATAATGCGTCACATTTAGGCCAGTACCGGAATACACAAGCATGTAGTTCCTTGTTCCCATAAGATACTTGATGATATGCTTGACAACATTCCAATGCTCGAGTTTAGGGTTAGATTGGAAATGGCTTATTATGCCCATGGCGTAGCAAAATATGGTCTAGTACAAAGTGTTGCATACATGAGACTTTCTACGGCTGAGGCATAGGGAATATTTCTCATGTTTTCCACTTCTTGAGGAGTCTTGAAAGACTGTTCCTTGGAGAGGCTGACTCCATGTCTAAAGGGAATATATATCTTCTTAGAGTCATGCATACAAAAATGATCCATCACCTTATCAATATAAGATGTTTGGGAGAGTATGAACTGTCTCTTCTTCCGATCCTGAAAGATCTGAATACCTAAGATGAAAGCAGCTTCTCCAAGATCCTTATATCAAATTGCTTTACAAGCCATATTTTGATAGACAATTTTCTTATATCATTTTCTTCGTGTATTAACTTATGTACACAGGGGTTGTCCACTTACTGTTAGAAACTGTAGTTCTTCAAAGCTTCGTTGAATATGATATTCCACGAACATGACGCTTGCCTAAGTCCATAAATAGACTTTAACAGTTTACAAACCTTACCCACTTGAACTTTCTCCATGAACCCGCCTTGTTTAGCCATATAAATGCACTCTTCAAGATCCATTCAGAATAGAAGTCTTGACGCCCATCTGCTAGATTTCATAATGAAGGGAAGCAACAATGTACAAGAGGATTCACATGGATTTAAGCATGTCCACCAGCGAGAATGTATCCTCATAGTTTATACCTTCCTATTGGGCGTAGCCCTTGGCTATAGGCCTAGCTTTGAATGTCTTCACATTTCCATCTGGTCCTCTTCTTCTTCTTATAAATCCATTTACACTCTAGGGTTTACGCTTTCACGAGGATCTACAAGCTTTCAGACTTCATTCGAGTACATCTATTGTATCACAACGTTCATGGCATCTTGGTATAGGTTTACTTCAAGACCAGCCATGCCCTGCGAGTAAGAAATAGGTTCATCATGATCCTTATCTGAGACGGCTATCAAGGCATCTCTATAAGACATGTACCTGTTAAGTTGTCTCACAACCCTCCCACTACGTCGAGGCTCCATAGACTCCAGCTTCTACTGTGATTCTTCCATTATTGATTCAGGAACAAGTCTAGATTGGGGAGTTAGTGTTCTCCCACTCAATAATTCTTCTAGCATAAGTGTGCTTCTCATCTTCATACTTCTTATGTAGTCCTCTTCAAGAAACCGTGCATTCATGCTCACAAAGTGTTTTCTTGTTGGTCAGACTATAAATGACATATACCTTCATTCTCGTGGGATATCCTACAAATATGCATAATTCTGATCGACTGGCCAATTTCCCATCTTCGGTGTTAGCGCATGTTCCAGGCATCCCCATATTCTAAGGTGGCTTACAGATTACTTTCATCCACTCCATCTTTCATATGGTATACTAGGCATCGTCTTTGATGGAACTTGATTCATAATATATGCTGTTGTTTCTAAAGCATATCCTCAGAACGAATCCGGGAGGGATGAGTAACTCATCATGGATCTAACCATATCCAACAGAGTTCGATTTCTTCTCTCAGACATACCATTCTATTCTAGAGCGTCAGGTGCTGTAAGCTGAGAAAAAATACATTCTTCCTTAAAATAGTTTTCGAACTCTCTTAGCAAGTACTATCCACCATGATCAGATCGTAATGTTTTGATTTGTTTCTCTAATTTCTTCTCAACCATAGCCTTGTATTCTTTGAACTTTTCAAAGGTTCCAGACTTTAGGTATATTAGATAAACATGTTCAAAATGTGAATAATCATCTATGAAGGTTACAAAATACTCATAACCTCCACTTACTTAGATATTCATTGGCCTGCATACATCACTATGTACGACTTCAAGACATTGGGTGGCTCTTTCACGCTTGTCTTTCAACTTGTCCACTTTCGCAGGGCCCTTGCCATACACAGCTTTTGAGATCGCCCTCTTAACTTTCTTTAGATATTTCTTGTATTTCTTTTTTTGCGCCAGATGTGGAAGGCTTACTTTCAGTAAATTTTGCCTATCCATTTTTCCTCTTGCCCTACAGAAATAAGGTCTGAGCAGCTTGCAACTCCTTCATGAGTTTTGGAAGATAGTACCTCAACTTATTCATTGAATAATTAAGTTTAAAGTTAAAAAAATATATGGTAAGGTTTCAAGATCATATCAACTTGGGTCTCGCCATCTACCTCATTTTTCATGATCTCCATCTCATTCAGATAACAAATGATTAGCATCATATGTTCTCTGACATGAGTTCTGGGTTTCATCCGGCAGTTCATGAAGTTTCGCACAATGGCTTGTTTGGCTTGACGACCCTGATTCTCAAACATTTTGGTGATGTTCAACATCATATCAACGATGTTCTTCATGTTCTGATGTTGTTTTTACATCACATTTTTAACTGATGCTAAGATATAACATATGTCGATCTCATCAAAACGCAGCTAAGAAGCATATGCATCATTTTCCTCTTGAGTCGATTCAGCAATAGACTCAAGGGAACAAGGGGTGGTGAGCATGAACTTGTGCTTTTCTACCATCACTACGATATCAAGGTTTGTTTGCATTCAAAATATATTTCTTCCATGATGTTACGATTAATAATGATAGCTTGTCTCATCTAGGGACAACACCCGAGAGATCTCCTATCGCATCGAAACTCTTCTCATTTGGTTAATATTTCTGAAGATGTCACTACATCTAGCTCAACTAATCACCAATGATTTTGGTCGCCCTAGCCCCATTGACTAGCTCCTAAGATTCTAATGTGCTTTAATCTAAGTGTTATACAACGCATTGACTTTACATGTTACTATGAACTAACGGTCCATCTAGGGACAGTTCTCCCTCACCACTTCCTTTACAAGCTTTACCTTCGCAAGCAACCTGATGACTCAAAACAACATAATTCCAAGTTCTCCAACTAAATAGAGAACCACTAGGGTAGATCTAAACCATTCCTCGTCTCATGATCAAGTTTGCGCTGGGAACATTCGGAACGTTCAAACGTAAACGACCACCCATTAATTTTTGGAAAAATTAGATTTTTCTTTATTTTCAAAAATAATAACTCTTTATAAATTTGAATAGAAAGTTTCAAAAATTATTAACTTTTATAAAATTTAAATCATAATTTAAAATTTATAAGTTTTATAAAATTCGCATTGTATTTAAAAATATAACACATCATAAATTTAAATTACAATGATGCATGTACATGTTACACGGCAATTTGATATTGGCATATATATATATATTCTTATATGGCATGTTACATATGGATGCGAGATTAATAATAAAGTCATACATTCAAAATTAACCTCTCTATGGCTCATTTGTAATTACAACCCCAAAAAAAATTATAATAATTTAAATGCTTATCTTCATGGTGTCTGTAATGATCTCATTCTCTTTCAGGAAGTCTCACCTCCTTGTAATCCTTTATTAAAGTCCAGTCCTATTTTCAAAATTTCAATTTCAATTTAAGATTAATTTTTCAACAATTTTTACTTTGATAAATAATTACTGACTAAATTAATCAATGGATTTATTTCAAAAAATAAATAATAATTAATCAATGTTGAAAAATTACTAAATTAAATAAATTTAATTTTTGGGACTGTATGGGCTAGGGATCAAATCTCAAGTCCTTAGGAATCGTTTGGGCCAAACAACCCTTGCTCAGTCCAAAACCTCAACAGGCTTGGTATGTCCGCACCAGCCCAAGGCCCAACACAGTCTCAGGCGTGCTAGGGGTTTCTAAAACCCTAGAGTCGCCCCCTAGGGTTTCCTAAATCCTAGAGACGGCACGGCAATGCGACGGCAGTGGCAACGACTACAACGATGCGACAGTGCGAGCCACCGGGCGTGGCGGCGATGGATGGCAACATGAACAACGGCACACAGCAGAAGACAACAGTGAACGACAAAGCGCGGTGGATGTGGCTCCTCGAGATACGTGCAATGACAGATTTACATGGAATTTAAAACCACAACTCTAGCAAAATTAAACACATTCAAACATGTTTTGAATCTATCATACAAAATTATATGCTAATATCATCACATTCATCTATACATACATTTAAATACAAAATATGCATATTCAAAAATAATATAGGCTCTGATACCAATTGTTGAGTCGGGTTTTAGAATTTGTAGAATATTAATGAACCATATTCATGGGCAGAATATAAAAAAAATTTCATGTAAACTTTTGATCGAATTAAATACAAAAATAATCAATGAACATGCATAATTGTATAAACGTATCGAGAAGGGATAAAAACTATTTATACCTTTTCTTGTAATGGAGAAATTCTGATTTGGCGGGATCCAATTCTCTATCTCGCATTCCTCGTTCTTGAGATTCACAGAGCTTGTAATTGATTTTCGCACCGACAACCACTCATTAGAATCAGAAGTATATCTCTCAAGGATATTAGCAGGAATTGAGTATGGGCACTTAAAATAACTGTGGACGAGAAAACAAAATTTTTCTCTTCCCCTATAGATTTCAGTGGCAACACTAGGGAGAAGGAGAGAGAAACTTTTTCTGCTCTGATTAATATACTTAAGTTAGGTTAGAAATGAAACACTAATGCAATCCCTTATATATTAATTATGAAATTTACCCATATACACCTATATGTTAAAAACTGAAAATCCCCTCATTTTACCTACATATGCGATTTTAACATCTTCCCCTAGAGCTAAAATGTGTCCAAATAAGACTGCGAATAACATTCTGAACTATCTCAGTAAATTTTGTCTGTACTCTTCTTTCGTTGATAATAGTTTCAGGACTTAAGTAAATTACAAACACACTTTAATTAAAGAAAACTTTCATGTGTTCATAAAATTTAGTATGTACATAAATGTTTCAAAAATAAATGTTTACTCATAAATAGTTATTACGCCTTACTTTCTGGACATAGAATTAAACACAGGAAATTGCCCTAGGAGGACACTGAATGCACATTTCAATAATTCTTTTTTGGTTTGTAGATCTTGCACCAATAAAAAAACGTGCCTCAAAATTTTCAATTTCATTTTTTGCTTTTCTATATTTGACCATCAATTCATCTACATAATCTCTACATTGTCATAAATAAATGTCATGAAAATGACCATCATAGCTCGTTGATAAGTGGTTTTGCATTCTTAATCTAGGAGGGAATTAGTACATAGTAGAAGTTTCCAAATGGAATCCTAAATGCAGTTTTCTTAGCATCCCCATCGTCATTTTGATCTGGTTGTGTCCACTGAACTCATCTAGAAAAGAAAACATATCATGTTGCGTCGTGGAATTCGCCAACATGTTTACACTCAGTAGTGGGAAGTCATCCTTAGAGATGCATTGTTCAGATCCCTAAAGCCTAGACAATAATGGATTTGTCCATTTTTTTTTCTTCACATACACTATGTTGGCCAACCATGTGGGATTCTCCATCGATTTAATGAATCATCCTTCACTCAACTTAGTGGCTGCTTAACAGTCACACATGACTAAAAAACTTCCAATTTATACTTCATTAAGGTGAGATCCAGGCCTGGCATCTCAGCCTTAGACCATGCAAATACATCTTCAAATTCTCTCAAAAGACTCATCACATCTTCTCTATGTATATTAATGAATTTCTTTACCGCACAAAATAAGAAAGGTCTCTCCAACGTATAAACGTTGGAAATTCACGTTTTCAAGGAAATGATTTATTTATATGTTCATCATCAAGATAAACCTCATTTAATTCCTCTTAAGATGGTAGTAGATTTGTGCTAAAATTTATTCTGACACTTTAGAATTCGTCACATAAATCCATTTCATTAATCCTTGTAGTTTTATGAATATCTCCTCTAACACAACATCATTTCCTCTCCGCCATCAGAGGGATCATGATGTGCACTTGACGCTCTTCGTTCTCTGAAAATCTCTAAATCTGATGTGTTGAGTACATCTAGAGACAGAAAAAAGTTTTTGCTATATTCTACGTGCCCACATACATCCTAGTGTGTTTGAGGATTGATTTGGAAGATCTTGGTGTGGATCTCGAAGTTTGTTGTTCATGGGAACGAAAGATATTTGGTTTGTGAGGACACTTGATTAAACTACAAGAGGTATATATTCTATATCCATGTATATCTTCAATTTAATATATAAATATTGAATGGATCCGATTGAAAAGAGTTTTCTATAAAAGTTTTTATTTTGGAAACTGTTGCGCCGCGCTTATTTTCTTTTATAAAAAAAGATTCATTTTTAATAAATTGAAAAGCCCCACGCTTATATCATGCAAAAGCCACGTTTCCAACACTTATGCCACCTTGTCTATGGTTGATCGACACAGGACATTTGGCACACAACCCTATTCTATCAATACTCTTCTCAATTTGTAATTTCCCACTTGTATGGAAACCACTAAGGCGTCATTATGATTCTCAATTATCTGTAAGTCTTCCTTGCCGTTGAACATTATGGGAGCTTCTTCTAAAATTTTCTCCTCTTCCATAAATATAGTTGTCTTCTTACAATATTGCTTCCTTTATTCATGACCAGCTCCTTTTAATTTTGTCAGAGCTATGATTGTATCGACAATGCGTAGCAGTTCTGCCTCATTTCTCTGTTATGTTTCTCATTTTGCTTGCTTATTGTCTGGCTTAGCGATGTACTGGTGGATATGGCCTTTGTTGATGATTTCTTCGATGTACCCCTTCAGTTGATAATAGTCTTTCATCATGTACCTATTACTTTTATGAAACGAGCAATATTTGTACTTGTCTTTTTTCTGATTGGTGGCAGCCTCTTCAACCATGGATCATCCTTTATGGCCTGCATGATTTGATTTACTTGAATGGTGAGCGGGGTGTAAGTTCTTTCATTTCGAACATATCGCTCGGGTCCCCTTGGTTTCTTTTCTTGTCCGCTTTCCTCATGTCTATCTTTGCCCCCCCGAGTGTCTCACTTTTTCACTTGGCATTTCTTCTGGAGGTTGCTTGCTAACTATTCTGATAACCGCATCATCCTTCTTCTTTTCTCTTCAAGATTTATATAAGTTTGGGCCATAAGAAATATTTTCGTCATTGTGAGCGGTTTTTCCTTAGACATATCTTCAAGTAACAAGGACTATGGGTCCAATCCTCTTTTGAATGCTAGTCAAGCTATGCGGTCATCGCAATCCTCCACCTTTTCCATCTCTTCCTTGAACCATTGGTGTATTCATGTAGTGACTCCCCTTTCTTTATTGAGATCATCAGAGGTATTCTAAATCTTTCGTGATAGAATGATACGTTGCATACTGTTTTGAAAAGACGGAATACATTACAGAAAAGTTAGTTACAAAAAAGGGGGAAGGGAGTGATACCATTTTAGTCCGCTACCGTCCAGGCTTATCGGGAACATTCTACACATGAGTGCATCTTCATATTGATAAAGTGTCATCATCTATCGGAACAACCTCAGCGTTCAACGAGATCCGTCTTTCCTATATGGCACTTAAATTTTGGTGGTGCGAACTTCTTCAGAATGGGTGTTGACAGGATTTATGGAGTTTGGGTCAATGAATCTAAATCCTCTACCATTGTAGTGCCTAGTCTTTTGGCTTCTGCCATCTTTCTTTCGAGCATCTTCTATATATCGTGTTCTATTAACCCGTCTTTTACTTTGGTAACTCTCGCCGCTCCGTTGTCCACGTTCTTGGACTGTCTTTTACATTTTTTATTTTGTTCTTGGTTATCGTTTGGGTTATGTCCATCATTTGTTCTTGTCACTGCATCTTGAGTTTCATGCACGTCCTCTCGATTCGACCGACTTATTTCGTTGTAAACTTGTTGGACCTCTCGTTCCAAGGTTGCAACTTGATCTTGTAGTGTATACAGAGTTGTATGTAAGGTTTATGCATTTCAAATTTCCAGCTCTATGATTCTGGCTAGAATCGTCTCAAGAATGGCCGGCGCATTGTGGTTCTTTTGTTTAGGGTGGTTTTGTGGGTAATTTTTGCTCTCGAATTTACGAGCAACGCTTGATCTTGTTCTCAGCATTCTCGACATTTCTTCTTGAAAGTTATTTTCTCCTTGACATTTCTTTTAGCTCTTAATGAAAGAACCAATTTGTAAAGTAATTTCTTTTTTTACTATATTCTGGGAGCATAATGTATAAAAGAGATTCGAGAGTTAAAAGAGTGAAGAGAGAAGAAGAAAATAGATTGCTTGTATTGATTCCAGAAGCCTCTCGTTGATACATATGGAGATATTTATAGGTCTTCACCACCTCGGCCGTTTACAACCGTTTAATGTTATATAATAAATATTTAATGTGATTATGGCCGTTGATCAAATCACGAAGAGGAGAGTAACTATTGTGATCAGATTTGATTCTTTTTTTATTATCACATCATATTTTATTGACTTTATCTTTATTCATATTTCTTGAAGTCATCCTTTTTTATTTTCTTTCTACCATATTGCCCATTCATTACCGTATGGATTAATTAATCCTGTGCAGGTAAGAAATAGGGAAAAATATAAAACTAGAAATTATTTAAAAAAGCGTTGGTTTGACTTGGACTGTGAGAAGCACTTTTGGTCGAAAAATAAACATTTACCGCAGATGTGGTGGTGTTGGGTAATACACTGATAAATCAATGATCCGAAGCATGCAATCATCCCTCGGACACATATGTCCCACATGTCTATTAGCACAAAAATATTAATTAAGTTATTTCATCTAAACCTAAAAAGTTGTAAGGGGATAGGATAGATTATAAAATTCGTAACTTTAACAAAGAAAATATTTTAGAAATCTAAACCTAAAATTTTTTTGGAATTACCAAAATACTCTAACAATTGAAAATTTTCTAATATTACATAATAACGTTTTGATCAAAGCACCGACTAAACTTAGAACTCAGTTTCACGAGCGAAAAGAAAAGAAATTCGAAAGACTTCTATTTTTCCTAATTTTGTTTATTTTCCATAATATTTTCCGTACATTTTTATTATCATTTATTCCCTCGTAAATACTGTAACAAAAGTGTTGTTATCAACTTAAGGTAACTATTCTAGAATATACGAATTATGCCAAATATTAATGACCAACCGTATGAATTACTTCATGAGTTATTTAATTTATGAGTTATAAATCATGAACATTAATAAATGACACATCATTTAATTTAATTTATTTTTAGTCTAAATTTTATTCAGTTTAAAATTATTCATTATTTTAATATGTGAAAATAAACCTGTCATATATGAGTGGAAAATAAAAAAATCAAACGACAAACTGAACTTTCTGTAAGTTTTTCCCAATTGGAAATTATTCAGAAATATCGACAAGATGTTGTGATTTATGTGGAATGGACTATTTAATTGTCTAAAAATAGAGATGTTGGAATTATTTGTAGTTTGAATGGCAAGCAATGTTGAAGCTAAAGACAGAGCAAATAGCCATTAAGGGAACATTAGGAACCATCAATCAATTAAAGCCCTGTCCATATTATAACAAAAAACAAATTTAGTTACAAAAAGTTCATTCTGTTTAGCTGTAAGAGAACCCTTTACAAAATCATTTTTTAATCAAATTTTGATAGTAGAAAGTGTTCTCTCTTCCCACCTAACCTTTTTTGGTCGGAAGCATTCCTTCTAAAAGTTTAAATCATGAATCAAACTGAGGTATGATAATCTTTTGAAAAAATTATGTGAAAAGTTTTATCTTAATTGTATGAACATTAATTAAATCTAGCTTTAAAATTTACATAATCGTCCTTATTATAATTTACTTACAAAATACATTCATACAAATATTTTTTTCAAAAAATCCTTCAATCTTGCAAATTTTTAAATAAAATATTCATACTAATAGATCATTTTTATTTGTGATGTTCTCAAAATTACTTGCTTATATAGTATAATGTGTATATATCACTCAATAAAGATTGAATCAATAAATAATGAGATATCAATTGAAGAAATATATTTTTTACCTTCCACTAAGGGCAGGGGAGTTCATAATTTAAAAAAAAAACTACAAGAAAGGTAGATGTAATTTACCTTTTTAAATTCTCATTCAAGTTGTGTAAGCTTGATTTCTTTAATATGGTATGTTTTAGCCGAAAACTTCAACAGTGTAGATGCTTATATGCTTGTCTCTCGTGCTAAGTGTAGGCGTCCTCCTGACCGGGAGAATCGGTAACGATGATGTTAAATATGTCCTTCCATGTGGCTGAAACTTCTCACGACTTCAATATCTACAAAAGATAAACAAAGAACTCTAAGACGAAGAGAACCGAAGGTGATTTTCTCGTCGAAGAGCCTCTGATGCCTAAGTCAGTATTTGCTCGATATTTTGGCATAATTCTCTTAGGGGAGAGAAGGCATACCTCTTCTTTTTATTGATAGGTGTATTTACACCTGAGTCATCGAGTGGGAGGAAGCGTGTCGAAGAAGCCTTGCAGAAGTGTGCTGGGGAAGCTTCATGAGACATAATGTCTATCCTGATTGCCCTTGATTGGACGAGAGGGATGTTGGAATATGTCTATAAAGTAGCGTGTAATTACTATTTATTTGTATTTAGTTATTTCTCAGATATTAGTATTATTGAATTTTTATGAATAAATTGAAAATTTTATTTTAAATTAAAGTGTCTTTGTAAATTATTCAAGTCTTGGAACTTTCATCAACAAACGAAGAGTGAAGATAGAGGCGTCTTCAGATGAACACTTCTGAGAAAGTTCAAAATGATATTCGCAGTCTTAGGATTGACTGGGAAATCGAATCTAATTATGACTGTTAGGTTGAACCATTGGATGCCAGTCATAGAACATGAGAGTGGAGACTCAAACGGTTAACCTAAACATGTTATG
Source organism: Datisca glomerata (assembly GCA_003255025.1). Classification (NCBI taxonomy): domain Eukaryota; kingdom Viridiplantae; phylum Streptophyta; class Magnoliopsida; order Cucurbitales; family Datiscaceae; genus Datisca; species Datisca glomerata. Next base: position 740,454 of record QANY01011928.1, on the reverse strand, counting down.
AACATGTTGAATAGACCAGTAACAAATTAGTTTAGAGCCCACCGTTTACCTAGCTCTAAATCAAATTGTTACACCTTAAGGGTATTTTCATAATTATTTTAATTCTGAGGTGAATACGTAGCTTGATTTAATTAGTTTCAATCTTTGATATGTCAAATGAGTGAGTTCAAATTATCAGACAATACCTCAACGGGATTGTAATTCAATTAAGTTGGAATTACGTGATTCACGGATATGAAAATTCATGGTTGGATTGTGAAAGCAACAATATCACTTTATACTTTATTGATGGGTGTGTGAATAAATTAACCTGGCTAGGTATTCAATGAATTGAGTCATTAATTAAGACTTGTGAATTGTACGAGACAATTCACTATTATGTCTTTCTTATTCACAATCAATAATGAGTTAAAAAATAATAACAAGATGGGTAAAATGGTAATTTTATATTTCACTCTTGTTACTGATTTTCACGATGGGTATTATGTTAAAATATTTTATGGACCTTGAAAATAAAAAGGATTTATTTACACCAACAGAAAATATAGCGCGCATAAATCGAGAGTCGATTCGGTATCGAACCTATAGTGGAGTCGTACAATGACGTGATTAAATAGGTTGAGAATTTATGGAGATAAATTCGTCGGGTATTTGAATCCTTAGTTTTGTTCACGTGGGTCCATCCGGCCTTAGAAATAGCTCTTGAAAATAGGAATAGAGAAACAAAGTAATTTGGATCAAAATGTGTTTTGGTGCCAAGACATATTTCCTATACCTATATGTGATGGGTGATGTTACTTAATTGGTTAAGCGTGATTAATTGTATTAAAATTAATTAATTTATTATTTTTTTAATTATTGAATAATTAGTAATTAAAAATAAATAAATTAATTGATAATGATCAATTAAATCTATCAATTGGATTGATAAATTTTGGTACAACTCTAACATTGTGGAGATATACTGAATTCAGCAATTTGAATGTATGGGGTTGAATTTTTGAAAATTTAAAATATATGGGTATATTTGTTCCGGCAGACGGCGATACTGTTCCGGCGGGTCACTGTTCACGCAGGAGTTACTGTTCCGGCGTCGTCACCGTCGCTGTCCGTTACCATACCCTGCATGGTGACTAGAGTTTGTGAAACCCTAGACGATAACAATTAGGGTTTAGGAAACCCTGTGATATTTCACAATAACCCTTATCCTATATTTTTTATCTTTTTAAATTTTGAATTTTAAATTTTAAATTTTAGACAAATAAAAGATAATTAAAATTCAAAAGATGAATTATCTATTTTATCTTTATATCTTTTGAGTTTTGAATTTAAAGATAATTATCTATTTTATCTTTTTATGTTTTGAATTTTGAATTCAAAATATAATTATCAATGGTATCTTTTGAAATGAGAATGGAATTTTGTAAAGAGTTATAAAGTGGTGGGACAGTATGGAGAAAAAGGAGGAAATTACAGACGCCATGGAGATTAATTTTTATTTTTTGGGTTGTAATTAGAAATGAGTCAATAGGGAAACTAATTTTAAATGTATGATTTAATTTAATCATGCATCATCATATAACATGTCCATATACATAGTGGTATGTCTCGTTTCGTTTTGGCAGGAATGGCCGAAACATTCCGATTCCGGCGAGGAACCGAAATGAAATAAGGGGTTGTAATTTTTTTCTAGAATTTTCGGTCTATTTCGGCCGAAATGCTTCTATGAGTTTATATTATTTTAATTGAATTTATTCTCAGCATGTTTTTTTTTGCAGAGGTATGGTGAGATTAGAGTGGTGGAGATACTCCTGAATTACAAAGGAATTGGAGTATTTTTAAGCACGTCAACTTAATATGATGTTTAATATGATATTTTTGTTGAATTTTAATGTCATTACTATGATATTTGTTGAATTTTAATGGTAATTATGTATTATTTGTATGATATAATCTATTGATTCAAATTTTTTTCTTAGTTATATTATATATAATAAATTTTATAACATTATTTTAGATTACCGGAATGTGATTTCCTGAAATGGCGCACCAAAATACCGATATATCTGAAACATTTTATTTTTCCAGAAAACCTAAACGGTCACCAAAATAAAAGTGACTACTATAGCCATATAGAACTAGAGATATGTCAATATCAAATTGTCATGCAGCATGTACATGCATCGTTGTAGATTAATTTATAATGGTAATAATTTAATTACAATGTAAAATTTATAATGGCTATGATTTTAAATTAGGATTTAAAATTAAATAAAGGAATAATAAATTTCATCACGTTTTTAAAATTAATAGAAGTTATGTTTTAAAAAACAACCAAAAATCAAAATTTTTAAAAAAATTAAGTACGAGGGTCGTTTACGTTGAAGCATTCCCAATGTCTCCAACGTGAACTTGATCGTGCCACGATGAATGATTTAGAACTAGGGGTGTAAGGAAAGCCGACCAAACAACAAAAACTGATCGAACCGGACCGAATCGCATCGGCTCAGGCGGTTTTGTCACTTTTGACGGTTCGGTTCAGTTCTAGAAGTAGAAAAATAGGATGGTTATGTTCGGTGTTTGGTTTTTGTGAAAAAATCGCACCGAACCGAACCGAACTGTCAGCCTCACCCTCAGCCTCCCTCCCTCCCTCCCTCATCGCAAAATCATGGAGACACAGACCTACCCTCATCGAAAAATCACGAAGACAAAATCACAAAGACAATAGGCCTAGAGGTTCTCTCTCTCTCTCTCTCTCTGGAACACAACATCTCGTAGTCATTGAGCTGCTTCATCACAGACCCAGTGTGACGGCTACCATCGTCACCATTGTCGTCACGATTAGGATCTCCTCTACCTCACTGGCCACCGAACAACCGCTCATCATAACTTCATCGTCGCATAGCCACATGTTTTCTGCCCACTTACCGTCATCGCAGAGCCAGCGAAGAACCTCTAACTTTCTAGATCTCAGTTTGTCACTTTTTCAGATCTTAAGTCTCAGTTTTTCTAAGGTTTAATTTTTATGAGTTAGCCTCGTCTCCCTCTTTATCTCTGTTTCTTTCTCTCAATGTCTCTCACTTTCTCTGTCTATCTCTGTGTGTCTTTAGAACCTAAATTGTATCTTTTTTTCATGTATTATCTGTTGTTTATGTAAATATTTTGTATTCTCAGTTGAAATGCAAATCTGTCAAAGACTTAGTTGAGATTGATGTTGGTTTTATATGTGTTGCCAATTTGGTTGAGATTAGTTAGAAATTAGGTTGAGATTTGGTTAAAATTTGATGAATTTTTCTGCTTTGCTTTTCATCTTACGGTTCAGTTCAGTTTTTATTATTTTTGAGCGGTTTGGTTCAGTTCGGTTTTTGAACATTGTGTGGCTCGGTTCGGTTGCTAATTGTGTAAAATGGTATGTTCGGTTTGGCTCAGTAAAACCCCTTAAACCGAGCCAAACCGAACCGCTTACACCCCTATTTAGAACCGCCCATAGCGGTCCTCTCTTCAATGGGAGAAACTTTAAAGTTCTGTCATTTTGAGTCATCGAGTTACTTGAGAAGCTAAGACTTCTAAAGGAAGTGGTGGGCAGGGCAGTCTTAGAAATGGACTGTTAGTCCATAGCGACTTTTAAGAGTCGATGCGTTGGTTAAACACTTGGACTGAAGCACATTGGAATCCCCACTTAAGGGCTAGTCAATGGGGCCAAGGTGACCAAAACCTTTGATGACTGGTTAAGCTAGATGTGGAGACATTTGAGCGTTAATCAAACGAGAAGAGTTTCGATGCGATAAGATATCATTTGGATTTCATCTCTCGATGAGACAAGCTATCATTTTTTTTATCGTAACATTATGGAGGAAATATATTTTAATGGATTTTAAAATGTTTAAAGTAGTTGCATCATGCATCATGCTTTCCTAAATGATTGAGCATTTATTTACATCACTTTATTTATTATTTTCAGTAATCATGTCGTTATCCCCTCTCTCAACTATTCTTAACACAAACAAATTTACTGGTGAAAATTATGTGGATTGAAAATGAAATCTTGATATCGTGCTGACGGTATAAAAGCACAAGTTCGTGCTCCCTACCCCTTGTCCCATTGAGTCTATTACTGAATCGACTCAAGAGGACAATGACACTTATGCTTTTTGACTGTGTTCTGATGAGATCTCCATATGTTACATCTTGGAATCTATCAGCAATGTGTTACAATAATAGCATCAGAACTTTAAGGCTGCCGCTGATATGATGTTGAACATCACCGAAATGTCCAGACATCAGGGTCATCAAGCCAGACAGACAGCTTTACGTAACTTCATAACTGCATGATGGGACCTGGAACCGTTGTTAGAGAACTTATGATGCTGAACATAAGCTGTGAATAAGATGAAGATCACGGGTGTTGAGGTTGATGGTGAGACTCAGGTGGATGTGATCCTAGAGACTTTGCCTAGTACATTTGAGAACTTCAAAGCTTAGTTATTCGATGAATAAGCTGAAGTACTCGCTTCCTAAGCTCATGAAGGAGCTACAAGATACTGAGACTCTGTTTCTGACGGGCAAGAGGAAGTCTGGAGAAGATAACTTTACTAAAAGAAAGCCTTCCACCTCTAGCTTTAAGAAGAAACAGAGAAGAGGTCCAAGGAAAGTGAAGAAGTAGAAGCTGAGAGCTGCCAAAGGCAAGAGCGCCACGAAAGTAGACAAGTCGAAAGACAAGTGTCATGATTGTGGAGCTGTTGGTCATTGGAAACTCATTTGCCTAAAGTATCTCAAAGGGTTGAGATCTAAAGGTATAGTAATGATTAATGAGGCCTATTATGTATCTGACTCTACTTTATCTTAGATTGTAGACTCTGCTGCTACTAACTATATTTGTTGCGAAGGGGTTCATGGAAGTCAGAATGCTTGACGAGGGCGAGTATAGCTTCCACTGGGGTAATGGAGCACTAGTATCACTCGTATCTGCGGGAACTATTAAATGTATTATGAGAAACATTTTATTATTTTACGTGATGTTTATTATATCCTATTTTTTAGGATGAATCTTATTTCTATTGGTGCATTAATTGAGCAAGGAATTGATCTTAAATTCATTGATAAAAATATTAGTATTTTTAAAAATAAATGCCTAATTACTAGTGCACTCATATTTAATAAATTGTTTCACGTAAAACCAATAATTCCAATGAAATGTGATACTGAACTGAATAATGATTCATAAAGGGATAATAAAATGTTGAAGTATGACTCAACCGATCTAACCTATTTGTGGCACTTACGCCTTGAGCATATTAGCCTGGACATGATTAAAAGACTTGTGAATGATGGTCCTTTACAAACTTTAAGTGTGGGATCACTACCCATATGTGAATCTTGTATTGAAGCCAAAATGACCAATATACCTTTTTAGCAAAAAGTGAAAGAGGCACTCAATACCTTGAACTCATACATAGTGATGTATGTGGGCCATTGAATATCCGAGCAAGAAGAGGTTATGAATAATTCGTAACCTTCACTAATGACTACTCACGTTGTGGTCATGTTTATCTAATGCGTCAAAAGTCTGAAACCTTTAAAATGTTCAAAAAGTATAAGGCCTTGGTTGAAAAATAATTAGAAAAACAAATCAAAACACTATGATCCGGTCGTGATGGAGAGTACTTGCTATGACAGGTCGAAGACTTTCTTAAGGAAGAAGATATTCTTTCTCAGCTTACAGCACCTGGTACGCCACAGCGGGATGGTGTGTCAGAGAGAATGAATCCATTTCTGATGGATATGGTTAGATCCATTATGAGTTACCCATCACTCCCAGATTCCTTCTAGGGATATGCCATAGAAACATCGACATATATTCTGAACCAAGTTCCCTCGAAGAAGGTGCCTGGTACTCCATATGAAAGATGGTATAGACGAAAGTCATCTATTAACCATTTTAAAATATGGGGGTGCCCAACACATGTTCTAAAACTGAAGATAGATAAGTTGGCTAGTCGTTCAGAATTATGCACATTCGTAGGATATTCTAAAGGAACGAAGGGGTACATATTCTACAGTAATACTAACCAAAAGACATTCATAGCACGAATGCTCATTTTCTTGAAGAAGATTACATTAAAAGTGTATAGCTGAGAAACACAGTTGTGCTAGATGAATTATTGAATGGGAGGACACCGACTCCCCAATCAGAAATTGTTCCTGATTCAATAATGGAAGAACCACGACAGAAGCTAGAGCCTATGGAGCCTCGACGTAGTGAGATGGTTGTGAGACAACCTGAGAGGTATATGTCCTATGGAGAAGCTTTGACAACTATCTCAGATAAGGACCTTGATGAACTTCCTCCTACTCAGAGGTCATGGGTAGTCCTGAAGCAAACTTATGGCAAGAAGTCATGAACGTTGAAATACATTCGATGTACTCGAATGGAGTCTAAAAGCTTGTAGATCCTCCGGAAGGGGTAAAACCCGTGCGATGCAAATGGATCTATAAGAAGAAAAGAGGTTCAAGTGGGAATGTAGAGACATTCAAAACTAGGCCAGTAGCTAAGGGATACACCTAAAAGGAAGGAATAGACTATGCAAATACCTTCTCGCCAGTGGCCATGCTTAAATCCATCTGAATTCTTTTGTCCATTGTTCCTGCCTTTGATTATGAAATTTGGCAAATGGACGTCAAGATTACTTTTTGAATGGAAATCTTGATGAACGTATTTATATGGCTCAAACAGACGAGTTCATGGAGAAAGGCCAAGAGGGAAAAGTTTACGAACTACAGAAGTCCAGTTATGGACTTAAGAAAGCGTCACGGTCGTGGAATATTAAATTCGATGAAAATGTTAAAAACAATGATTTTGAACAGTTAGTGGATGAACCCTATGTGTATAAGCTGACACGCGAAGGGAATCTATTTTTTCTAGTCTTGTACGTAGATAGTATTTTACTCATTGGGAATGATGTAGAAAAATTATCTGATGTCAAGATTTGGCTTGCAAAGCAATTTGATATGAAAGATCTTGGAGAATCTGTATTTGTCTTATGTATTCAGATCTTTCGAGATAGGAAGAACAGAAAATTGGTACTGTCTCAAACATCTTATATTGTTAAGGTGTTGGATCGCTTCAGTATACAAAACTCCAAGAAATGATTTTTTCCTTTTAGACATTGAGTCAGCCTCTCTAAGGAGCAGTCTCCCAAGACTCATCAAAAATATGAAAACATCAGAAAGATTCCCTATGTCTCAAACGTAGGAAGTCTCATGTATGCGATACTTTGCACTAAGCTAGACATTTGCTATGTCGTGGGCGTGGTGAGTCGTTTCAAATCTAATCTTGAAATTGAGCATTGGAATGCCGTCAAACATATCCTTAAATATCTTTGGAGAACAAGGAATTATATGCTTGTGTATTCAGGTAGTAACTTGGGTATGATTCTCCCATGAAAGCTGAATAGTGGGAGCTTGTGAAGATGCAAAAGAGGGTGTATGACTTAGGAAGTTCTTGAAGACTCTGAAAGTTGTTCCAGACGCTAACAAGCTCATGGCACATTATTATGATAATAGTGAGGCTGTAGCGAATTCTAAGAAATCTAGAATCCATAAGATATCTAAACACATAGAACGTAAATATCACCTTACTAGAGAAATTATCCAGTGTGGAGACGTTATGGTTATGCATACTTCGATTGTCAACAACCTGACAGATCTATTCACGAAGACTTTATGCAGTAAAGTTTTTATGGTCATCTAGAGGACTTGAGGATAAGAGATTGTACACGTTTACTTTAGTACAAGTGGGAGATTGTTGGGATATGACCATAAAGAAGCACGTAATAACTATTTATCTGTATTTAGTTATTTATCAAACATTAGTACTACTGAATTTTCATGAATAAATTGAAAGTTTTATTTTAAATTAAAATGTGTTTGTAAATTACTCAAGTCCTGGAACTTTCATAAACGAATGAAAAGTGAACACAGAGGTGTCTCCAGATGAACTCTTCTGAGAAGGTTCAGAATGATATTCACAATCTTAGGATCGACTGAGCAATCGAATCTGATTATGAATGTTATGTTGAACCAATGGATGCCAGTCATGGGGAATGATAGTGGAGACTCAAACGGTTAATCTAGACATGCTATGAACATGTTGAATAGACCAGTAACAAATTAGTTTAGAGCCCAAAACCGTTTACCTAGCTCTAAATCAAATTGTTACACCTTAAGGGTATTTTCATAATTATTTTAATCCTGAGGTGAATACGTAGTTTGACTTAGTTAGTTGCAATCTTTGATATGTCAAATGAGTGAGTTCAAATTAGCGGGCAATACATCGGCTGTTGGGATTGTAAGCTAATTAAGTTGGAGTTATGTGACTCACAAATATGGAAATACTTGGTTGAATTACGAAAGCAACAATATCAATTTATGCTTTATTGATGGGTGTGTGAATAAATTAACCTTGTCAGATATTCCATGAATTGAGTCATTGATAAATACTTGCGAATTGTACGAGACAATTCACTAATATGTATTTCTTATTTACATTCAATAAAGGAGTTAAAGAAATAATAACAAGATGAGTAAAACGTTAATTTTACATTTCGCTCCTATTACTGATATTCACGATGGGTATTATGTTAAAATATTCTGTGGACCGTGAAAATAAAAATGGTTTCTTTACACCAACAGAAAACATTGCGTACATGAATCGATAGTGATTCGGCATTGAACCTATAGTGGAGTTGTATGATGTTAAGATTAAATAGGTCGAGAATTTATGGAGATAAATTCGCCGGATATTTGAATCCTTAGCTTTGTTCATGTGGGTCCATCCGGTCTCAGAAAAAGCTCATGAGAACACGAATAGAGAAATAAAGTAAATTGGATCAAATTGTGTTTTGGTGCAAAGACATATTTCCTATACCTATATGTGATGGGTGATGTCACTTAATTGGTTAAGTATGATTAATTGTATTGAAATTAATTAATTTATTGTTTTCTAATTATTAGATAATTAGTAAATAAAAATAAATTAATTAATTGATAATGATCAATTAGATTGATAAATTTCGATACAACTCTAACACTTTGGAGATATACTGATTTTCGACAATTTAAATATATGGGGGGTGAATTTTTGGAAATTAAAATAAATGGGTATATTTATAAATATCAAAAATTAGATTTTATAAATATCTAATAGTAATTTGATTGTAGATATAGAGATATAGAGATATAGATCTCATATCAGATACAGTGAAAAAAAAAGTTTTCTCCATTCCCTAATGATTGCTGCCGATTTTGAGAGGATTGAAGGAAAGTATTCGATTTTTTCCTTCAATTATTTTGAGAGCCTACACTCAAATTCCTACACAAAATTTTCGTGAGATATATTTTTGAAATTAAAGGGTGGTTGTTGGTGGACGAAATTCGTAAATTGTTCTTGGAGTTTAAGTGCGTGATTTGGATCCCGAAGCTTGAAGAACACGAAGAACGCTCGAAGGAAATCCGTCATATCAGAAACTCTCCGATACAAAATATTGGTGAAAAATTGTTTCTAACCTTATCTTCTCGTTTAATATAGTATATGTACAATCACACGTTGTTTGATTTTAAATTATTTAATTATATTAAATAAGTTACTTGAATTTTTTTTGATATTCCACCCACGAACAGTTCGTGGTGCAAACTTATTTTTTAGTTAATTTTAAAACCTACCGATCCCAACAAGGGAGGTAACTTTTACTTAAAGCGTTCAACATTAAATGTCAAAATGACCGGATGGAAACAATCGTGAAAACCTATCATGATGATTGGTCATGTTGAGTGCTACTTTCGGCGAGTAATGATGGCCTTGTGCTCCTAGTTATCCAAGCTCTCTTTGTGCACCCCATCCTTACTCTTATATGTGCTCAGGTTCGTGTGACCCGAGCATCCTCGATACTGACTAGGTGAGGTTGGTCCTTTTCCTCCAATTTGGTTTTCATTGGGGGTTACCTAGTGCGGCTTAACACGTGTCGTTTAGTTCTTAGTGGTTATAAAAGCACCCATAACAATTGTCCCAGTCGAGGACTTGGGTAGCTTTTACTTGCCTTGGTCTGAAGACTTCATCATCCGAACTACCTTGGCGTGACAGACTTTTCCTACCTTGGGCGTTCACTCTTGTGCCATAGATTTTACTCATAAGAGGAGACTGCACCGAATGGAGTTAATTGTCTGATTATTTTTGTCACGTAAGCGTCATTTCATCTTTTCCACATTTTGAGATCACTAACCTCTCCGGAGTGGGAGTATTAAATGCACGTGGGTGTATCTACTGGAGGGTGAGGCTCATCACTCCTTATATGCCGCTTTATTCCTGACGCTTGGTCTTTTGAAACCTTCATATTAGTTCGAGAAATGGCCGTTCATTAAGTGTAGCCTCAACGATCACCATCATGACCCTCTTTAATGCCCACTAAATGAGAAATTTCTTTTTTCCATACCTATAAAGGAACAATATTATTCCTGTTAATTTCCCTCATCCTTGCTTCCTTAACAGAGTTGGAATCTTTGTCCATCTTCGTCCTTCCCCCCAATATCTTTGGAGGAGCAGTAATCCTTCCTCCACTGGGGGCTTCTTCCGCTTTGGAGGTTCTCCTTTAAGATCTTTCCCTTTTTTATGACCGTCGCTCCTCTTTCTGTCATCTTTTAAATGTCATTCTTGTAAGTCGTCAATGCTCTATCCACAATGACTTTCCTGCCATCAATAAGCATGTTCAGTGAATCTTATGTCCGTATTGGCTACCCGACCCTGGCGGTAGGGATATTACCCTTAACAAAGGATTGTAATCTGGTAGGTAGCCTTGTTCTCTTCTTCTGATGAAGCACCTTGACCAGCCACAACCTAACTTCTTACTATGTGCCACCATGCCTTTTGATATTTTATCAACTTACTCCACCGATCGTTTGGAGTGGTTTGATGTACCGAGAGTAGGTCGAAGAGGGGATCGTTCTGAACCTGAGGACGAGTGTCTCTTCCTTTTTCCCCCTAAGGGGAGCAACTGGTGTCCTTGAGACCATAGAAGTGTTCAAGGAAGCTGTGGAGATCCTACGACCGCGACTCAAGGGGTTTTCCCCCACAACTGAGGAGATTTTATTCTTTTACTTATACTCGTATTACTCTGTTTATTAATAAAAATAAGCTCCATTTACTCCTGGTTCCTTTATAGTTTTATTTTTCTTCAGTCGAGCCTTAACTTGGTCTGGATGAGACCTTTATCCTGAGCGACATGGTTGTTCTGACTATTATATCGGATGTTATTTCTCTACTATCTTTTACCGACCCGAGCTTGTGATCCCGAGTTGGAGTGGGTTATAAAAGGGCCTTGATCCACTTTTTATGGACTTAATCTTGTCCAACGGGTTTCCCCCTTTGTAGGTCGGGAGTCTTACAGACCTATCGTGACCTTTATGAAGCCTTCGAGTGTGCTCCCATTCGGTAGGTCTGGTCGGATGAACCTTCCTCACATTGAGGGTTTACCTTTTGATATTTAGTAAAGCATGCCTTCTCCTAGTTGAGATTTTTCCAGATCTGGCAATTTTAGGTCAAAATCCTCTCCTTTGGTACTTGGTTAAAAGATTTTCCTTCCTTGGTGAGCTAGAGTACTCCATGTCTAGTCAAATGTTTCTGCTCTGGCTAGATCCTCACTGTTGTCTGGCAAGTTTGAGTGCTCGGCATTCATCCTTTTTATGTTTAGCCAGACGTGCCTACTCTAGCTTGACCCTCAACCAAGTCCGGGAGCCGGGGTGCTTGGCAGACATCACTTTTTACCTTGATATCTAGTCAGGCGTGCCTGCTCTTGATAGACCCTTGAATCTCGTCAGATGAGTTGGGATGCTCAGCAGATATCTTTCCTTGATCTCTAGCTAGGCGTGCCTACTTTGGCTAGACCCTTGATCTCATCTGCGAGCATGAGTTCTTGGCATACATCTTTTCTTGATATCTAGCCAGGCGTGCCTACTGTATCTAGATCCTTGATCTCATCTGCGAGTATGAGTGGTCAACATACATCTTTCCTTGATATCTAGTCAAGCGTGCCAACTCCAGCTAGACCCTTGAATCCCGTTTGATGAGATTGGGTGCTCGGCAGATATATTTCCTTGATGTCTAGCATGACGTGCCTGCTCTAGTTAAACCCTTGATCTTGTCTGCGAGCTGAGGTGCTCGACAAACATCACTTTACCTTGATATCTAGCTAGGTTTTTCTGGTCTATCTAGATCATTGATCCTGTCTACGAGTTTAGGTGCTCGACAAAAATCATTTTACCTTGATATTTAACCATGCTTACCTACTCTTGCTAGATTCTTGATCTCGTGTGCGAGCTAAGGTGCTCGATAGAAATCACTTTACCTTGATATCTAACCAGACTTTCCTGCTCTAGCTAGATCCTTGATCCCGTCTGCGAGCTGAGGTGCTCAACAGACATCATTTTACCTTGATATCTAGCCAGATTTTCCTACTCTGGCTCGATTATTGATCATGTTTGCAAGCTGAGGTGCTCGACAGACATCATTTTTATTCCCGACTGGCGGGCAAGAGCACCACGCTAGCATCACTTTTTAATCTTGAATGGTGGGCTAGAACACCTCACCAGTCATCACTATTTGTTTAATCTCGACTGGCAGGCTAGTGTACCTCACCAATCATCACTTTTTTGGTGTAATCCCGACTGGTGGGCTATAGCACATCCCTATACATTACTTTTTGTTTAATCCAGACTGGCGGGCTAGTGCACCTCACGAGTCATCATTTTTAAATTAATCTTGACTGGTGGACCAGTCATCAGTTTTTGTTTAATCTCAACTAGTGGACTAGAGAACCTCACCAGTCATTATTTTTTGTTTAACCTCGATTGGTGGGCTAGTGCACCTTATCAGTCCTCACTTTTTGTTTAATTCTGACTGGTGGGTTAGAGCACATCACCAGTCATCACTTTTTATTTAATCCCGACTGGCGGGGTAAAGCACCTCACCAGGTTGTCAGGATTGACCGGACGAAGGTAATCTTGACAACCTGTCATGGCGATTGGTCCTGTTGAGTGCTACTTTTGGCGAGTAATGATGACATTGTGCTCGTGGTTATCCGAACTCTCTTTGTGCACCCCATCCTTGCTCTTATATGTGCTCGGGTCTGTGCGATCCGAGCAACCTCAGTACTGACTGGGTGAGGCCGGTCCTTTTCCTCCAAAACTTTCCTTCATCGGGGCCCCCCTAGTGCGGTGTAACACCCGTCTTTAGATTCTTGGTGGCTAGGAAAGCACCCATAACATGATACATGGTAATTGATAGTCATTCATATTTTCATCCATGCATGTGCTGCAAAAAAGAGAACAAAAACAGTGAAAATAATGCATACTATTTTCTTTTAGAATAAACTTAATGTACTTTTTATGAAACTGTTCTTTTACAGTTTTGCTTCATTCATCGTTTTCTTGAGCACTTGTTGTTCAAAACAAATCTTAAGAAATAATTAACTAGAGAAGAATACGCGAAAAAACATTTGTAGAATCTTAAAAAAAATTAAGCATTAAAAAGTGATGTAATCACAACCTCAAGATCAAAAGATATTATGAAATTTTATACCTATCTATTGTATACGAGGATCTCCCTTAATAGTTGCTTGTGAAATTATTGGATTTGGTTCATTTCCTAATTATAGATAAGAGAGGGGATGCCGAAGTGAATATTATTGAAATGTAATATATGATTATCAATGACAAATGAGTGATTGACCTTCAGGTTAATCATAGTTAATTTTTTTACATCAACTTCTTCATCAAGATAAAACAATAATGTTTAGAGGTAATATTATGATACGTGAATGACAAAATAATAATTTGAGAGGTAATATTCTGAGTAAAGAACAAAACAATGATTTTGAGGGTAATTTTATGATAGGTGAAGGACAAACGGTATTCCAATTTAACTGTAATGAAGATATACATGAGTTTAACTCATTTTATTAGGGTAAACGAGTTCCAAAATAAAGTATGTGTATCCAGGGCAACATATTAATGGGTATAAGATGAAAAATTAACAGATGGGGTCTATCTGATAGCTCATGAAAGTTAAAGGAGAAATTAGGAAGAAGTTAAAGTTAAGGGGATCTACTTATAAATCGATCAAAGGTAAAAAGTTGTTTGTGAAATTAACCGTTAATTTTATTTTGAAGGTAAGGGTAAATTTTCTTCTTTGTGTAGTAGTCCATTGAAAATGAAATGTTGTAGATACCGTTTCTGCCTAGGCGATTGATCCTCAGCATGCACTGAAACATGGCTTTACTACTAGATGTTCAGTCAACTGCTACACCCCGAACTTATATTTAGGGCTTAAAAAATTTAGAGGGAAATAAATAAAAATTGGTAGGAATAATTACTTAATCTATATCTAGATCTGTTTGACTTTGGACTTATACAAGATAGTCTAACACCTCATAACTATCCCCGTATAGGATATTTATTTAATTTATGATGCATCCTCTCCTATATACTTAACATTCTATGTTCAAATATCTCACTTAACTTGAAAAGAAAACATTTCATTAATCACGAGTACTCTAGTTTGTTTAAGCGATATGATCTCTCTATCTTCTTTCACACAAATGACACTACTAAATGCAGGTGATCCATGTCGTCGTTGAAATCGGACTAATGGAAGAGGAGTGACCCAAGGGTCATCGGAGTCGTTATTGTTTGAGTCTTGTCTAGTGACTTTGTCCTACCTTTTTCATTAGGACGATTCTTTGGGGGAAGGAGGACAAACAGTAGAATGATTAATGGAATATGACGATAAAGATTTTTTTATCTATTTATCAAATAGATGTAACTCAACCCCAAATGAAAATACTTTCGAGGACAATTAATTTTATACATGAGTACAAAATAATGACTTCTTTATCAAGTAAAATCAAAATAGGAGATCTACCTTATCTTCATCTTAGTTCTTTTTAGAATGAAAATTTTATAAGAATCAAATTTTAAATTACATCGAAATAAATTCTAATTATGATAAGTGTACTGACAACCATAATCTATGATCTATTTCACAAAAGATGAAAAATGCATTTTTATCTTTGTACGGTGAGAAATTATACCTTCGACCTGCCATAATGTGACTCTCCAATATTTATTGAATTAAAATATAAACGATTAAGATCTATTTGAATTTAATTAAAAAATTAATTTATTTTTTTAATTTTCGTGCTCAATAGATTTTGATCGATTTAAATCAACGAATTAAATTTTCATAATTTGAGACTCAAATCACATTGCGGGGAACTTTGAATAATTTATCCTGCACCGTGGGGACACCGACCAGGGTTTATGGCTTTTTCTATTTGCTATAATGATATGGTCTTCAAAAAAGACAATTTACAGCAAACAAACAAAGCACGAATTCAAATTTCAATCCTAAAAAATAAAGAAAGATATTTAATTTTCAAGTGTTTGATTATGCAACAATAGCCAATAATATTATGGATTCTTTCCGTTTAGAAGTTAATAATAAGAGAAAATCAATGATAATTTGACTATTTATTTATTTTTTATAATTAAAGTATGAATAAATAAAATAAAAATCTAAAAATTTCATGCTTACCAAATCCGAAATATCAATTAACTAAGATGAACTACCATCATTACCCTGGTTAAAATCCGCACCAATTACAACTTGCAAGTCAAAGTTTTCCCGTATTTTTCTTGTACTTAAAATGGCCATAATTTGACTTTTGGACGGCACAAAGAAAAAGAAGTAAACACGTAGCTCACTGGTTTCTTGACGTGTAGAGTTATTTTTTTATTAATAACAAAAGAAAACGACAGATTATTAAAAAGAACTAGTATCTACAATTCTACATATAGTATTTTACGTACAAGTACTTTAATTACTGAGATCTATTATTTTAGATACCATTTATTTCGCAAATGTTTTTTCTTGCTATATATTTTAGTATTTATAAATACTTCTAAAACAATATCAGTCCAAGTGTTTTTAAAAATGCTTATAAATACATATAAATATACTTCACAATACATTCAATATTTCATACAAAAATAAATATGAAATTTGTTTTAACTAGTATTTTATCATCTCAATATATAAAAGTATTTCTTAGTCAGAAATACTCTCAAACACATCATAAATATTAATTGACTAAGTGATTAATTGAATAGTTAATTTATAAATAATAAATTTTTTAATGAATGATAGGACACAAAATTATAAATGATTAAACATCTTTTAATAATTAAAATTGAATCTAAAAATTGATCATTCTAACATTATTAAAAAAACAAAACAAAAAACGTTTGGGAAAAGAAAAATTAGAATAAAATGAAATCATAGTTTAGAAATGAAGATGTACGCGGAGTCAAAGATATCGTGTTTTTATCAAAGCAGAAAAAGAGAGAGAGAACAGTCGAGAGAGAACCGTCCAAATATTAAGAGAGATGAGATGACAGATGAAACACGTGAAAATGTCATTTTTATGTCTTTTTTACTTTCTTGTTGATTCAAAGTTTACATCGTTTCCACTTTCCATGATCCTCGGAGGCCATTTTGGAATAAGCAACCAAGATGACAGAGCGCTTAGAAAAAAAAAAGGTTCAGATTTTTGGTGTTGCATTTGCAAAAGAATAGTGTAGATTTTTTTCAACAATAAAATAGTATAGTTTAAATGTATATAGTGATTAATACCGGAACATTTATTGTGTTGTCTTTTAGATCTACTTCAAATTTTTACATAATTAATCTGTTCGCCGTCTATTATGGCTGATTATTGATATTATTGTTTACTTATTTGCTTACATGAATAATTGCTTATATCTAATCTCACTCTCCGTCCAAGTGGTTGGTTATTCTTATAATTGATTATTTCTCTATATTATTTGTTCACTTAATTCGTGAATCTGTTTATCAGAGACTGACGTACCAGCTTCTATTTGGTTAGCTTTATGGAGTTAGGTAAGACCTCTTAGATACATAAATCCCGAGGGTATGATGGTTGTAGAGGCGGAAGTGAGAAGAGTGAAATCAAATAGGAGGTTGTAGAAGTCACCATAAGGTTAGTAACAAAAATACAGTATTAAATTCTCAATAATAAAAATAATTTAGTTATTTTGATCAATGATAGATTAGTTAGAAGTAATTCTTCTTGTAGCATTAAGTCTACAATAAATGCAATACCTGACACAATAGGTGAAGAACACTTTAATTACTATGCAGATGAACAAGTAGATAATAATTTTCAATATCTTTCAGATGATCAAGTAAATCATAGTGAAGAACACTTTCAATACTTTTCAGATGATCAAATAGATCATAAGGTATGGAATATACCTAAAATTTCCAATAAAGAAATATACAAAACAAAATGATTTGATGCTTCCTTCAAGTCTTAGCATCATGAAAAACAATTGGAAAAATACATGTTCCTAGAAAAGGGCATGAAAAAAATAATTTCTTCTAATAAAACTAAAAACTTACTGAGAATATTAATTATCAGTCTTCTAGTTCTAAGATTAGTAACTCTAGAAGTTCTTTTTCTAGATCATCTATTAGTAATGATCAAGATATTAGGATTCAAATAGAGCAAGAATTAAAAAATTCAAAAATTAAATGTCTAGAACCTAAAGGAATAAGTTCCTAAGAAAGTCAGACAAACCTTAATAATAAACAATATAATAAAATTAATTATCAATATTTTAATTCTCAAATTATGGAGTATAGTCAATCTAGTACCCCTAGAAGTTTCTTTCCAGAATCATCTATTAATACTCAAAATTTTAGAATTCAAAAATTAGAACAAAAATAAAAAAAATTCTAATCCAGATACCTTGAACCAAGAATACAAACCAGATTGGGAAAGAATAACCCAGCCAATTTGGATAGACGCAATAGGTTCAGAAATTCATATAATATGGATCAAAGAAAAATCATACTTGCTGAATGAAAGACATTCATGTAAAAATATAAATTTGACATATTTTTCCCTTGATTTTATCGAGGATATTTATGAGAAAAATATTAAAATAGTTTTTAAGTCTAAATGGGTCAATGAATATTCCAGTGTGGTGACTATCAGTCATCTACCGCCTGAAAAAATCCTAACTAATCAAGAAAATTCTCAATCTAAAAAAGATTTCATTAACCTTTTCAAATTCATTATGAGAAAACTTTTGATGAAGAAATTCTTAAAAGGGTAAAATCTTAAAGAGACAATGTCTTAGAATCAGATAGTCATAGGTTAGAATCTAACTATGAGCCATCCATAATTCATAATTCTTTCAATAATAAAATTGAAGAATCTTGTAGGTCAGAATCCTATGAGTCATCCACAATCGATGAACTTTCAAATAGTATTGAGAAATCATCCAAAGATTTAAAAATTAAATCATCTGTCAAGATTATTGACCATGATAGTCATCAAAATTAGATATTCATAGGTTAGATTCCACCTATGAATCTTCCACAATTAATGAATCTTCAAATATTGAAGAAACATTACAGAATTTAAAAACTGTTGAATCATCTTCATCTGATAAGATTAACAGTCTTCCAGGATTTGAAATTGAATCTGAAAAATTTGATAAAATACTTTAAGAATTGAAAGTAGTTAATCAAGACGGTAATTCAGATTCAAGTCGTTGTTGCCATTGATAATTGATTGTTGGGTATCATTATAGCCGTTGTATTGGAGGACTATTATGATATATTTTTGAACTCCTTGATATTGGCATTGTGCCTAGGATGAATTATTTTGATCATTTATCACTGAGATTTATATTATTGAGTGTGTCCTTCAATTGTTGAGGAGTAACCTTTCTGGATGATTGATAACTTGACTCTATGGATGATTTAGAGTCAAATTCGTCTGGGCGTGGAATCAACAGTAATTTAAAGAGAGGGTATTAAGATGCAAGAAGATAACAGTAAAAATTGTATTAAAAAACAGTAAATACAAAAATTGTATTGAGGTGTAAGATTAAAAACTTAAACAAACAACGTTTATAGCAACAATAAATTAGTGCTCCCGTTCATTATTTTATGCTGAAGAAAAAAGAAAAAATTTACAAAAAAGAAGCGGGAGAAGAAAGTTTTGTTTCACAAAATAGGTTTTAGCTCTCAAATAGTAAGAGTTGTAAAACGAGTTCTGAGAAACAAATGGGAGAGGACAACCTGCGCGGACGAAAATAGAGTGTATTAAGATGCAAGAAAATAACAATAAAAATGGTTGTTAGTATTTCTTAATACAGTTTTTACTGTTATCTTCTTGCATCTGAGTGTTGAATAATTTTGCATGTTGTGTATTACATTTAAGGAACCACCTCTTTTTGTTCACATATATAAATTAGTCAAATATCATATGCGATGAATTTATCTCGACCTACGATGTTTCAATTCATTTACAAATTTTGTTCACGTTGAGTTTAAAATGATATACACGACCATGAAAAAATAATTTGAGTCAAATAAAATAAAAACAAATTATGCTTAGAAAAGAAGATTAGCATAATGAACTTAATATAAATTTTGTTTAATTAAATTCTAAGATAATCTTATAATTCATGCTACCTTAAATAATTAGCTAACAAAATATTGAGTTAATTTGAGACTAATAATTACTTTGTCTTTTTATAACTTAGATAGTAATGATGAAGAAAAAACGTTTTTAAAAATGTTAATTTAATAAAATGATTGAAAAACACTTCATGTGATTTTTCTATTAAATTTTGAGTTTAAGAATATTATAGAGAATTTTGAAAATAGAGATAATATTATCCACAAAATGTTTCCCCAACTTATAAAAATCTATATATAGTATAGATTATTCTAAGAAATTCAAGTATCACTTTCCTGTATATTTTTTTGTTGTTTTATATAAATTTCTCCCTCTCCCATTGAATTCAAACTTCACAGATGGAATTGGATAAAATCGAATATAAGAGGTCCAATAAAATGATCATATTTGAATTAGATGGAGCTGGCTTTGACTCATGGATATTTAAAAAAAAATTAAATTAGATTGGATGAAGTACACTGATTTGAACCCACAACCCGTAATAAGATTTGAGTACTAAACCATCTATTCTGATTCATTCGATCTTTTCAGTGATATAAAAACTGATAGAATAAAAAAAAACTCAATTAAAATAACCATAAAAGAATTACTTTTAGCACACTTTAATGTAACTTAATGTCATGCAATGAGACTAATTCTGTTAAACGGAGTGGGCAACATTTGTTGTCTTTGCGTATTTGCCTATTTAGTCAAGCTAGCACACTTCTACACCACCTATTGTTAAGACTTTAGACTTAAGCCGTTTGAACCAGTTTCAAACATTCATATAGAACATATGATATGCCACAAAGTTTGAAAATCAATAGACATATATAATTTTAGATATCTTATGGAAATCAACATAAATATAGATGACAATACACAAAATCACCATCGATATATATGTGTGTTTGTGTGTCTACAATATAAACATAAATATAAATATAGGTAATATATATTATTTTTTATTTTGAGTTCACCAGCTAATCAAAGAATTTAACACTTTTCAAGTGGTGGATAACCACTAAATTAAACAAGCCATGTTCTCCAGGCAGGAATTCAAAGACGAATAATCTAAGATAACATACCTTAGTATTTAACTCACAGATGAAATCATCACTCTTTGGTATCTTTGGAGTGGGGCTGGGGTTAAGGCTTTAGAATATTTCCATCAAATAACGGCCTACACAGGTTCCTAAAAATTTAAAAAATGTTGGTATTTCTGATTCAATTTCAGATTTGAGAAATTTAAGAAGAATCAACACCGATGTAGAACCTACGTTCACATGCTTGAGCGTCTTTATCATAAGCTATCTTTAACATACAATAAGAAAAAACAACTGATTTGTTTTCTTATAATTGTATTATAATTCATGAAGTATTATAATTCAAAATTTTAGGTGCAAGACAGACAAAACCATGATTCGTTATCTGTTGAAACGATGGCTAAAAGCTGTGAAATCTTTTGGAGAGAAAACCCAAGATTTATAATCTAACAAGCAATTAAAATCAGTAGTCCCTGAACTTTCAAGCACAACTAGCAATGTTTTATTGCTAACATTGACAACATTCTGAAACACATCATTTGCTTCTGTTTGTACTCCAAAAGATTACAAAAAATTCTCTCATAAATTCAGTCTATGTTATGAGTCTTCTATCTAAATAAATTCAATCTATGTTATGAGTCTTCTATCTAAATAAGGACATCAGCGATACCTAATGCAAGCTATATACAAATATGCTAAGTTACAAAAGATCATCACATCAATTTCACTAAACAGAAAGGGTGGGGGTAGGGAGGGGGATAACTAGAATCCAGCTAAGGTATTTGTTTGTTGTTTTTGTTGAAAATATCACAGTTGAACAGTCGGTTCTGCTAAGTTCATGACTTCGAGATGAGTTATGTGATATTGCAACATAGCACTTCTTATTAGCAAGCAATTGTGTATCACCATTTCTATTTTGGGGGCACCCGGAATGATAAATTTCAGTTTAGGATGCCTGTTTCTTTTTTGTTTTTTTGGGGAAATCATCTGCAGTTTTGAAAGGGAAGCCCATTCATAAATATCAACACTTCCGTATATTACTCCACAGATCATGATTTCTTGGACACTGTATCTTCATCCCAAATTTGCAGAGAAACCAATCCAAGCAGCTGAAGGAAAATCAAGAGTAAAACAATCTAACCTCGACGGTCATGATTCACACAAGTTGAGGTCCTTGAAGACCTTCGGACCTTCGAGCTGCCAAAAACTTTTGCATGGCATTATGGCATCTGAAGAAAAAGAAATTTACTAAGTCAAGTAATGGCAGAAAATTAGAAATAACAAACCAAGAAAAATCTCAGACGAGCTACCTCCAAGGGAGGTGGTCAAGGAACATTGACCGAGACACGATAATGTCATTGAAATTTTCTCTGTTTGCTAAGTACGCTTTATAATTATGTCCCCCCTCACGAACTCTCCAGCTATCCCACAAAAGCATAGGGAAACTTCTTCTTTCCGGTACTAAATGGATTAAAAGGCCTGGAATGTACATCTCTGGGGGATCCCCAGGTGAAGCATTTTCAGAGCTTTGGACAGTACTCATAATTTGAAACATTGGATCATCAAATGAATTGATGCCAGTAGCAATAGGATTGGTAGATTCATCATGATCAATTGCACAAACGCTACCATTTGTTTCAGCCTCAGTCCAGTGGGAAAACTCTTGAACCTGTTCCTCGCTCTCTACAGTGTAATAGTTGAAACTATTTAGTTAAAAAACATGTTCTGATACATCGACGATGCTGTAATATGTCTATAACCCATAACTTGAGAAGAGATTCTCCTAACAAGTATATTAATTACATAGGAGATAGATATGATAATAAGGATACCTTTAGGATCATACTGGTACTGACTTTCAAATATGTTATGGTCTAGATCTTCAGTTGAGATAGCCCTAGAATAAACACCTGGTGTACGATCCTTCAGTTCAGTTCTATTTCTTTGGTACTTGCTCACATACAAGAATCGGCGAGCAAGCCTAAATGTCATCGTAGAATCAGCCGTTGTCTCTTCTGAAAGTGCCTCGATAGCAGCTGCACGAAGACGAATGATTGATCTAACAGAAAGGCGAGATGCGAATTCCTTGTCATGTACAATGCTGCACAAAGTTTATCAGATGTACAATGCTCTGAACTTGAATCACATTCCTTAGAGATCCATACATGATAGATGTAATTATTATGTTACCTCGTAACAATCTCTGAACATGCACTTGCCACAACTGAATCCAAACATGGGAGGGGCCCATATGCATAGACATGTAAATTTGGATACCTACTGCAAAGCTATTTACAGCATAGTGAAGAAATAGTCTAGAAAGAACTAAAGCAGTGGATAGAATTATTATAACGACTTATAACTTTCATGTTTCAGCTGCAGCTACAACTTCTTAATGTACTGACATCTCAACATCGGTTGCAAAATTTGTGGAAGAATATCATACTAGATATAACATTCATGTTCCCTCTGCGACTACAACTTCTTAATGTACTGACATATCAACATTTCATATATCCTGGAGAAAAATAGTTCTTGATTAACAAAATGCCTAATTATTCTTTTATTAGTAAAGCCTTAGGGATGACACTTGAGTCGAATTGGGGCGAGAGAGACATAATTGATTTTGTAGCATTGTTGACATGTGGGATTACAAAAATGAGCAAAATAATGAATCCTCAATATCATTGACCACTTAAGAGACACCATGTCCACCATACTTCTTGGAATCACAGTTAGAGATGGGACAGAATTAAACATGTACTAATTCATGGATTAGTTAAAGCCGAAGACCTTTCTTTTGTAAATTGAATCAAAAGAAAGGTCTTCGGCTTTAACTAATCCATGAATTAGTACATAATCAATTTCCCAATGCATTTGGCCGTGTAAAAGTTGGTTATTCTTTAAACAAACCTACTAATTTTTAAGAGAATTGAGGTGAAAACTGTTGAGATTACAAATCTAAGAAATCAATTGGGTATTCTGCTGCTAATTAAGCAAAACTGATTTGACTCGAGTTGTCTACCATTCTCATTAGCAAGAGGATCAAGTTTGAATGGCAAACAAAAGGTACTAATTCAATCCTCACAAACATATCAATTTATTCAGTACAAGTTAAAAGCCATACTCGCAGTCCTAGCAGAGCACCAATAGCACCTCCTAAGGAATGTCCCACTATGCGAACATTATACCCATCACACTCGCACCCAGCTCCCAGCAATGAAGAAAGAAAGCCAGTTGATTCAGACCCTGCAACTCCATTTACAAACAAATAGATCAAAGGAAAAATAAAGTCAAGTCGACTGCATACTCTAAAATTTACACGAGCAATTGCACTACTCAAAACCTGCATTAATCACCAACAGAATGTCCCTGGATCCATTGGACATGGTTAAACTAACGACTACTAGCAATCTATAAAAATTTCAGAAAGAACATAACATAGATGGTGAAAACATTATTGGAAAGCATGCATATGATCGCTTCAGTGTCAGAATAAGTTTCCATTAGTGATTTCATGTCATTAATACGCTTCATATAATTACAACACGGAGGAATAATTATATTCTAAAAGGTACATAAAGACCAATCCATTAGACGGGTGGGAAGAAAACAACAATTCACCACATCTTAAAGGAAAAAAATATAACAGAAAAATCTACTTACCAGCATCTGTTGGACTTCCTTCAATTTGCATGAAAAGATCCCTAGCAGCTTCAACGATCCCTGAGTGTGCGTAGTGAGGAAAAGATGACTCAATTCTTTTCTTTGCAGTAGGATCAATAAGACTGCTGCTGCAAACAAGAAAGGGAAAAAAAGCAAAGGAACAGCAAGTAAAATAAAGGAATAAAAGGGAAATAGCAGCCTAAAGAAGGAAGAAGAGAAGTTGGAAAAGAAAAAGGACACAAAACCAGCAGCCAGCTCTGCTGGAATTCAAGAAGCAAGATAAGTAATAAGAGAAGAGACACTATAGATGAAGACAAATAATCAAAACTACAAGATCCAATGAATTCCTTTTTCCCTTCCCTTTATTTTGGTTGTTTTTTTTTTTCTTTTTTCTCTTTCTCATCCTCCTTTTCATATTCAACCTTAGACACTGTCATTAATTCAGGTTTCCCATCCTCCCACTTCTGAGAAAACATACTGAGTTTTGCTAATTTGGAACCTACATATCGAGTATGTGAAATTCATCAACCACCATCAACCTATCTGGTTTTTATGCAAGTTCCACAATGCAATGCATATCGAGTATGTGAAATTCTCTCTCTCTCTCTCTCTCTCTCTCTCTCTCACACACACACACACACACACACACACACACACACAGAGAGAGAGAGAGAGAGAGAGAGAGAGAGAGAGAGAGAGAGAGAGAGAGAGAGAGAGAGAGATGTACTTAATCAACCCATCCAAGTCTTCCTTAGAAAGTGTGCATTCTTTGCATAAACCATCAGTTATTAGATCTTCAGGGGTCTCAGTTCCTCTCACAGCAATTACTATAGATTTTTCATGATGTAGAACGACAACAAAGTATGCAGCTTCACAGTTTTCCTGGAAAAGGGAACTAAAATGAACATAGTTCTTTGGCTATATGAGGAATTATGCATTGTTATAAAAATCTGAAAAATAATCACTACTTTTCCAAGAACCATTAGTCATTGAAGATCCTTTAAATATTGAAATTGGTTGAGAAAAATGAAAATGAGGTGTCAGCCATACAATATCATAATGTCAAAAAACTCTTCTACCCTCCCTCTCCCCCTTTCCCAGCAGGAGCGATAAGCGTGGCTACTTACTGGCATAAAAAATCATCCAGAAATTGGAGGTGAATAAGTTGTAGTCCAAAGAGTTTACTAGATAAATATTCAAACAAACTACTCAACTACTATCAAACTTTATTACGCTATTGATGCTGTAAATGGCACTTTGGTGCCCCTAAAATCTTGCGTGCTCAGTTCTTGGAAAATATACATAGCAAATGGGATATAAGCCAACCAAAGATAGTTGGAAAAGCAAAGAAGAATACCACATCAGCTCTGGACATTTGAACTATTCATGTTCTTGTGCATGAAATAAAATCAATGAACAACTCACCTGGTTAACACGTCCTCTTCTAAGTACTTCTGGGGATAATTGAACATATTTTAGAAAGGCTGCTGCATGTCCTCGCCACCAGTTATCACCATCAAGTACGGGCAACCTATTAAGAAGGAAGAGAAAATTTAGAATGAAAATGAAGCAAAATAAGAGTTCATCTCAACATAAGGATGTAAATAAAAAACAATAGAAAAAGGACAAGGATGATGGTTTATAAGATCATACAGTTGCATCGAGCAAGTTATGAGATAGAAAAAGCACCTGTTACGAGTCCAGGGAGTTAGAATTCCTTGCCTATACAACCATGCACAAGGAAAGAGTAAAGGGTTTCTTCCAAAATCAAGCAGTGGTCCCTGCACCATTATGCCTGCATATGAACTTCTCCACAACACAAAAATTAGAATTTATCCGTTGACAATACCGTGTATGCAGCTTCAGCAAATTTATGAAGAGCTTCTGCTTCCTGAATTTGTTCTTCGGGTGCCTCGATGAGCTCTTCAATGGAGTTTTGAGATTGGCTATGCCTCTGCAATAAAGCTAGACCTGGAAATAAAACATTTTGTTTGTTTATCAGTAAAGTCAAAATGGAAATTGAACGTATTTTATTGTACTGCAAGAAAGCGACCACTAATATGAAATAATGAAATGGCACTGGATATGTAAACAACATAAACTTCCACAATAGAACATAAATGATAGTAATATGTTCCGAGGCCACTAACATATGACTAACAGCATTTTAATGTGGATTGTTAGACGGTAAAAACTTATCAACTCATACCAACAGCATTATACAGGAGAAAGATGTAAAAATAAATGGAAATTCTGGTTGCATGCGGATATTACAAGTCATCAAAAGAAACCTTCAAGCTTTCCATGTTATCATCCAAAGAGAATCCATAGCAACGTAATCGATGTTCTTTTCGTAATATTACTAACTTAAATACCAAAGAATATAGTCATTGATTGATGCCACTAACAGCAAACTCAACGTGATTAAGATCTATAACAAGTCTACGGACACGGTATAAAAATAATAACAATGAATATGCTTACAAATGAGCTCACTATTAGCAAATTAAATCCTCAAACATGAAAATGAATCTTCAACTATGATGCCCTATGACTGCAAATAATGGAAAAATATTATCTGATAAATTAAGAGTGAAGTGTTTGTATGAGAACCTATAGTGATGTAGTGGTCCATCAAAGGAATGTTTTCTGATGAATCAAACCATGGTCAAATTCTTTTCATGAAACATTCACATGTTTCACTTTCAGATAACGACCAAGATTGTTAAGAGATGGTGATACCCTACAACAATTATCAAGAGCCATTTGAAACAATATAAAGTAACTTCTTATTTTTTAAACAAAATATTGGTGTTCAGAAGAGAGTAACTTTTTTTTTATTATGGGGAGCTTGAGGTTAATAACCTCTCATATGACCATCTGGTCTGTGAGGACTGGTTGAAGAGAAAGTAACTTCCATACAACCGAAAATGGCCTTTCCAAAGCATTTTACCCTTGATCACTTCAGCAATCAGACAAAGAAACAAGTCAATTTTTCAAACACAATTTCTTTCGGCCACCTTATCTTCACATTATACAAAACCAGAAACTCTGACTCAAATAATAGAGATCTCCTTATGCTAGAAAATTTAGTATTTCTGATTTCCAACTTTTAGAATTTCAAGTGAAGTTCCATTTATTTTTGAAAGCTTATATTGGTAACTTTGAACCTAAATCCGAGATAGTTTGGAATTTTCTGATTCTATAACTTGCCAACTAAGTGCTGAGGATTTTTACAGCACATATGTTGCTTATGCTTGACAGCATAACAAACCTGCCAAAAATTCCAAATGTCCAGTGCCTGATGAACGATAAGCAACAAGATCACCTAATAGCTGTGCTACCGAATATACTTCATCTTCTTCCAGAACACTTCTGAAATTATGTTACCAGGAAGGGAATATCAGAAAATGGCATGCACATGTGGTGAAGTGCAAAACACAGAGATTTTTACACATAAAAAGACAACCAAATTTCATAGAAGACCTACAAATATTTGACACGTCCTAGACAGCATAAAGCCTCACGAATTCCATGATCAAACATCTCCCTGTAGTGTGCCTTCCATGCATTATCTTGAGTTTCATAATATGATCTCCATCTTAGAACATCAGGACC
Source organism: Datisca glomerata (assembly GCA_003255025.1). Taxonomy (NCBI): domain Eukaryota; kingdom Viridiplantae; phylum Streptophyta; class Magnoliopsida; order Cucurbitales; family Datiscaceae; genus Datisca; species Datisca glomerata. The sequence goes on along the minus strand of QANY01011928.1, from coordinate 712,523 downwards.
CGTGAAGCACTGTGCTAGTGCAACGAAGCCCACCATTACCATAAAGAAAACCAGTAAACGTTGCTTCCAACTGTTTGAAACTACTCCTGCATAGTGAGGAACTTAATAGATGAGTTTAGAAGTTTGGTTTTTGTTGGCCATTTTTCCCTTTTGCATTTACTTTTAAACAATCTGGAAATATAGATAGAATTATAGAAGGAAAAACCACAGAGAAGAAAAACAACAAATAAAAGAAGGTAAATCATTTTACCTGTAGGACAATCATTTGAGGTATCACGTGAGATATTGCCAGCCAAATTAAAGACGAGATAAGTTGCACCCAAAAATTGCAGGACTGTCATGATCATCGCAAAACGGGTCCACCAAAGCCATCTTTTATACCTCATCTGTTCCTCGAGAAACAATCAACTACTTGACATTGTTTTATTAGAAGCACAAAGCTAGAAAACTGACACCAAAATAATAGACAAAATAGAAAAAATGAAAGGAAAGGAATACATGTAAAAAAATTGTAGAATGCTAGAGTACTGTCTACTAACGCTTCATATAATTCATAATTCAAATGTTGTCGACCTGATTTCTACTTTTCTTTAAACCCAGCTACTAAAAACTTCCAAATTTAAAAATTAAAAGGTTGAAGAATATTTGACAGAAACTTGTTGACCTCAAACCATCCACCCCTCGATGCACAGTGATCGAAAAACTAAAATGGCCATTGTGCCGATCGAACTACACGACAGACATATTGCAACATGACCAAATAATTCAATTCGTACCCAAGCCAGCCGATCACAACTATTCAGCTCAATTAAGAACAATACTAGAGGAAATAAGCTTGAATACCCGTCTCTCATGGCGAATGACAGTCTCAGTGATGGAAGCGCTGCTCGTGAACGGAGACTCGATAATATTTTTGGCAGTGGCCTCCTGAGCAATACCGCTCAGAACCATGGTGAAAATCCTGATGCAAGACGCCAATGAAACAACTAGAAAAGGGAGGACAGAGTAGCGACCACAATCAGGATAAACTAGGAAAATGTTAAAGCCACCAAGGAGGACAACCACCGCATTGGAAATTGCGAGCACAATGGTTGACCATCTAAGATTCTCCAACGTTGACGCACACATTGTTCTGCTTCGAATTTGAGAACGATGGCTCTTTCGGAGTATTGGCATCAAAATGGAGACAGAGGATGGTGCGGGTGTTGTTGGTCCGGCACCTTTGGATATAGGGATTTCATCGCAAATGGACGGTAAACTCCTGGAGTCTGTTATATGGAGCGGGGATAGTTAGCACTTTCTTTAGTCCGAAATTTTCAAAATCAATAAGTTGGCATTAAGCTTACAATTTTCTAAACTTAATATCATCTAGTTATCAATAACCAAAAAGAGTTAGGATTTTAAGTCTGGTTATAATCACTAACAAAAACACAAACACGTAGATGACAATCACTTGCTTACGAGATTAGCTTCAGTCATATCTTCTTCATTTTATGGAACACCATTTCACCATCTCGTTTTTGTAAACGAAGTACAAAAATTTGCTATTGAAGAAGAAGAGATATGGTTGATGAAGATGAGAGATGGTGCAAATTGAAAATCCTTAAAAATGACAAAGATGTGGTCTGTTTTTGTGATTTTTGTTAATCACATAAAGGTTATTTGTAAATTTGTACCATTTTCATTTAATTTACGGACATTTATACTATTTCTCAAAATCCAGAATTTAACACTCTTAACCCACCACAATCAACATAATAAAAATTTAACTCTCTATTTTCTCATCATTTCTTTCATTTTTCTCCATGCAAAGATCAAATTAATACATATTCTCTCACTCTTCTTCTTTCCCTCATTGTTTCCTCCATGCAACGAATGTTTGTTTCCTCCATGTTTTCCTGTTCTGCGAAGTTAGGATCGGTGACAGCTTGTAGATTTTAGTGTTCATTGGAGGCGAAGTTGAGGGCAGATGAGCTCTCGAAATCGAGCATGGCCGAATGTGTACTTAACCAACTCAGACCTATTAGATCCAATCATAATGACAGAGTGGGTACTTGATGGCACAAAATATCAGTGGCTGGAAAAAACTTGAGGCTTGAGCAAACTTTTTTTCTCGTTTGGATTTTGTGAATTCTTTTACACTTTTTTGGGTTATAAGTTTGTTGATTATATATGTTTGTTGATTGAAATTTAAGTAATTATAAACCAATGAGGGGTTCAAGATTGATTACTGTATAGATGGTTGTCAATTTTTATATATAGATTTCTCACTAACAGGAGATAAAAATGATTACTTGAAAAGTTCAAGTAATATTTTTTTCCTACTCGAACCCTTCAAGTAGTCACGTGCTCTCTGTATATATTATTGCATGAAACAAAATGCCTACTTGAAATGGTCAAAGTAGTATTTTTTACTACTTGAACATTTCAAGTAGTCACATGCTCTTTGTATAAATCATTGCATGAAACAAAATGACTACTTGATCCTTCAAGTAGTGATTTTGATTCTGGAAGTAAAAAAAATTACTTGAATGGTTCAAGTAATAAGATACAACTACGTCAAATAGTGATTTTGATTTTGAAAGTTAAAAAAATATTACTTAAAAGGTTCAAGTAGTTGTATCTGACTACTTGAACCCTTCAATTAGTGATTTTGATTCTGGAAGAAAAAAAAATTACTTGAAGGGTTCAAGTAGTTGTATCTAACTACTGGAACCATTTAAGTAATATATTCCTTTTTCTTCCAAAATCAAAATGACTATTTGATGGTTTAAGTAGTTAGTTTCAAGTAGTATTTTTTTACTACTTGAACCTTTCAAGTAGTCATTTTGTTTCATGTAATAATTTATACATAGAGCATGTGACTACTTGAAGGGATCAAGTAATAAAAAAATACTACTGAACCTTTCAAGTAATCATTTTTATCTCTTGTTAGTGAGAAATCTAGATACAGAAATTGACACTATCTACACAGTAATCAATCTTGAACCCCTTATCGGTTTATAATTACTTAAATTTTAATCAACACACATATATAATCAACAAACTTAAAACCCAAAGAAGTGTAAAAGAATTCACAAAATTCAAACGAAAAAAAAAAGTTTTATTCAACCACTGACGCTTTGTGCCATTAAGTACCCATTCTGTCGTTATGATCGGATCCAATAGATCTGAGTTGGTTAAGTACCCATTCGGCCATGCTTGATTTCGAAGAGCTCGTATGCCCTCAACTCCGCCTCCAATAAACACTAAAATCTACAAATCGACACCGATCCAACAAATTTCACTTGCCCATTACCATCATTGAAGCCTAAACAACTATGTCATCGTAAAAAAAACTAGTGCGATTAAGAGGAAGAACTTCACAGAACAGGAAAACATGGAGGAAACAAACATTCATTGTTTTGTTGAATAGGAAAGCATGGAGGAAACGAACTAGAAAGCATGAAGGAAACAATGAGGGAAAGAAGAAGAGTGAGGGGAGTGAGTATTGATTTGATCTTTGCATGGAGGAAAAAAAAGAAAGAAATAATGAGGAAAGAGAGAGTTGAAATTCTTTTATATTAATTGTAGCGGGTCACGGATGTAAAACTCTAAATTTTGAGAAAGTGGTATAAAAATCTTTAAATTGAATGAAAATGGTATAAATTTACAAATAACTCAATCACATAAGTATGCGTGTCATATGTTTTGTTTTATGGGTGATTGTAACAAAAGATTAATTTTTAAGGACTAAAGTGTGGATTGTGAAAGTTTTTAGTACTAAAGTACAACTACCCCAAGGTTATGGTATGACTACCTTATTTTTATCTCATCTAACATTTCTTATAATAAATAATACATTATTTAAGAAATTAAACTTATTCGATATTGTATCGAGAGTTGTTATATCATTGGATTACTCCACAAGATTTTTACATGGAGTGTAGAATTTATCACCAGTCGAACCAATACTTCCCGGTATGATAGAAATAAATTGTGATAATTAGTTATGATGATAATGTTATTTTTTTTAAAACATGAAACAATTATTTAACAATACTAGTTGATTACTCGTGCTTAGTACAGGATTATTTAAAAATAATACTTTAATAATTGTTATATATACTTGGCACGAGAAATTTAAAAATCTTATAATAAATAATTTAAACTTAGTTTAATGATAGACATAATAATTTTAAGAGATTACTCATCTGTCATTAAATATTAATGCCGAATAGTTAATTGAGAAATTTGGAGATATCATCTAATAGTATTATCTAAAATCTTATGTGATCCTATTTGTTAAATTTTTTCTCAATACAAAAATTTCAGTTACGTATAATAAACAAATTTTGATATGTCAATTATAAATTACATAACAAAATTAAAAGAAAACATCTAATAAAACAAATCCAAAGAAATTATAAATTTATATGTAGTACTAATATCGGATGACTTATATCTCCAATCACATGAGAAAATAATAATTTATTCCATTAAATAAAAATAAATTACAGACAAAGTATTGATTCCCAATCTATCTAAACTTAAAAATGAAAAAAAGAATAAAGAAAAGCAAAGATACAATCACATAAAATAGAAATGAAACTATCCTCAAGAATCTCCCATATAAACATATCATAAAAGAATTATAGAAATACCAAAAAAAGTTACAAAATATTATCGCTTATAGTGATATATCAGAAATCACTGTCTTAAAAAATTGTTAATGGTTATCACGTTCACTCATCAATGTCAAAGATCATCAATGTCAAATAAGGGCAGACCCAAAAAAATTTGAAATATTAACATATTTATAGTATTGAGTGATAACTTCTCCCACTGAAATAATTAAGTATGACTTTAAGCTCTCTTGAGGAAAAAATAATAATTAGAAATGGAAGAGCTTAACGAATTGGGGAATGAAAATTTTTTATTTTATTTTTTTTATTAGGGAGATGAAAAGTTAGAAATCGATACAATTTACATACCCATATTTTGTTTTTAAGAACTGATGAAAATTAAATGTGTGAAACTACGGAAATTTAAATATTTGAATTGCTGCTCTTCACTTATTTTAGGGGTGTAATCAATTCGATTCGGTTTAATTTAGTGAATTTTGTCAAACTGAACCGCACATGTATTTTTTTATAAAGAGAAACAAAACCGAACCAAAAAATAATCTCAAACTTAACCGAACAGTGAAATATGTCGAACAAATTTTCAAAAAACTCAATTTCAATTTTAAATAAAGCCTTACAGACATATTAGAAAAAATTAGTTTTCAATATCAACGAAAATCAAATCCCTAACAGAAAAAAATTGGGAAGAAATATATACACAATATATTTATAAGCAAGTCATATATTTTTAGAGAAAATATTATATACTATATATTTTTTATGAGTTAACGTGGTTCGGTTCAGTGTGAGTTTCTTATAAAAATCATAAACCAAACCGAACAGCACTACTAAATTAAAACTGAACCAAACCATATAAAATACTCAAACCGACCAAACCACTATAGTTCGGTTCGGTCGATTTCGTCGGTTTATACAATTTTATTTACACCCCTAACTTATTCAGGTGAGGGAATTGCTCCAACTTTCATTTGGTGGAAATCTCAATGTACATAAATCATTCAACTGGTAATTAATACTAATAATATAATTTAGTCGATAACTTAGTTTCACACCATTAACTAATTAATTAATTTACAACTTACTTTATTAGAAATATATTGTTAACTTGTAATTGATTTATTATCATATTAAACTATAGACAACACTAGTACTCAATCAATTGATTTATTCCCTGTAGGTTGATTTATTCACTGGAATTTAACGTAATTATTTACCTATAATTTACCATTTCTATTATATATAATTCTTTCAATTTTAGCTAAAATCAAAATATCTTGAGGATGTTGGTTTTAGAGAATGAAATTTTTTTACTATAAATGTAAAAAGATATACCAAGAAGCAATAACTAAAAAACATATACATGAAACTAGTTTTAGTTGTCTTTCTAGCTTTTAACAAATTGATTCAATGAACTAAATTGGTTCATTGTATAGAAAATTATTTGTCTCCATCAAGATTAGAGAATATCATATTAATGTTAACTTTAGAATAACTTAATTATGGATGGATAAAAGTATCTAAAAAAATATTTTCAATTCATGCCACTTTTAATATATTATTATTATTATAAATTATGGATAAGTTGATACAATTGATTAAACTCAACCTAAAAATTATGGGTTCGGCTTATCCAATCTCTACAAAATACTTGACAAAACATTGATAGGATAATAAGGCAAGTTTGATTAAATATTTGTATCTTTTCTTTCACCTATCTTTATTAAGAAACAACAAAATGTGTAGTTTCGCTTAATGAGCATCTTATGCCTAGAGGACTTCCCTACTGCCTATGAACATTTATCCTCCTCATCTCCAGCCTCCTCTCATACCTTCTTCTCCTAAACATGAGAAATAGGAGAAAGACAAGAACATGAAAGAAGAGAAGTGCTCCTAATAGACCACCGAGAAGAGAAGGACAGAGAAGTCCCAAACTCGAAGAACCAACAAACGCTAAAGAAGATGAGTCAGCTAAGATGACCAAGACACTGAAACAAATGGGGAATAGTGTAAAGAGCTCTTAACTGTGGTCCCAACTAAAGAAGCTACGAGAGCAAATGGAGAAGCTAAATAGAGAATGGAAGCATACTGTTAGGGCCTTTGTAGAAACACAGCTGGGACATATGGAGTCTCCATGATCCGTGAAGATACAACAGGTCGAGTTGCCCCTCAATTTAAGATGCTTTCCATTACCTCTAAGATGGTCCCGATTATATTTAAGCTCGGTCCCAGAAAGGGTTCACACACCTTCTACACGGAAAACACGCTTGAAATGAAGGTGATACCAGAGGGAGTCATTGAGCTACTAGTGACCTTAGGTGAAACACCCTATCCCTCTACTAAGTTGATCGAGTTCAGGGTCGTGAGGTGTAACCAATTGTACAATGTGATCATACGATGACCTTCCATATATAAGTTCAAAGTTATACCTTCAACTTACCAATAAGTCATCAGGTTCGCCACCCTCGCAGGTGTGGGCTGGTCTGAGGAGACCAGAAAATGGGCAGGGAATGTTATATGGCTGCTTTCAAAGGGAAAATATGTTAGTTGTAATCATAAGAACAACCTCCAAAGATCATCTTCGGGGGAACCAGTGGGACTATTAGAATTAGTAGTTTTGGTTCTGAAGGACCCCAATCGATTAGTACAAGTTGGGTCGCTGCTCTGCCCAGAGTAGAAAGATGAGTTAACCTCATTCCTAGGCACCAACAATGATGTGTTCGCTTGGACACACAAGGACATGTTGGGGATTAATATAAGAGTCATGGTCAATCACCTGAATATTGACCTAAAGTTCAAGCATGTCGGGCAGAAGAAGAGGAATGTTAATCAGACTAGGGATGAGGACATCAACGAAGAAGTAGAGAAGTTTCTCATGGCAGGTTTCATCAAGGAGGCCATTGTTGGTCGTCGTGGCGTAAGGGTTTTCGAAAGGATTTAATAAATCCAATAAGGTTCAGTTTCTCCTCTTTACAACACTATTTTACTGTGGTATTTCAGGTGCTGTGAGTTGGGACAGGATTCCACACTCCAGCAAATAATCCTTGAATTCTAAATCCAATTATTCACCACCTCGATCGGATCGAAGAGTTTTCAATGATTTATCTAATTGCTTTCCAGCTTTAGCTTTGAAGTCTTCAACTTTTTCAAAATTTTCTGACTTTCTTCATTAGGTAAGTGTAACCATATATTGAGTAGTCATCAATGAAAGTGGAAAAAATATTCATACCCACCTCTAGCTTGCATATTGATCGGTCCACAGATATCACTATGTACTAAGTCAAATGGTTCCTTGGCTTTTTGACCATTTCTTGTGAAAGGTCTCTTGGTCATTTTACTCTCTAGACAAGATTCACAAACAGAAAAAGTTCCAACTTTTAGTTCTCTTAAAGCACCATGCTTTATTAACATATTTAATCTATTTAGATTAATATGTCACAATCTAAGATGTCAAAGATATCCGTTATCATCATCATGAGACACTCTTTGTCGTTTGTTACTTTTACGTTTTGCTATTTTAAATAATTCAGAATTATTTAACGCTTGTTCTATCAGTTTAAGCATATACAGTCCATTTATAATTTTTACATGACAAAAATCGAATCCATTCTTAAAAAAATAAATTTTTAATTAATAAAAGAGATTTAGAATAATTGTTCTTGCAAAAATGAAAGAGAAAGCAAATTTCTCGAAAATCCAAGAATATGATAAACATCATTCAAAACTAAATAATTATATCCAAAAAGTAAATGGAATATCCCTAATACTTTGGCAGACACGAGCACGCCACTGTCAACTCTCAAAATGACCTCGCCATCAACCAACTACCTTGACGAATCAAGTATCTGTAAAGAAGAACATACATGATTAGTGGTTCCTGAATCAAGTATCCAGGATGACAAATCATATTTTATTAATCAAGCTTCAAGTACAAGTACATCATATTTACCTTTATTTTTCAGATTGGAGAGATACTTGTTATAGTTTCTCTTCCAATGACCTTCAACCCACAATGAAAACATTTTTCCTTAGGTTTGCTGTCGTTCTTGTTCTTCTTGGCTTTTGGTGATGTCTTGACTTTCTTCCCTTTCTTGTTCTTACTTTTACCCTTACCGTTGATCTTCTTCCTCTTATTACTTTTAACAACAGTGGAAGAAGGCTTTTGCTCGACAACATTTACCTCGTCCTCTTTGATCATTCTAAGGTTGAGTGACTCAAAAGTCTGCAGTTCATTCAACAATTGGGTCATGTTGAATTGCAACTTGTTCATTACATAGTTTGTCGTGAATGTAGAAAAAGCCGGTGTGAGCGACTCAAGTATAATGCTAACTTGAGCATGCTCATCAATGATCACCCCATGTACTTCTGTCTCATGCTTTATGTTGATCATGTTCAAAACATGTTCTCACACAGAAGTACCCTTTCTCATTTTAGTTGTCATATAGCTCCTAGTGGCCTCATGATGACTTTGATCAGACTGCTGCCCAAACATCGCCTGTAGGGATTCCATAATCTCATAGGCAGTCTCCATGCTTTCATGCTTGGTTCTCAGAACATCATTCATACTCACAAGCATGTAGGACTTTGCCTTGTTGTTTGATATGATCCAAGCATCATATTTGTCCATAACATTCTGAGGGGCATTAACAGCGGGCTCCTTAGGACATTCCTCAGCAAGAACAAACTTATGGTTCTCACAAATCAGCATTAGATTCATATTTGATTTCCAACATATGAAATTATCACCATTCAATTTCTCAAGCGCGAGTAAAGAAGTAACATGGTTGTCCATAATAGACATAATAATGATAACTGGAATTGAAAATATACAAGATTTAATATAATTGATAAATATCTTGAATTTGAAAAGTAAACGTGATGCATGAATGCAACATAATAAACACACAAATTTAATATTTACTAATAAAGATAAAATAACCCAACGATTAATGTGATGCCTTAAGTTCAGTCAGATTAACCTTAGACTGTCTGTGAGATATTCTCATCCTAATTAATTAAAACTTAAAACAACTCATATTTTCTCTTTTAACAATAAGAGATCGCTTGTTCGGTCAAGTCACAACTATCTATATAAAAGGTTAATTGTGACTTTGTGAGTGTAACCCATCATTTCAGATTCCATGACTTCATTTAGAATATGCCCCCTTAGGGTCGGTCAAAATTAAACTACATACTTCCTCATATCTTCTAAAAAAGTCCAACCTTGATATTGGTACAACTCGAAACCTTCCTTAGGGGGATGAAAATAAAGCCATCTCGAGTCCATCACTGTACCTCACGATGTTATATTAATAATGGAGACCGTAGGTTACATTGACATGTCAACCTTCTCTCATTCACTATTTTAGGATTATGTCTTTCCATTTTAACTAATTAAGTACTAGTTAAAATAATGACCCTATGAATATTTAATAATCAGTTATGCCAATCTTTTTTGTCTAAGGTCATTTAACCTTCTAAAGCGCCTAAGTCATAATTAAGTGAAATTAGATTAACTAATTAATTATAATCATGAAACTTTAATAATACTATTTTACTAAAGTCAGTTATCCTAAAAGTTATCATAGCCCTTAGTGTGATTATCAAGTTTTAACTAATTAAAACCTAGCAGTTTAAATGCAATTGATTTCATAAAATAATACACATAAACATATTAGTAGACTCGTAATTAAATCGTGTTTCTACTTATGAGATGCATGATTAAATAAACTGTGTGGGATTTTCATGTATGGCATGTGATCGACTAATACATGGACATGTTACAAAATGGACCAAGTGACTATTGAGTATTTCTAAATTACCTTGAAATAAAAAAATAAAATTACAAAATGGACTTCAAGAATACATATTTCCTAAATATTTCCTTCTCCTCCTGATATCCATCTTCATAATCTTCAATAGAGGTGGCAACCCGATCCGGCCCAGACCGGATGCTGGGCTTGGCCAGGCTCTTGAGACTCGGCGAGCCTGAACCGGCTCGGCCCGTGAATTCATTTTTTGTCTAAAAAATTGAACAATCACGCACGTAGTGAAGTTGAACTCTTGACCTCTCTCTTATAAATCACACTCTTTACCAATAGACCAAGACAACATTTGTTAAATTAATTATTTAAAATATATTCTTATTGTCTTTTAACACATTTTATCGAAACTTCAAATAATATACTTTTGAGATAAACTTATTTAATTAAATAAAAAAATATTTTTCATTTAAATGAATATTTTATACAATGAAAAATTGGATTCATGAAAACTTTAAAAAATATTGGTTTAATATTCCTAATATTTTTTGTTCTGTTAATAAACATGAATTATAAATTAGTTATTAGTTATTTATTATATTTTTAGATTTTACGTGAATATGAATATCACTAGTTTGTGAATTTAATAAATAAAATACTTATTTTACTTGTTATTACAAATTTTTCTATTGAGATAAAAGTAATAAAATAAAATAATTATAAGAAAATAACATGACTTCCATATAGCTTAGTGATAATCCCTATACTTCATTTATTACCCATCAAGGTTCAACTCTCTCCATCTACATTTTTGAAAAATAAAAATCACATTAAAGGGAGGGGATAATAGGGACCTGCCCGTGACTTCATGGGGCGGTTCAGCGGGCCATTTCGGGCCACCTTAAATTTTCGACGGCCTGGCCCGGAACTGGCCTACGAACCGCCTAAAAGAGCCCGGGCTGAGCATGACCGGATCGGTTGCCACCCCTAATCTTCAACTAAATTCTATTTAATTAAAAAAATTATTTTTCTTAATTAAAATTAATTTCTATAATTATCCTTTTAAAATAGTTGACTTTGAGTTAGTCAAATAAATAATTTATTTGATTTAGTCAAACTTGAGTCAATCCAATCAACCTATTAATTTCTAATTTTCATAAAATTAAAATTTAAAAATTAATATAAAAATTACATTGATTTCAAATTTTAAAAGGATAATTGATAGATTTAGGCTATCACAAAAATCTATAGTGAAAGGGTTGGTTGGTATCGATGTTTATGCAAAAATACCCTAAATGTGACAACAGTTGCTACCGACCCCCACCCACCACTGGATCTGTCGCTGCCGGCCATCTACCATAACCGGTCGCTGTCTGCCGCTACCGGCGCCAATTTTTCGGCGACGTTGCCTGGACAGTAAATTCTGGTGACATTGCCGAAAATACAGAATCGGCGGCGCCATCGTCGGAATTCTAAAAGAATTACTATTTCTTTTCTTTTTTCTCCGTCATTCGTCTCGTGCATTCTACGTCTTTTCGTGATTGGAATAATTACATTTAATATTCAAAAATAAAATTACAAAAATTTCTACGCCCCATAACAGCTTACACAAGATCTAAAGAAAAATTAAAATCAAAACCTAACCCAATAATCACCATACAATTAATGATCCATTATTTTTCATTCATTCAAAAAACATAACCATTCATTCATCAATACATATCTCATATTATATGAACAATACAAGAAAACCTACACAATATTTAACATATAAATATATAAAGACCGCTCTGATACCACTTGTTGGTCGTCGTGACGCACGAACGATGGAATCATTTTTCGAGAGGATTTAATAAATCTAATCTTTTAATAAAAACAAAATTGCGCATCGCCACGATAACAAAAAAACTTTTTATTGAAAACTATTTTCAATTAGTCAGGATCCATTATATATTTATAAGTTAAATCTACAACATACAAGGTTAGGAATCATATACCTCTTGTAATCTAAATCGAGCGTCCTCGCGAAACCGTTCAATTCTCCGTTTCCACGAAATTATTTCAACGATCAGCAGACTTCGAGATCCACACCAAGACCTTCCAGGTTAATCCTCAATGCACTATGACGTGTGTGGGCACACAGAATATAACAAAGACACTTTTTTATTTTTAGATGTACTCAACACACGAGATCTAAACATTCTACTAAGAAGGATTTTTGTGAGATGATTCTCTAAAAGAACGTGATGATGATTCTTTTAGAGATTTTGATCAACTCTTAATCGTAGAAAAATCACTCTTTTAGAAATCATGTTCTTCTCCCAACTATTGATTGATCTGATTAATGCCATCAGAAAAATATCTGTATATCTTTCTAGATAATAGAGTATTAGATATTTAGGAATAATTAAAATTAAAAATTAATATCTAATTTTAAATTACCAAATACAGTGGGACCCATTTTATAAAGGTGCACAACTGCAGTGTTATATGGCACTACAGTGTTGCACCTCTATTATAGTTCATGTCAATCTCTGACATTCAATCAGTGATTGACACATGAAATTATTATAAATTAAATATTAATTTTAATCAGATAAATATCTAGATACTAGTTAATTCAAAATTAACATATCAGATTATTTTTATCAACTAAATTATCTGTTATTACACAAACAACAGATATAGTTGATCCAAATTATTATCTACTTTTACANTGCTCCAAAATAAAAAATCATTTACAAGTTAGTCATTTTCTCATATCCTGAAATATTCACACCCTAAACTACGTAGAATAGAGTTGACGTGGGGACCGTGAACCTATAATCCTAAGCTCCAATAAATCAGATTATTAATTAAACTTTTTAATTAAATAATCTTATTTATTAATTCTTTTATTACTCCATTATAAATATGGAATTTCACTCTTAGAGATTATTGATTATATTTATAGAGTATTCTCATGTAGTCCATTGATATAATCATGTCATGTAGTTCTGTCCTCCAATTATTGGTTCGTAAATTAGAACTAGTCAAAATTATCATTTTACCCTTCTAATTACCTCTTGATCCTTAAAAGCCATTAATCCACTAGTGAGTGGCTAATTTATAATCTTATTATATAAATTTTAGCTCAATAACCATTCACTTCTAGAACTAACACTTAAGAAACTAATATACGACCCGTTAGGAAAACTTAGATTCCAAATCTTTTAAGAACATATTCACAACCATCCATAACATTGTGTGTCCAAAACAAAAGTCATTAGTCTGCCAAACACACCTTAATGAGTGAATCAAAAGATCTAGTAGACATGTATAGGAGTTCATGACTACTCAGGATTTAGACAGATCTATATATGATCATCGAATTGATGTGCATTAAATATTTATGATAAATGGCACGTTGATAAAAATATTAATTCACATCGGTCCAGTCATATATAATCTCATTATATGAAGTATATTCACTAAGATATCTATCCGCATCTATGATTCGAATATAGATAACATGCATTCATAATTCTTAGTGAACCGTACTAGCAACTATTCATTAAAGATTTCATACTTTAATATTTTGTTGACAATTTTATTCATTATCTATGATCTTAATCTTCTCGTACTAATACAAAATTATAGTCTGATTAATGAATATGGAATTTTTAGATATTGATCTAAATTATTCAACAATAATATAAAAGAACAATGTAATCCTCATTAAATTTCATATCAAATGTCAATACACATGCTTTAAGGGAGTAACCTCCAACAGCCACTACTCAGATTGGCTGGCAACATCATCTTAGTCAAAAAGTCCAGTAGGAATTGGAGCCTATGCATCGACTTTACAGATCTCAACAAGGCATGCCCTAAGGGCAATTTCCCCATCCTCATTGATCAGTTAGTGGGCACCACAACAGGGCATGACTTGCTTAGCTTTATAGAGGCCTACTCATGGTATAACCAAACTCTGATACATCCACCTGATCAGGATAAGACCTCTTTTATCACCAACCGATGGATATACTGCTACACTGTAATGCCATTCGGTCTCTAGAATGTAGGGGCCACCCAACAGAGGCTGGTGAACAAGGTATGCACCGAGCAGATCTCACAAAACATGGAAGGGTATGTAGATGACACGCTCGTGAGAAGTAAGAAATACACTGACCATGTGATAAAACTGGTAGAAACCTTACCACCTTGAGGAGATATAAGATAAAGTTAAACCCTGCCAAGTGCGCATTCGGGGTTATCTCGGGGATATTGCTGGGGTTCATGGTTAACCAAAGGAGAATAAAAGTAAACTCAGACAAGATTAAAGACTTGTTGGAAATGGAACCTCCCAAGACCATAAAAGAAGTCTAATCTCTCACTGGACAAGTGGTTTCACTCAACAGATTGATATCTTAAGCCTCAGACAAGTGCCTCCCTTTTTTAAAATGCCGTTAAAAACGCGTCTTTCAAGTGGACAAATGAGTGTCATGAAGCCTTTATCGCCTTAAAAGAATATATGGTGTCTGCCTTACTATTTTCTAAGACCATACCAAGAGAATGTTGCCACTTTACCTAGCTATGTCAAAAACCATAGTTAGCGCAGTCCAGATCAGAGTATGGGATGACCATATTTAGTTTGTTTATTACAGGAGCAAGGACATGTTAGGGGAAGAAACACATTATGTAGAGCTGGAGAAGATATCACTTACCCTCATAATGACAGCCCATAGACTCTGACTTTACTTCTAGGAACACCTAATTTGAGTACTCATAAACTTTCCCTCAAACAGGTACGCAGAAGCCAGAGACTTGGTGGCGAATGACCAAGTGGACAATAACAAGTTTGAGCTCTAGTTCACACCTAAGACCGTCATCAATGGTCAATCTATGGTAGACTTTTATATATGACCCGCTTTATAAGGAATATCTCTACCAGAAACTGATGGCATTTGACCTTATCCATAAATGGGGCGTACAATGAGAATGGAAGCGGCTAACCTGGTACTCTTATCCCCTAACCAGTCTCGCGTTGTACGCTATATGCTTCATGTTCATGGTCTCCAACAAGGAAGCAGAGTACAAGGAACCTGGTTTGTAATTAGTTCGGTTGATAAATGCAAGAACTTTGCAAATTTACGATGATTCACAGCTAGTAGTGAACCAAATAACTGAAAAGTACTATACACAGATGCTCTAGTGAAGCTAGCTTCAGCGTTTGATTCACATATTAATAAGATTGTCCTAGTGGAGTACCTACCCTAACCCAATATTAATGAAAATGAGATAATGGAGATTGGTAGAGATGGACACAACCCCTAATTTTTCAATACCTACAAGACAGAGTCCCACCTCTAGACAAAAAAGAAAGCAAAAAATTATACTTTAGGTCCGTGAATTACGTAATCATGGAAGAGGTCATATACAAGAGTTTGTCCGCGTTCCTTTACTGGAGATGCGTTCACCCAGATGAGCTTTGTATGTGATGAAAGAAGCTCACGAGGGAGTTTACAAGAATCACGGTGGTGCGAGAGTCGTACGCCACAAACTAAAAAGATGAGGGTATTATTGGCCTACCGTGGCACTTGACGCTAAAAAATTCTTGTAGAACTGTAAGAAGTGTGAGAGGTTCACGAATATCTTTCACTAACCACTAGAGGTTTTGATTTTCATACCAAGCGTGTGGCCTTTTTCTTAGAGGGGATCGACCTAATAACACATATGTTCATGGGAAAAAGACATAACATATTTGACATTGTGACTATAGACTACTTCACCAAGTGGGTAGAAGAAAAACCGTTTGCCACCATAACCAAACACAAAACCACAAACTTCATGTGGAATAACATAATCTGCATACTAAACACACTACATACAATCATTACCAACAACGGCAAGTAGTTCGACAATGTTAAATTCAACAAGGTATGCGAGTAGCTTGGTACCAAATTCTTTACTTCATCCTCAGTCTAATGGGTGGGTAAAGGAAGTGAACAACACAACTAAGCATAACCCCAAGACCAAGCTATAGAGCAAGAAAGGGCTATGCGTGGATAAGATACTCAACGTGCTGTGGGTATACCAAACAACCAACAGAACAACCACGAGGAAAGCTCCGTACAGACTTGCATTTGGGACAAAGGCAATTATTCTAGTAGAGATTGGGCTACCCTCATATAGAACCTAGAATTATGATCCAAACTAGAACATGCTAGAATTCAGGCACACCGTGGATAACCTAGTAGAGATGAAAGACCAGGCAAAAACCTAAATAATGAATGGCACCAACTCAATTCTAATGCTGAAATACGATGATTCAGAATAGAAGACTTGGTTTTAAGAAAAAGGAAAAAAATAAAGGTAAGGACCTATTATGGGTGTTTTCTCAACCATAAATGATGTAACGACATGTGTCATGCCACATTAAGGAGCCCTCATCGTGAGATAAAGAGCAGAACTAACCTTGTCTGGTCAGTCTCTATGAATCTTGGGAGGCACAGATCCGAGCACAATAAAGGGAAAGAATAAGTTTACAAAGAGGGTTCAGATAATGCCGAACACAAGGCCATCATTACTCACTGAAAGTGTCACCCTACAGGTCCAATCATCATGACATGATATCAAGATAGCCTCCATCCGGTCATTTCAATATTTAATGTTGAACGTTTTATCTCAAGGTTGCCTCCTTTCTATCCAATCGAAGACATGTTTTGTGTCTTGTGAGGCTTCCCCAACACGCCTCCGAGAGAAATTTCGATATGTTTCCTTCTACATGAAAACTGAGGTATAAATACATCTACCAAAAAATCTAAAGATGTATGCCTTCTCTCCCCTAAGGAAATTATGCCAAAATATCGACCAAATACTTAGGCATCAGAGTCCCTTAAGTGAGGTAACCACCCGCAGTTCCTCATTCTTTAGGTTATTTGTTTATGTTTACAGATATTGAGGCTGTGAGGAGTTCAAGCCGATCAGGAGGATGAAAGACAAGTATACAAACATTCATACTGTTGAAGTTTTTGGCTAAAATAGTTGGCGTTGTTTGTGGGGACAATTGTAAAGTCATTCATGTTTAAAGCATTTGAAACTTTTCTTCTCCTACAAGGAGAAAATGGGCCTGACATTCTACGCCGATGAAGTTCAGGACAAGAAGGTGAATTCACCCTTTCTCCTGGCGGAAGGAGAACTTTTGGCCGCAATGTCGATTACGTGACGAAGTAAGAAGGATGTTATGGTTACATCCCCTAAGGTGACCGGAGAATGAAGGAAGGGCATGCCAATTGTCATTCAAGCCATAACTGTCTCTTGCATGGAAATGGTCCTCCCTAGTAACTCGAATGCTCATGGTAGAAAGGATACCCCTCAAGGAAACCAAGAGTAAAACAAAATCAAGCGATGGATGGCCAAGCTCTTTCTTTGTAAGGTTTTGGTTGGGGTCAGCCCTAAAAGGCGAAGGAGGTGAGCAAAGCCGCCGAAGAACAAACTACAGCAAAGATCCCCGAAGAATCTTCCCGAAGTATTATGTGAGTAGCTGTGAAGAAAAGCCGCCGAAGAAAAATGTTGGTGGGATACCCTCCACTCTACTCTTTGGTACCCTTTTTTTGGCTACCAGCATTTATGCAAAGCTCCAGTACATGTGAAGAAAAGCCGCGTTACACGGGTAAATGGGCCTGGGAACATTCCCAATTGAAATATAGAGCCGCACACCAATCCTCCATTACAGGTGAAATGTGAATCTGGGCTAGGCAGCTCTCGGCTCCTACATCCCGCCTCAGGTGAAACGGAAAGACGAATATCGTGTAAAAACTGGTACACGTGATTGTGAGCAAAGTAAAGACATGAAACCCTAGTGGCATGATAAGGATGGTCACGAGACCCCTTGCTCTAATTTTTTGTAGAACCGGGATTTTCATGGTGAGATACACAGGCGTGTTTCTCCCAAGCCCCCGTATAAAGTGGATAAACCCAAATGATATGAGCTCGCAACTGGCACACAACTTAAGGTATAACCCCCCGAGATGAACCTAAAGGTCCGGGCGGTCAATCTTTCACCAATCAAAATACCCGAGAAGAATGGCTAAGGACAAGTTGACACTTACCCCCGAGCAGAATGTGAAGCTCAAGGGGTACCATCATCAAGGAAAAGATAATGTTCGGAAATGGGAACGCCCCAACAAGAGATGAAGAGCAACAACTCGGGAAATAAAAGGTCTAATCACCTACAGTTCTACACTTCAATTCTCCCTCAGCTAAAATAGAAGAAGCGATACTCTTTAAAACGGTCAAATGTGAAGGTGTAATGGATGATAATGATTATGTACTCAACAACGTTTATCAAATAAAAGGCAATGATCGACTCTTATACAAAGTACAATGGGGGATTAAAAAGTGATGACTGATGTGATGCTCCAGCCCGCCAGTCAGGATTAAAAAGTAATGATTAAAGTGGTGCTCCAACCCGCCAGTCGGGATTTAAAATTAATGACTATCGTGGAGCTCCAACCCGCCAGTTAGGATTAAAAAGTGATGACTGGCGTGATGCTCCAACCCACCAGTCGGGATTAAAAAGTGATGACTAACATGGTGCTCTAGCCGCCACTCGGGATTAAAAAGTGATTATTGGCGTGGTGCTCCAACACGTCAGTCGAGGTTAAAAAATGATGACTGTCGTGATGCTCTAACACACAAGTCGGTATTAAAAAGGGATGTCTGCCGAGCATTCCAGCTCGTCGTATAGGATTCAAGGGTCTAACTAGAGCAGACATGCCTGACTAGACATCAAGGAAAGATATATGCCGAGCAGTCATGATAACATGTGGGATTCAAGGGTCTAGCCAGAGCAAGCATGCCTGGCTAGACATCAAGGCAAAAAGTGTATCCCAGCTCATTAGACGGGAATAAGGGTCTAGTTAGAGTAGGCACGCCTGAATAGACATTAAGGAAAGATGTCTTTCGAGCACTCATGCTCATAGAAGGGATTCAAGAGTCTACCCAGAGTAGGTACATATGGCTGGACATCAAGGAAAGATGTATGTTGAGTACTCATGATCGCAGACAAGATTCAAGAGTCTAGCCAAAGTAGGCACATCTAGCTAGACATTAAGGAAAGATGTATGTCGAGCACTCATGCTCGTATATGGGATTCAAGGATCTATCTAGAGCAGGAACGTTTGGCTAGACATCAGATATCAAGGATAGATGTTTGTCGAGCGTTCATGCTCACAGACGGGATTAAGGGTCTAGCTAGAGCAGGCACGCCTAGCTAAAAATCAAGAAAAGATGTATGTCGAGCACTCATGCTTGTAGATGGGAACAAGGGTCTAGCTAGAGCAAGAATACTTGGTTAGACCAAGGATAGTAATGACCGCCAAGCACTCATACCCTTCTGATATGGTTAAGGAAAACCCTCAGCCAAGGCAATCTCAACACTAGGGACAAGGATATCTATCAAGCACAATAGCTCGAAAGATAAGCATAAGGCCCTCTAATGAGTGTTTCATCTTGAGGATTTATCTAGAAGAAGAACATTAGGATAGGTGATAAAGGAAAGGTTGTTTGACCAAGTTTCAAAGAAAAGGATTTTCAACTTGCATTCTAACTCAACCAGGGAGACACCCAAGGTAAGAATGCTTAACTGAGTATTAACAATAAAGGTAACTCCCAATTTGAGGTAGGACTACCCAATCAAACCTCCTGAATAGGATCATAATTGAAAGCTTTATAAAGGTACTACATGATAAAAGGGAAACCTCCAGAACGGAGGAAGCCCAAAAAGGGTAAGGATTACTATTCTTCCAAGAAGAAGAGTTGGGGGCAAGAACGTTGATTGGCAAGAATTTCAACTCTATCAAGAATCTAAGTAGGAAGGAAAATAGAAGGAAGACTACTTATTTATAGGCCTTGATTGAAGAAGAAACTACTCATTTAATGGGGGTTTTTAAGTTAGCCATGATGACAAGCACTAAAACCATCCTACGACTGGAAAAAAGCCATTTCATGAATAGACTAGAAGGTTGTGGAAGACCAAACATCGTCCAATCAACTATAGGGATGAAACGATGCACGCACAAGTCGCTACAAAGGTCAGAGATATAATTAATTTCATTTGGTGCAATCCTCTCTAAGGAACAAATTCTAAATGCTAGTGTGAAATACTCAGGATGGGTGAAGCTCATAGCCTACCATCACACAAAGGCAGCTCGGATGAGGAGATCAAGTAATGAAGTCTTTAGACTTGGCTAAGTGAAAGCCACCCAAGTCCTCAACTATGGGTCACTATTATGGGTGTTTTCTCAACCACCAATGATATAATGACATGTGTCACTCCACATTAGGGAGCCCTTAATGTTAGGGAAGGAGTAGAACTGACCTTGTCTGGTTGGTCTGTATGGAGCTTGGGACACACATACCTGAACATAAGAAAGGGCAATAATAAAGTTCACAAAGATGACTCCAATAATCTCGAACATAAGATCATCATTACCCGCAAAAAATAGCGCACTACAAGCCCAATCGCCATGAAAGGATGTCCAGAAATCCTTCGTCCGATCATTTTGATATTTAATGTTGAATGCTTTATATCAATGTCATCTCCCTTCTGTCCAATCGAAGACAGGCTTTATGTCTTGTGAGGCTTCCCAGCACGCCTCTGAAAGACTTATTCGACACGCTTCCTTCCATCCGAAAACTGAGGTATAAATACATCTACCAAAAAACTAGAAGAGGTATACCTTATCTCCCTAAGGAAATTATGCCAAAATATCGACTAAATATTAACTTAGGCATCAGAGGCCCTTAGGCAAGGCAACCACCTCCCGGTTCCTCATTCTTTGGGTACTTTGTTTACGTTTTGTAGACATTAAGCTCGTGAGAAGTTCCATCTAGGGGGAATGACATATATAACATCACCATTGTAGATTCCCCCAATCAAGAGGAGGTTTGCGCTTAGCAAAATAGACAAGCATACAAGCATCCGTACTGTTGACCGAACAAGTGATACCTTATTATTAAAAGAGAGAATATGAGATATTTTAAGTTTTGATTAATAGGGATGAGAATGTCTCATAGACAATCTGAGGTTAATCTGACTGACCCTAAGGCATCACATTAATCATTGGGTTGTTTTATCATGATTAATATATGTTAAGTTTTATGTGTTTATTATGTTGCATTCATGCATCACATTCACTTTTCGAATTCTAGATATTTATCAATTATATTGAATCTTGTATGTTTTAAATTTCAGTTATCATTATTATGTCTACAATGGGCAACCCTATTACTGCTTTACTCGCTCTCGAGAAATTGAATGGTGATAATTTCATACGTTGAAAATCAAATAATCTCGAACACAAGATCATCATTACCCACCAAAAATAGCGCACTACAGGCCCAATCGCCATGACAGGATGTCAAGATATCCTTTGTTGGATCATTTTGATATAATGTTGAATGCTTTATGTCAATGTCGTCTCCCTTCTGTCTAATCGAAGAAAGGCTTTATGTCTTGTGAAACTTCCCAGCACGCATCTGAAAGACTTCTTAGACACGCTTCCTTCCATACGAAGACTGAGGTATAAATACATCTACCAAAAAAACTAGAAGAGGTATAGCTTATCTCCCAAAGGAAATTATGCCAAAATATCGACTAAATGTTAACTTAGGCCTCAGAGGCCCTTAGGCGAGGCAACCACCTCCCGGTTCCTCATTCTTTAGGTACTTTGTTTACGTTTTGTAGACATTAAGCTCGTGAGAAGTTCCATCCAGGGGGAATGACATATATAACATCACCATTGTAGATTCCCCCAATCAAGAGGAGGTTTGCGCCTAGCAAAATAGACAAGCATAAAAGCATCCGTACTGTTGACCGAACAAGCGATACCTTATTATTAAAAGAGAGAATATGAGATATTTTAAGTTTTAATTAATAGGGATGAGAATGTCTCATAGACAATCTGAGGTTAATCTGACTGACCCTAAGGCAGCACATTAATCATTGGGTTGTTTTATCGTGATTAATATATGTTAAGTTTTAAGTGTTTATTATGTTGCATTCATGCATCACATTTACTTTTCGAATTCTAGATATTTATCGATTATATTGAATCTTGTATGTTTTAAATTTCAGTTATCATTATTATGTCTACCATGGGCAACCCTGTTACTGCTTTACTCGCTCTCGAGAAATTGAATGGTGATAATTTCATACGTTGAAAATCAAATAATCTCGAACACAAGATCATCATTATCCACGAAAAATAGCGCACTACAGGCCCAATCGCCATGACAGGATGTCAAGATATCCTTTCTCCGATCATTTTGATATTTAATGTTGAATGCTTTATGTCAATGTCGTCTCCCTTCTGTCTAATCGAAGAAAGGCTTTATGTCTTGTGAATCTTCCCAGCACGCATCTGAAAGACTTCTTCGACACGCTTCCTTCCATATGAAGACTAAGGTATATATACATCTACCAAAAAAACTAGAAGAGGTATAGCTTATCTCCCAAAGAAAATTATGCCAAAATATCGACTAAATATTAACTTAGGCATCAGAGGCCCTTAGGCGAGGCAACCACCTCCCGGTTCCTCATTCTTTGGGTACTTTATTTACGTTTTGCAGACATTAAGCTCGCGAGAAGTTCCATCTAGGGGGAATGACATATATAACATCACCATTTTAAATTCCCCCAATCAAGAGGAGGTTTGCGCCTAGCAAAATAGACAAGCATACAAGCATCCGTACTGTTGACCGAACAAACGATACATTATTATTAAAAGAGAGAATATGAGATATTTTAAGTTTTTATTAATAGGGATGAGAATGTCTCATACACAATCTGAGGTTAATATGACTGATCCTAAGGCTGCACATTAATCATTGGGTTGTTTTATCGTGATTAATATCTGTTAAGTTTTATGTATTTATTATGTTGCATTCATGCATCACATTTACTTTTCAAATTCTATATATTTATCAATTATATTGAATCTTGTATGTTTTAAATTTCAGTTATCATTATTATGTCTACCATGGGCAACCCTGTTACTGCCTTACTCGCTCTCGAGAAATTGAATGGTGATAATTTCATACGTTGAAAATCAAATAATCTCGAACACAAGATCATCATTACCCGCCAAAAATAGCGCACTACAGGCCCAATCGCCATGACAGAATGTCAAGATATCTTTCGTCCGATCATTTTGATATTTAATGATGAATGTTTTATGTCAATGTCGTCTCCCTTCTGTCTAATCGAAGAAAGGCTTTATGTCTTGTGAAGCTTCCCAGCACGCATCTGAAAGACTTCTTCGACACGCTTCCTTCCATACGAAGACTGAGGTATAAATACATCTACCAAATAAACTAGAAGAGGTATAGCTTATCTCCCAAAGGAAATTATGCCAAAATATCGACTAAATATTAACTTAGGCATCAGAGGCCCTTAGGTGAGGCAACCACCTCTCAGTTCCTCATTCTTTGGGTACTTTGTTTACGTTTTGCAGACATTAAGCTCGTGAGAAGTTCCATCTAGGGGGAATGACATATATAACATCACCATTGTAGATTCCCCCAATCAAGAGGAGGTTTGCGCCTAGCAAAATAGACAAGCATACAAGCATCTGTACTGTTGACCGAACAAGTGATACCTTATTATTAAAAGAGAGAATATGAGATATTTTAAGTTTTAATTAATAGGGATGAGAATGTCTCATAGACAATCTGAGGTTAATCTGACTGACCCTAAGGAAGCACATTAATCATTGGGTTGTTTTATCGTGATTAATATATGTTAAGTTTTATGTGTTTATTATGTTGCATTCATGCATCACATTTACTTTTCAAATTCTATATATTTATCAATTATATTGAATCTTGTATGTTTTAAATTTCAGTTATCATTATTATGTCTACCATGGGCAACCCTTTTACTGCCTTACTCGCTCTCGAGAAATTGAATGGTGATAATTTCATACGTTGAAAATCAAATAATCTCGAACACAAGATCATCATTATCCACCAAAAATAGCGCACTACAGGCCCAATCGCCATGACAGGATGTCAAGATATCCTTTCTCCGATCATTTTGATATTTAATGTTGAATGCTTTATGTCAATGTCGTCTCCCTTCTGTCTAATCGAAAAAGGGCTTCATGTCTTGTGAAGCTTCCCAGCACGCATCTGAAAGACTTCTTCGACACGCTTCTTTCCATACGAAGACTGAGGTATAAATACATCTATTATATTGAATCTTGTATGTTTTAAATTTCAGTTATCATTATTATGTCTACCATGGGCAATCTTGTTACTGCTTTACTCGCTCTCGAGGAATTGAATGGTGATAATTTCATACATTGAAAATCAAAGATGAACTTAATGTTAATTTGTGAGAACCATAAGTTCGTTCTTACTGAGTAATGTCCTAATGAGGTCCCTATTAATGCCCTTAAGAATTTTAGGGATAAATATGATGCTTGGATCATATCAAATAAAAAGGAAAAGTGTTACATGCTTGTGAGCATGCATGATGTTCTAAGAACTAAACATGAAAGCATGGAGACTGCCTATGAGATTATGGAATCTTTACATGTGATGTTTGGGCAGCAGTATGATCAAAGTCATCGTGAGGCCACTAGGAGTTATATCACAACTAAGATGGGAAAGGGTACTCATGTGCGAGAAGATGTTGTAAACATGATCAACATAATGCACGAGGCAGAAGTACATAGAGTGACCATTGATGAGCGAAGTCAAGTTAGCATTATACTTTAGTCGCTCACACTAGCTTTTTCTACGTTCATGACCAACTATGTTATGAACAAGTTGCAATTCAACATGACCCAATGGTTGAATGAACTACAGACTTTTGAGTCACTCAACCTGAGAATGACCAAAGAGGGCGAGGAAAATGTTATTGAGCAAAAACCATCTTCCATTGTTAAAAGTAACAAGAGGAAAAAGATCAATGCAAATGGAAAAACTAAGAACAAGAAAGGGAAGAAAGCCAATGCATCACTAAAAGCCAAGAAGAACATGAAAGACAACAAACCCAAAGGAAAATGTTTCCACTGTAGGTTTGAAGGTCATTGAAAAAGAAACTGTAACAAGTATCTCGCTGAAAAAAAGGTAAATATGATTTATTTGTACTTGAAACTTGTTTAGTGGAATATGATTTCTCAAACTAGATACTTGATTTAGGAACCACTAACCATGTATGTTCTTCTTTGCAGATGTTTGATTCGTCAAGGGAGCCTGCTGATGGCGAGGTCGTTTTGAGAGTTGGCAGTGGTGCGCTCGTGTCAGCTAAAACATTAGGGACAATCCATTTACTTTTAGGATATAATTATTTAGTTTTGAATGATGTTTATTATATTCCTGGATTTTCAAGAAATTTGATTTCTCTTTCATTTTTGCAAGAACAATTATTCGAAATTTCATTTATTAATAAAGAGTTTATTATTTGTAAGAATGTATTGGATATTTGTCATGAAAAGTTTATAAATGAACTATATTATTTAAAGTAGCAAAACCTAAAAGTAACAAACGACAAAAAATTTCTCACGATGATGATAACACATATCTTTGGCATCTTAGGTCGAGCCATATCAATCTAGATAGGTTGAACAGGTTAACAAAGCATGATGCTTTGAGAGAACTAAAAGTTGGAAATCTTCATGTTTGTGAATCCTGTCTAGAAGGTAAAATGACCAAGAGACATTTCACAGGAAATGTCCAAAGAGGCAAAGAACCACTTGAGCTAGTACACAGTGATGTCTGTGGATCGATCAATGTACAAGCTAGAAGTGGGCATGAGTATTTCATTACTTTTATTGATGATTACTCAAGATATGGTTATGCTTACCTAATGCAAAGTTTGTTTGAAACTTTCAAAAAGTTTAAAGACTTCAAAGCTGAAGTTGAAAAGTAATTAAGTAAATCATTCAAAACCCTTCGATTCGATCGAGGCAGTGAATACTTGAATTTAGAATTCAAGGATTATTTGTTGGAGTGTGGAATCCTATCCCAACTCCCAGCACTTGGAATACCATAGTAAAATGGTGTTGCAGAAAGGAGAAACCGAACCTTATTGGATATGATTTGGTCAATGTTAAGCTACTCATCACTATCACTTACATTTTTGGGATATGCACTACACACGATAACTTACATTTTGAATATAGTGCCTTTTAAGTCTGTAAGCAAGACGCCTTTAGAGTTATGAAATGACTCAAAACCTAGTTTGTGTCATTTCCATATGTGGGAGTGTCCAGCTCACGTTCTTAAACCCAAGATCAGAAAGTTAGACTCAAGGTCTGAGGTCTGCATATTCGTAGGTTATGCTCTAGAGACTAGAGGTGGGTACTTTTATAGTCACAATGACCAAAAGGTATTTATGTCGACAAATGCAACCTTCCTTGAGCATGACTATATGCAAAACTACAAACCTCGTAGCAAAGTAATTTTTGAGAAATTAACAGTTAATGAGATTAGACCACCTTCAATTTTTACTGATAAACAACAAACTGGAGAAACCACAGTTCTTGTGAAGGAAACCCTGATGCAACATCGTAGTGGGAGGGTTGTGAGACAACCAGTTCGCTAGGAACTAGAGGCACATGTTCTAGTGTTAGAAACTAATAAGGACGATCAATTATCCTATGAAAAAGTAATAGATGATCCTGAAAAAGAGAAATGGTAAGATGCCATGAACCAGGAAATAGAATCTATGCATTCCAATTCTGTCTAGGAACTCGTAGATCCAGCTGAATATGTTAAGCCCATTTGATGTAAATAGATCGTCAAGAAGAAAAGAGGTGCAAATGTTAGTAGCCAAGGGCTATACACAAAGGGAGGGAGTCGACTATGAAGATACATTCTCCTCTGTGACCATGATAAAATCCATTCGCATCATTTTGTTCATATCCGCTAGTTTTGACTATGAGATATGGAAAACGGACATCAATACAGTTTTTCTGAATGACTCTCTTAAAGAAAACATCTATATGATGCTACCAGAAGGGTTCGTACAAAAGGGGCAAGATCAGATGGTATGTAAGTTGCTTAAATCCATTTATGGATTAAAGCAAGCATCTAGATCTTGGAATCTTACCTTTGATAAGATTATAAAGTCTTATGGCTTCGAGCAAGATGCTGACGAAGCCTGTGTTTATAAATACATCAAAGATAAGATAATAGTTTTCTTAGTTTTTTATGTTGATGATATTCTACTAATCAGGAATGATGTAGAAACTTTGTCACGAGTAAAGACATGGTTAGTTGAGAAATTCTAAACGAAGGACTTGGGAGAATCGAGCTATGTTTTGGGCATTCAAATCCTACGGGATAGAAATAACAAACTCTTGACACTTTCTCAGGCATCTTATATTGATAAGGTCCTAGAGAGATTCTCTATGGAGAACTCCAAGAAAGGTTAACTACCGATCAGACATGAAATTATCCTCTACAAGGAACAAAAGAAACCTTAGGAGGAAGAGGATATGAGAAAGATTCTCTATGCTTCAGCAATTGGAAGTCTCATATATGTCATGTTGTGTACAATACCAGACATCTGTTATGCAGTGGAAATTGTAAATGTGATATCGACGTCCGGGTCATACATTGAGGTGATCTATTTACCAAGACACTTCCTGCAAAATCGTTTGAGATTCATGTGCAAAACAAGGGATTGAGAGAGATATCACATTTACTTTAAGGAAAGTGGGAGATTGTTGGGGGTTATGCTCTCAAAACATGTGTATTGACATTTGATATGAAATTTAGTGGGGACTACATTATTCTTATAATTGTTCTTTTAAATAATTGTTGAATATTTGTATATTAAATCTTTAATGAATGGTTACTAATATGGTTCACTCAGCAGTATGAATGCATGTGATTTAGATCCGAATCATTGATGTAGATAAACATCTTAGTGAAAAGTGCTTTATATAATGAGATTATATTTGACTGGACCGATGTGAAGTAATAGCTTTATCAATGTGCTGTTTATCATAAATATTTAATATACGTCAATTCGATGATCATATATAGATTAGTTTGAATCTTGAGTAGTCATGAACTCATATGCATGTCTACTGGATCTTTTGATTCACTCGTTAAGGTTTGTTTGGAAAACAAGCTAGTGACTTTTATTTTTTAGATTCAGTGATATGAATGACTGGGAACATGATCTTACAAGATTTGGAATCCAAACTTTCCTAACGAATCGTATATTAGTTCCCTTAAGTGTTAATTTTAGAATTGAATGACTATTGAGTTCAAATTTATAATAAGATTATAAATTAGCCATTCACTAGTGGATAAATGGTACTTATGGATTAAGAGGTAAATCGAAGGGTAAAATGGTAATTTTGATCAATTTTAATTTACGAGTCAACAATTGGAGGACAGAACTTCGTGCAATGATTATATAAATGGACTATATGAGAATACTCTATAAATACAATCTATAATATGTAAGAGTGCAATTCCATATTTAAGTGGAGTAATAATGGAGTTAATAAATAAAATTATTTAATTAAAGAGTTTAATTAATTATCTGATTTATTGGAGCTTTGGATTATAGGTCCATGGTTCTCAAGTCGACCTCTGTACTACGCGGTCTAGAGTGTGAATATTTCAGGACATGAGAAAATGACTTACTTGCAAAGGATTTTTTATTCTGGGGCAAGTACATAATTATGAGATAATTATGTGTGGTTAATTAATTAAGAATTAATAAATTAAATTATTTATATATATAAATGTAATTTTTGGAAATTATATTATCGGTAATTGAGATAGAATATCTAATTTGTTAAATTAGATAATAAAATTATTATTAGTTGAATCATAGAATCAATTCATTAATCAAGAGTTGAGAGAAGATCATAATTCTCAAGGAGTGATTTTTCTATAATTAAGAGTTAATCAAATATCTAAAAGAATCTTTGTCATGTTTTTTTAGAGAATTGTCTCACAAAAGTCATTCGTAGTAAAATCTCTAGATCTCATGTGTTGAGTACATCTAGAGACAAAAAAGTGTTTTCGTTATATTCTATGTGTCCTCACACGTCCTAGTGCATTNATATATATATATATATATATATATATAATGGATCCTGACTAATTGAAAGAAGTTTTTAATAAAAAAATTTAGTTATCGTAGCGTTGCACGATTATATTTTATTAAAAGATTCAATTCTTATTAAAAATTTTAATTTTTAAAATGGTAACGCGCCACACGCTTCCGCCGCGCAGGCGCCACGACTTCAAACATTATCAACAGTAAATAAAATGAAGAACTCTCAGCAAAAGTATTGCAAGGAGGATTGTAGCCAAAGCAGAATGTCTGGCTAGATGTTCAAGGAAAGAGATTGTTGGAATTGTGTCCATAAAGTAAGGTGAAATTTCTCTAACATTTATGTATTAATGAATTTTATGAACAAATGAAAGTTTTCCTTTAATTAAAGTGTGTTTATAATTTACTTAAGTCCTGAAATTATTATCAACATAACAAGAGTAAAGACAGAGGGGTCTTCTAGATAAACTCTTATGAAATAGTTTAGAATGTTATTCACAGTCATAGGATCGACTAGGAAATCGAGTTCGATTACGACTGTTAGATTGAACCAAATGATGCCGGTCTTGGGGCATGAGAGTGAAGACTCTCATGATCGATCTAGACATGTTATGAAATATGTTGAATAGACCAGTAATAAATTAGTTTAGAGAAAAGCTGTTTATTTAGATCTGAATATAATTGTTACACCTTAAGAGTATTTTCATAATTACCTTAATACTAGGGTGAATATGAAACTTGACCTAGTTACTTGCATCTTCAATTCACCAAATGAGTGAGTTCGAATTGCCGGACAAAACCTCAGCTGTTGGGTTCGTGATTCAATTATGTTAAAGTTGTGTGATTCACAGATATAAAATTCGTGATAAGATTGCACTAGCAACAATACACATTATGATTTAGTGATGAGTGTGAGAATAAATAATTCGGGTATGGTACTCGATGACATGAGTTATTGAATAAGACATTGTGAACTATACGAGAGACTTCACTGATAAGTTTTTCTTATCATAATCAATAAATGAGTTAAGAAAATAATAACTAGAGAGGTAAAATGGCAGTTTTACATGTAGCTCTTGTTAGTGATATTCATGAAGAGTAACATCATTTGTGGGCCGTGAAATAAATATGTTTATTTGCACCAACAGAAAATGTAACGCGCATAAATCGAGAGTTGATTCAGCATCAGACCTATAGTGGAGTCGTACGTTGTCAGGATTAAAAAGCTCAAGAATTTAGGGAGATAAATTAGTCGGGTATTTGAATCTCATAGATTTATTCATGTCGGTCTATTCGGTCTCAGGAGACTCACATAAAAACATGAATGAGAAACAACATCAATTGGACCAAAAACATGTTTTGGACAAAGATACACTTCCCAAGCCCATATATAATGGGTGTCATCACTTAATTAGTGAAGAGCAGAACTAATGTTAAAATTAATTAATTTTTTAGGGATCAATTTAATTTGTCAATTTGGATTGATAAATTTGGACATAGTATTAGCTCCAATGGATATGTAAAAATCATAGAGAGTAGTGCAGGGAGATGGTGAATTTCGGCAATTTACAATTTAGGGGTATATGTGTAAATTTTGTGATTATTATATAATGGATTGTAATATGGTTACATCCATAACCTAAACTTAACCTAATCACAGTGTGTGATTATTCGGAGCAAGAAAAAGGTTTTCTCTCTCCCTCTCCCTTGTTGCCGCCGAAATCGTAGTGAGGAAGAAGAAAAATTATGTTTTCTTCCTCAGTTCTTTAGAGAGCCCATACTCTATTCCTGACAATATCCTTGCAAGACATACTTCTGAATCCCACGAGTGGTTGTTGGTGTGAAGATCGATTGAAGTTCTGTAAATCTCAAGAACGAGGAATGCGAGACGATAAATTAAATCTTGCCAATTCAGAAATTCTCCATTACAAGAAAAGGTAAAAATTGTTTATATCTCTTCTCGATACGTTTATCTAATTATGTATGATTGTTGTATGATTTTATATTTAATATGATTAAATATTTATTTTGAAATATTTTTTATATTCCGCTCACGAACCGTTCGTGGTTCATTAATTTTTTAAATTTTAAAACATGATCCAACAATTGGTATCAAAGCTTGGGTGTTCTAGATTATACATATTTAGTGATTAAACGTATGTGTGGATGAATATTGTGATATTGACTTATATTTTTGTATGGTAGATTCAAAGCATGTTTGAATGTATTTTATGAATGGCTCCTGATCAATTGACTCCAGGTGTTTATTTTCAATTTTAGAATTGATGTACACCAAAATTGAGGTATAAGATTTGATGTAATTTAATTTTTGCAAAAGGTGTATCTTTAAATTCCATGTAAATCCGTCGCGCAAGAAAAGTCACTGTACGCCACTGCTGTCGATGCCATTAGCCACCGTCTACAGCTGCGCTGCCACCTGCCGCCTACTGTCCCACATTGCCGCACGCCATAAATTTCCTAATTATGGTTTAGGAAAACTTAAGGTTTTAGAAACTTAAACCTAGGAGCTTTGAAAACTTTTGGATTTAGGAAATCTTGGGGTTTTAGAAACTTTTGGGTTTTGAGACCTTAGGGTTTTGGAAACCCTAGTGTGCACAAGACCATGTTGGGCAATGGGCTGGTAAGAACCCACCAAGCTTATTGAGGTGTTGGACTGAACAAGAGTTGCTTGGCCTAAATAATTCAAAGGGATTTGGAATTTGATTTCAAGCCCAACCCAATCTTTAATTTTTTTATTTAATTCGATAATTTTTCAACATTAATTAATTAGAATTTATTTTATAAATTATTTTCAAAAATAAGTCAATTGATTAATTTACTTAGTCATTTATTTATCAAAGTAAAAATACTATTGGAAATTAAATTTTAAATTGAATTTTGAATTTTGAGAATGAAACTGGACCTTAGTAAAGAGTTACTAAGAGGTGGGACTTTCTGAAGAAGAAGGAGATGTAATTAGACTAGCATTTAAATTGTTGTAATTTATTTATTATTCTTTTTAGAAATGAGCCATAGATATGCTAATTTTGAATGTATGATTTATTATTAATCTCGTATCATCATATAACATGCCATGTAGAAATAAAGATATGTCAATATCAAAATGTCATGTAACATGTATATGCATCATTGTAGTTTAAATTTATAATGAGTGATAATTTAATTACAATGTGAATTTTATAAAACCTATAATTTTTAAATTGTGATTTAAATTTTTAAAAGTTTATACTTTTAAAAACTTATTTTTTCAAATTTATAAAGAGTTATGTTTTTTTAATAAGCAAAGAAAAATTAATTTTTCCAAAAACTAAGTGGGAGGGTCGTTTACGTTGAAATATTCTCAAGGTTCCCAACGCAAACTTGATCATGGCATGAGGAATGGTTTAGAGTCGCCCTAGCGGTCCCCTCTTCAATGGGAGAAACTTGAGAATCGTGTGGATTTGAGTTACGAGTTACTTGAGAAGCTAAAACTTGTAAAGTAAGCGAGGAGGCATGATCGTTCTTAGATGTACTGTTAGTTCATAAGAACTTTTAAAGTCGATGCGTTAGTTAAACACTTAGAACGAAGCACATTGGAATCTCTCATATGAGCTAGTCAATCGGGCTAATGTGATCAAAACCATTGATGATTGGTTAAGCTAGATATAGTGACATCTTAAAAAGCGTTAACCAAATGAGAAGAGTCTCGATGCAATAGGAGGTAGCTTGGGCGTTGTCCTTAGATGAGATAAGCTATCGTTATTGATCGTAACATCATGGAAGAAATATTTTTATTGGATTTTTTAATATTTAAGTATTTTCATTATGCATCATACTTTCCTAAATGATTAAATAATTATTTACACCGCTTTATTTATTCTTTTTAGTAATCATGTCATTATCTCCACTCTCAACGATCTTAAATGTGAACAAACTTACTGGTGAAAACTATGTGGATTGAAATCATATATCGTATTGACGGTAGAAAACCACAAGTTCATGCTCACCACCCATTGTCCCCTTGAGCCTATCGTTGAATCGACTCAAGAGGAAAATAATTCTTATACTTCTTGGCTGCGTTCTGATGAAATTTTCAGGTGTTACAACTTGACATGTGTTAGCAATGTGTTGCAACAATATCATCAGAACATGAAAAATATTGGGGAACGCGGCGCACCACCGCAGAAGCGTGTTAAACTTTTTTTTATAAAAAAAATCTTTTTCGATAAAAGAAAACAAGCGTGACGCAACAGTTTCCAAAAAATAAAAATTTTTATTAAAAACTCTTTTCAATCAAGATCCATTTATATTTATATATTAAATCGAAGACATACACAGATAGGAATCATATACTTCTTGTAGTCTATATCAAACGTCCGCGTAAATCAACAATCCTTCATTCTCACGAACAACGGACGTCGAAATCCATACCGAGATTTTCCAAGGCAATCTTCAACGCACTAGGACGTGTGTGAGAATGTAGAATAATTCAAAGACATTTTTTCTGCCTCTAGATGTACTCAACACATGAGATCTAGATATTTTCTGTGAAGGATTAAAAAATCTGATTATTCTTTCAGAGTTCTTGATTACCGATTAATCACAGAGAGAAAACACCATGACAACAACGGTATTCTAAATTTGATTTGATGAGCTGATGAACTAATTTATTAATTGATGTCATTAGAATAATATCTATATATTTTCTAGATAATGGCATATCAGATTTCTTAGGGATAAACTAAAAATAATATTTAATTATAAAATTACAATTGCAGTGGGACCTGTTATAACTGTGCATAGCTGCAGTGCCACACGACACTTGAGTGTGTCGTGAGGAATCATAGTACCTCATGTCAATACTGTAGTGCGGTATGGCACGATAGTATTGCACATCCACTACTGTAGTGTCACGTGACACTACAATAGTTCATGTCAATCTCCAATACCCAATCAGTGATTAACATGTGATAATTAGTGCGAATTAAATATTTATTAAAATCAGATATATATCTAAATATCAGTTAATTCAAAATTAACATATATGATTATCTCTATAAACTAACTTACTAGTTAATTAACAAATAACATATGTAGTTTATTCAAATTATTATCTAATAACAATTTATAAATATCTAATTTCACAAAATAGATATTATTTCCCACTTATCGATAATTATTTATATAAATATTTTTTGAAATTTATATATATAAATTATTCAATTAATTAATTATTAATTAATTAATCACACATAATTATCTCATAATTATGTACTTGCCTCAGAATAAAAATTCATTTTTAAGTCAATCATTTTCTCATGTCCTAAAAAATTCACACTCTAGACTGCGTAGTACAGATGTGACTTGGGGACCATAACAATTAATCTTAAGCTCCAATAAACTAGATTATTAATTAAACTTTTTAATTAAATAATCTTATTTATTAATTTCATTATTACTTCGCTATCCTCCAATTATTGGTTTGTAAATTAGAGCTGGTCAAAATTATAATTTTACCCTTCTAATTATCTCTTGAACCTTAAGTACCATTAATTCATTAGTGAATGACTAATTTATAATCGTATTATAAATTTGAGCTCAATAACCATTCAGTTCTAGAATTAACAATTAAAGGAACCAATATACGATCCGTTAGGAAAGCTTGAATTTCAAATCTTGTAAAATCATGTTCTCAACCATCCATATCACTGAATCTCCAAAACAAAAGTCCCTAACCTATTTTACAAACAAACCTTAACGAATGAATCAGAAGATCCAGTAGACATGTATAAGAGTTCATGACAACTCATGATTCAGACTGATCTATATATGATCATCAGATTGATGTGTATTAAATCTTTATGAACGGTAAGTTGATAAAGATATTAATTCACATCAGTCATGTCATATATAATCTTATTATATAAAGTACATTCACTAAGATGTTTATTCACATCAATGATCTGGATCTAGATCACATGCATTCATAATACTTAGTGAACGGTACTAGCACCATTCATTAAAGATTCCATACTATAATATGTTGCTGTCAATTTTATTCATTATCTATGATCTTAATCCTCTCGTACTAATACAAGATCATAGTCTCATTAATGAATATGAAATTTTTAGATATTTATATCAATTATTCAACAATAATTTAAAAAAATAATTATAAGAAAAATGTATTTCCATTAAATTTCATATTATAATGTCAATACAGATGCTTTGAGAGAATAGTCCCTAACAATCTCTCACTTGCCTTAAAGTAAATGTGGCATCTCTCTCAACCCCATGTTTTGCACATGACCCTCAAACAACTTCGTAGAAAGTGTCTTGGTAAATGAGTCTTCCAGGTTCTAATCCAATGTTATTTCCATAACTGTTAGAGCCTGATTTTGATCCAACTTTATATTCATAACATTTAGATCACCTCAGTCTATGACCAAGACGTCGATTTTCAACTATCCTTATCTGATTCCTAATTAGTATATCCAGTGCGATTCAGGTCTTCTCCTAAACAATCAAGCATATAGTTTCTCGTTCTTCTATGATACTTGAGAATGTGTTTTACTGCAATCCAATGTTCCAAACCTGGATACGATTGATAACGACTGACAATTTTCACTGCATAACAGATGTTTGGTCTCATTCATAACATGTCATACATGTAACTACCAACAACTGAAGTATAAGGAACATTTCTCATATCATCTTCCTCCTGAGGTGTCTTAGGACATTGCTCATTGGAGAGGAGATTTCCATGATGGGTCGGTAGTTGACCTTTCTGAGAATCTTCATAGAGAATCTCTTCAGCACCTTATCAATATACGATGCCTGAGAAAGTGCCAAGAGCTGGTTATATCTATCCCTTCAGAATTGGATGCCTAGAAAACATAGCTCACCTCTCCTAAATCTTTCATTTGGAATTTCTCAGCTACCCACTTCTTTACCTTCAACAAAGTTTCTACATAATTTTCAATGAGTACAATATCGTCAACATAAAGAACTAAGAAAACCATTATCTTGTCTTTGATGTATTTATAAACACAAGCTTTGTCAATATTTTGCTCGAAGTCATATGATTTAATAATTTCATCAAACGTAAGATTCTAAGATCTAGATACTTGCTTTAATCCATAAATAGATTTAAGCAACTTGCATACTTTCTGATCTTGCCCCATTTTCATGAACCTTTTTGGTTGCATCATACATATGCTTTCTTCAAGAGAGCCATTCAGAAAGCTTTCTTAACGTTCATTTTTCATATTTCATAGTCCAAACTAGCGGTAATTGACAAAAAGGATGCAAATAGATTTTAACATGGCAACGTGAGAAAATGTCTCTTCATAATCGAATTGTTCCCTTTGGACATAGCCCTTGGCTACCAGTCATGCATTGAAAGTCTCTACTTTCTCATCTGCACCTATTTTCTTTTTGAAGATCCATTTACATTCAATGAGCCTGACTTCTTTAGGTGCATCTACAAGTTTCCAGATAGAATTGGAATACATTGATTCTATTTCCTAGTTCATGGAAACTTGCCATTTCTCCTTTTCAGGATCATCCATAGCTTCTTCATAACATAATGTATCATCCTTATCAGTGTCAGACACTAAGACATGTGCCTCCAGTTCATCGCGAATAGGTTATCTCACAACCCTTCCACTACAACGTTGCACCGGGGTTTCCTTAACATGAACTGTGGTTTCAGTGGTTTGTCATTTATCAATTGATAATGAAGGTGGTCTGATCTCGTCAGATGCTAATTCCTCGAGAACTACATTGCTTCGAGGTTTGTAGTTTTCCATATAGTCGTGTTCAAGGAAGGTGGCATTTTTTGATACAAACAAATTTTGATCCATGTGAATATAAAAGTACCCCCTCTAGTTTTGGAGCATAGCCAACGAATATGCATACTTCAGGTCTTGAGTCTAACTTTCTAGTCTTGGATCTAAGAATGTGAGCTGGACACCTTAATATATGAAAATGACGCAAACTGAGTTTGGAGTCATTCCATAACTCTAAAAGTGTCTTGCTAACAGACTTAGAAGGTACTACATTCAAAATTTATGTTTCCATGTGTAATGCATATCCTTAAAATGTAAGTGATAGTGATTAGTAGCTTAACATAGACCTAACCATATCCAATAAGGTATGGTTTCTCCTTTCTGAAAAAGTCAGAACCTACCATAACATTTTTTAAACATCATGGTAACCCTACCGTAGCATTTTTTAACTCCATGGTATCCCTACCATTGCATTTCTTAAATGTTGTGATAAGTTTCTTATAGCATTTTTCTCTTTGATAGCATTTTTTGAAAGGTTAAAATACCTTTGATAGCATTCTTTTCATGCTATAAAATGTTGTGAGACATGTTACATTTTTCATAACGTTTTGTTAATGCTATGAAATACCTTTGATAATCTTTTCTGTTACTTATTCTAGAAATTCTACAAATATAAAAATAATTAACTTCCTGACAATATGACAAAATAACAAAATCACATCATTTTATTTAATTACTCAAAATTATTACATATTATTCCACTAGAAATCATATCTCAAGATGACAATTATATATTGATTTTTTCATAGAGCAAACAAAAGTAATATATCATAAAGAAAAAACTAAAAACTAGTATAAGTTCACATCTAAATAAATCTTACAACCACATCGCTTAAGTTACTTAGATATAGGACCATTGGCCATAGGAGGAGGGGAAAATGGTAGTCTTCCAACTAGTGAAGCTTCATGAACCGTTATGTCGTTGGCTGTAGGAGCATCTTATGACTTGATTGCTTCTGTTGAGATTCTTTTGATTATTGGACTTCTGCAAGAAACAAGACTGTTGGACCTCCGGAAACCGCACATAAACATAGCTATTTCTAGCCCTTAATCGGCCAAAACAAATTGAGTAAAATAATTACTAATGATTAATAATACATGAAAAATAATGATTAATAAACTAACGTACAAGAACAATTCAACACTTAACACTCATCTATAAAATATGAATTTCAATCTCCACTACTTGGCGGGGGGGGGGGGGGGGGGGNNNGGGGGGGGGGGGGGGGGGGGGAGTCGTAGTAAAAAGAACTTATGAAGCATCTCCATGAGAACATGGAAATTTAAAAAAGTACTTTAGCATTTTTTAATTTATTAAACTATTTTTAAGCAGAAAAACTCACAAACTCACTCTAAATTTTGTATTCTTGACTAATCTCATTCTTTCCAAACTAAAATGATGAGCAACCATTTAAAGATAAAAGTAGCATTTTTTTTAATTGTGAACAAAGACTTCAAAGCAGGTAAAATAAAGAATCACAGATAATTCACAATTTTACACCATAAAGTGGCAGGCAGCAAAAAAAAGGTTCAAATTCAAACCATAGAAATAGAACAAGATATCATACAAGCTTTAGAAAATAAGATGACAGTTATTCACATAACTCTTTTGCATAAAGTGAAAAAAGTAACACCCAGCCTAGGCAAAATTACCTCACGCATAAATAATAGTTCAGAAGAAGCTCTAGTGTATCATCTGGTTATAGGAGTGAATTTCATCCTAAACTTGGAAATTCCTCTGTCAGAAGTAGATTGTTTGATATATATCCTCTACAGTAAATGTTTGTTCCCATTTTCACCTTCGAGTATTGCTTCATTAACAAAAAGTAGTTTGTTTGATATATATCTTCTACCCAGTCATAAATAACAATCCATTCCAAAAGAAAAATCATATTCAATCAGCTAAATACAAGACAATAGAAGTTTATCACGTTGAATTCATGAGAAAATCAATAACATAGCCACATCAAAATGGTTAGTGATATATATCCTCTGCAGTAACGTGTGTTTTATCCTATCTTAATAAGTTCCCTATAACCAAATTGGTTTCTAGCAGAAAATTAAGTTCAAAATTGATATTTGGACATCTTTCTAAGACAGTACAAAAGTCCAAATCATCAAGAGATCAATAATAGTACTCTTACCAATTGAAATAATTTTGCTAAAGTAAGCATACTATCACCCTGTAGAGAGAGATGGACAAGTGAAAATACGTTAAAATTTTCAATTAAATATGGTCTATATTTACCCAAACAAGAACTAATTAAATATATAGGAAATATTAGAGTGAACCTACATATGAAAAACATTAGGAAGTAGTTGTAGATGATGTTTTGAAGTGAGGGCAGTGTTGTTAACATAGTTGAGACCCAAGTGAGGGCAATGATTTGTAAAGAAAACAAACCATAATCACACTATGGAAGATTTCAAACAAGATATTCACTGTGTTTCTAATATAAATTAATGCAGAAAATCAGAAGCAAAAAGAAGCAGCAACACCAGCTACAGTATAAAAACCAAAAGCAAGTAATTGGAAGAAAAATGAAGGGTTACCTGATATTAACCAAACTATTACTAATGTGAGAAAAGACATTTTTGGAAACCTATTTTTCCCTTCTCTCTCAATCTGTCAAAGGCATCTCAATAAGGCCCATCAAATGAAACCATTATGGTAAACTAATAGTAAAAACAATCAAATACCCTATATCCCTAGTAAAACTAGAGATTTTAACTCAGAAAAGGTTATCTAATTAGAAAAAAGACTACGGTTAAAACCCACCGTCAAATACCCTCTAGCCCTAAGTTTGACAGATGACTAGGAGAGCTCCGGTTGAAAGGGGTTTACAAAGTTCTTTTCCAAATACTAGGGATCACAAGAAATAATACAAATAGAAATGCTCAAAATATATGGCCAAAACTAATAGCCATTTGTTGAGATTTTTATGCAAATGACAACGTACTCGATGTTGGAACATCAAACAATGCCCTGGACAGTTCATTGGTTTCAGTCCAAATTCCTTCTTTTTGATTTGCACCAGATATTTAATGATCTAAAGAAACTGTATAATAAGCTAAAAAAATTCCAACAAAAAGAAATAGTATACATGCTAAAACTTAATCATAAATCTCCTCTGCCAAGAAAAAATAACCCGACAATTTAGAAAATTTAGAAACAAATTTGCATACACCAAAACTCTTAATGCATCTGTTGATCTTGGTATTGAATGGAATTAAACAAAATCCATTAATTTATTGTAAATCTGGGATCCATGAGGGAGGAAGAACCAACTTCCTGGGCTGAAATTCATAAAAGATGCAATCAGGGATATCATACAAATTCCTAACGCAGAAATCCACTGCAATAAAAGCTTTTTAGGTACTTAAATGGATGACAAAATAAAAGCTCTTGTTTTGTACCCAACAATCTGTGATCATACTTCTTTGCTTCTTCCAACATATTAATGTATTCCTGTAAAAAGTGGTTTAGAAGAAAGATTGCAACTCATCACAATTTAAGAAAGCATATTTCAAAACATACCCCTCCTCATATGTTAAAAGACTCACTGGATTTGTACATATATACCCTTCTAACTGTTTTGCAGTTGATTCTTCATGCTAGTAATAGCATGCTGATTCTTAAATGCATACCAAAAAACATCTTTGTGCATATCGAAGTACCTTCTACTTGGTCAAAGCCATTAACTTTATTACTCTCAATTCTTTTCCAAAGTATATCGCATTATAAGAAGCACACCACATCATGTTAAAAAATGCCATTCTTTTCACTTTATCTCAGTTACATGGCTGAGAAAATAAAAAAAGAGTATGTGAGCGCTAGAATGCCAAAAAGGGCCACACCAGATAATAATGAAATAGAATATTGTGGGCAAGAAGGAATCATATGGTAAGAATGATCAAGTCTATAGTATACACTTCAGACTTCAATTATTCTACACTAGCTTAAATCATTGAACCAACTGGCTGGCGATTCTAAGATAAAAACAACAATTTACGACCAAACTATGATGATTTGTGAAACAATGTTTCTAGTGAAGGTGACAACAACATCATGTAGTAAGAATAATCAAGTCTGGCCAATTTTCATGCTTTCAACAAGGAGTAAATGACAATCAGATCATACAAAAGAGTTGGTTAAAGTGATGTTAACTTGAAGAATAGAAACTACAACAAAGCGAAAAAATCTAGCATTTCAGAAATCAAAACCATTAGAAATGAACTTTTTCTTACATTTTCTCTCTGGACGAGCAAGTGAATTAGAGAGAAATTAAGTAAAGATAGTTTGTTACAGTGCAAAAGTGAAAATGGTTTGTTAAGAAGGGAAATTGAGAAACAAGGAAAGGATGGTGAGATCCTTTTAGAAACACATGAGGAGGAATAAAATTCCTCAAATATAATTACCATATCAAATATGTAGTTTATGCCCCGATATTTACAAACAAACATTGATAGTAGCTTAAAAGTAAGAGATCCAAGCAAGTAAACACTAAGGTAGACTGAAAGGAGAAATGATAGTTCATTCAACCCACACACTATTTTTTCAGTATCCAACATACAATCTAATCAAGAAGATCCAACACATGAGACAAGATTCAATTATCATATCAATGACAACATCGAACACATGACACAAGATTCAATATTCGTATCAAGGAAGTGTCATAGATATGTATCATAAAAGCATTTTGACAGCTCCATTCACTAAGATTTTTTTATAGCTCCCAAATGTATGAACAAAATCAAAGTAAAATAAGATAACACGCTACAGTGATTGGGACTTGGGACAAAACAAATAAACAAAGCATAATTGCCA
The DNA here is from genome assembly GCA_003255025.1 of Datisca glomerata. Taxonomy (NCBI): domain Eukaryota; kingdom Viridiplantae; phylum Streptophyta; class Magnoliopsida; order Cucurbitales; family Datiscaceae; genus Datisca; species Datisca glomerata. The sequence continues at coordinate 670,383 of QANY01011928.1, read as the reverse complement.
ATGTTCAATTCATTTCATCCATGGATGCAAATTGTAAAAAAAGATATTAAGCAGTAGTTAAACCCCCCCCCCCCCAAATCCAACCCCCGAGTAGACATAGATATTTCATGGATTTTCAATCTTGAAGTCAACATTTTGAATAAATCAACACTTGGTCTATGCTCAATCAATTCAAGTAGGCATTCAGGTAAGAAGAGACTAACAAATGTGGATCAATCAAAAATAAGAGAATAGGACAACTACAAAGTTGTCTAATCTGCCTCCAAACAAAAACCAAAGCAATTTCATTACAGATAGCTCTAAAAAAAACTTTTAGGATTGTCAAAGAAATATGGAAGGAATGACAAACACTAAAGAAATTTGCTTGTTGAAACTCCAGAAACAAGAGAATAGGACATGCAAAGTTGTCTAATCTGCCTCCAAATTTTTTTATCTCTCATCAAATTCCTGGAATAAAGCAAATAATCAGCTAAATATATAAGAAACATAACTTTTAGACAACATGTAAACAGATCTTAAAAGTAAGTTACTTGATAAAACTTCACTAGTACTTATCTCGAGTGAGCTCTAGATTAACCAGTTACATTTACAACCCAAATAAAAAATATTGAATAAATTGTTTACAATAAGAAGATTCTAACTGATGATTCTAACTCCACCTCATCGAGACATGCATCAATCAGGACAAAATGATACATTCAAAGTTCTAACTGATGATTCTAGAGATTATGGAAGATTAAAGATTTTGTTTGGGAAATACCAAAACAGTGAAAAAGTTTCTACAAGAGTAGATGAAGCAAGGAACCGTCCTCTCCGCTTCTAATACAAGAATTTGGAGTTGCAAAGAAGAAACACAATTACGTAACACTAAACATTCACATTTCAGCTACAGATTAATGCTTGCAGAGCTAATTAACTTACCAAAAATCAGAATGCAAACCATAAATATATTGAATAAACAGACCATAATCAACTTACCGATGATAAAGAACCCAGATAACAAATCAGGGGTTTTCATTTCAAAACTTACTACATGCCCAGAAATTAGGAACACGAACCCTAATCAACTAAGAAAAAATCAAAAATCATAAAATCAGACGAAAGTCACTAAAATCAGACAAGGATTTGAGAATGAAACCCTTACTTCTAGTTTTGAGCTGTGAAATCAAAGTAGCGGAAAGCTGAGAGTCAGAGCTGAGAGAGTGAGACCTGCGAGGCAGAGCTTGCTGCTGTGATAGAAACATGCGACGAAGCTGAAAGAAAGAGCTGTGAGAGAACTTCATGAAAGAGAGATGAGAGATAGAGAGAGGTTCTCAAGACGACCTACTATGAGCATAGAAGTCAATTTCATTTCGGTGTCCGTTTCAATTTTCTGAAAAAAGGAAACGTTTTGGATATTTCGGTGTTTTGGAGCCATTTCGAAAAAAAAATTCGATCATCTAAAATAATGTTAGAAATAATATAACATAAAATTCAAGATTATATCATGCAAATAATATGTAATTACCATTAAAATTCAACAAAACATCATATTAATGACATTAAAATTCAACAAAAATATCATATTAATGACATTAAAATTCAACAAAAACATGATATTAAATAGCATTATTATCATGAAACACACAAATGTTCAACTTCACAACTAATTTGCTTGAGTTTCATCATCATCATCAACTGTTCCCACCATACATGTGAAAAAGAAACATGTTGATAATAAATTCAATTAAAACAACATAAATTCATATGAGTATTTCGGCCAAAACGGACCAAAATTCGGCCAAAACAGACCAAAATAGACCGAAACAGGCCAAAATTCTGGGTGGAAAATTACAACCCCCTATTTCGTTGTGGTTCCTCACTAGAATCGAAATGTTTCAGCCATTTTGACTGAAACGAAATGAAATTGATAACTAAGATTGTGAGCTTCGAGTGTGAGCTACGAAAGAGCTCTCATTGGTGAAAAAAGCTATTGTGTGAAAGAGAGAGTTACTATGAGGGACGCAGGTTAGGGAAGAAAGTTTTCATTTGGTAAAGAAAGGCACGAGGCTTCATGAAATTTCATTTGGCGCTTTAATTTTTAGGTTTTTTTTGCTAAAGTAGACTTCTACACTAACTATTTTATATAATTGGACCCTTACACTAATTTTTGCTTACCCTGGCTCCTGGCCCACCTTCAATTTAAAATCATCTTATGAAGTTACAAAAAAGCCCCTTTCACGAATTTCAAATGACGACTTGAAAAAAAATGATGATTACACGAAGTCGCAACATCTCTCTCTCATTTCTCTCTTACTGTTACAATCTCTCTCTCTCAAGAAGCTGTAGCATCTCTCTCTCTCTACAAATCCTTGAGTCTTCGTCTCCCACAGCAAGGAAAAACAACAAGGTAAGTTTTCGGGTTCCTGAGATTTCGTTCTAGATTCTGAGGTATTTTTTTTGGGTTTTTGAGGTATTTTTTTCTAGGTTTCTGATGGTTTTTTCCTAGATTGTTGTGTTTCTATTTTTTGTGGATGTTTGAATCACAACAAGGTTGTCTTTTTGGGTTTCTAATATATTTTTTTTCTGTGTTTCTAAGTGTTTTTTTTCTCCTGGGTTTCTGAATGTTTTTTATGGGTATCTGAGGTTCTTATCCTGGTGTGTGTCTATTTTCTAGGTTACATGAGGGTCGTGTAAGCCTCGTGTGGGCTATACGAGGACTACACGAGAGTCGTGTAAGCCTCGTGTAGGCTACATGAGGGTCGTGTAAGACTTTTGTATGCTACACGAGGGTCATGTAAGCCTCGTGTATGCTACATGAGGACTACACGAGGGTCATGTACCCTTCGTGTATGCTACATAAGGACTACACGAAGGTCATGTACCCTTCGTGTAGTCTACACGAGGACTACACAAGGTTCGTGTAGTCTACATAAAGGCTACACGAGGATTGTGTACCCATCGTGTAGACTACACGAGGGTCATGTAAGCCTCGTGTAGGCTACACGAGGACTACACCAGGGTCGTGTACCCCTTGTGTAGTCTACACGATGACTACACAAGCATCATGTATATTTCTCAATCTTATGTTTACCTTGAATGTTCTACATGTTATGGCTTCATCAAAGATGTAACTAAGATACTTCTATGACGTTAACCAAATTCCAAAATTAATGGTCAATGCAAAGTGCAATACCCACTGCATAGAGGTTATCAAGACAAAGCTAACAACTCATCAACTCTCCTTATTTAGGGAAACATGCTTTGGCCATCCCCTTGATCTCCTAGCCCTGAAGTTTTCAGCAACTGTTTGCCACCAGGTGCTGGCCAGGGAGGTCGAATATGTCAACGGCACTCCATCTGAGGAGGAAATTTGGTTTCTTGTTAATGAGGAACCACTTTGCATCTGAAAGAATGAGTTCTCGTTGATGACCGGACTAAAGTTCGGTGAAGCTTGGGATGAGAAGAAGACCCATGACCCCAACAGACTTTTTGATATGTACTTTCCCAAAGCCCAGTCAATAATCATGGCCGAGTTGGAGGAGAAGTTTAAAAACTCTGAATATAAGTCAGATTCTGATGGGGTCAAGATGGCTCTAATTTATTTGCAAGAGCATTTTCTGTTAGGAAGGAGAACCATACCCTAATTGAGAAGAGTAGGTTGGTTTTGGTTGACAACCTTAAAGTGTTCAACTAATATCCGTGGGGAGAGCTCTCGTTTTTTAAAACAATGAAATCATTATTAGCTATGAAGAATACAAATGTCGTTTTTGGTGATCTTAAATATCAAGAAAAAAATAAAAAAATACAGAAATCCCCCGCTGTTATTTATGGGTATTCACTCAATAGATGTCCGTTTGCCTTCCGATACAATTTATTTAATTCTATGTAGTGATGTATTGAATTATTTATGTGTTAACTATTGAATTAGTCTCTTTTGTCTAAATAGACATGGGTATTTGAAACTATCCCATTGGTGGGTAGTTTGTATAGTAACCAGGTTTCGACCAAGGTGCCAAGGATTCTCAAGTGGTGTCTAACCATGATAGTACCGATTGAGAATCTTTAAAAGAAATGAAGGAGAATGTATGTTGATGAATTATGTTGTCAAATTAATTTATATTACTTTCACATATACTAATTTATATTTCTTGCATTTTTAGTTTACAGTTCTTTCTTTGGTCCCTACTGAGGAAGAAGAAGAAAAAAGCTCTTGGAGATCAGTAGTTGGAGAGAATGTATGTTCAAAATCATTTTCTATCATTCTTCTTGAACATGGATCTCGTGTAGTCATCTTGTAGACTACATGATGGTTACACATACCTCGTGTAATCTACATGATAGTTACACTAATCTCCTGTAATCATCGTGTAGTCTACACGATGACTACACGAGATCCGTGTAACCGATCTTGTAGTCTACACGATGACTACACGAGATCCGTGTAACCGATCATGTAGACTACACGAGGTACACGATGACTACACGAGGTCCGTGTAACCATCGTGTAGTCTACACGATGACTACATAAGGTTCATGTAACCGATATGTAGTCACCTTTTTTCTGTTTTGTCTGCTTAATATTACATATTTTTTTAATCGACGCCTCCTCAATCACCCTTTCCAGTAGAAGATGAGGGTAATGAGGAGGAGGAGGCCATTGAAAAGGAAGAGGAGAAGAATAAGAGGAAGGGGTCCGAAGAGGCCATTGAAAACATATAGGAGAAGAAGATTGTGTCCAAGAAGTTCAATGGACATGGAGATTGGGTGAGGAAATGTATGATTGGAATATACTAAAATATCACTTCAATGGACAAGAAGATTCTGTCCATGCAATCAGACATTTCCTTTGCAATTTCTCAAATTAAAATGGATCATCTGGTAACATCGAGGCCAGATGATTACTCATTCTATCCTCGATCTGCCATGATGATAACTAGAGATGGGGAGAAGATGGAGATTGAGAAGGAAGTGAAAAAAGTGAAGAAGCAGAGACAGATGAAAAAGAAGAAGATATTGTAGAGAAGGAATAAGAAGAGGAGATGGTAGAGAATGAAGAAGAAGAAGAGAAGGAACAGAAGGAAGAAGAAGAAAAAGAAAAAGAAAAAGATGAAAAATAAGAAGAAAAATAAGAGGAGAAGGTCGAAGAAAAGGTAGAAGAGAAGGTTGAAGAAAAGGAAGAAGAGAAGTTAGAAGGAAAAGATGAAAAAGAAGTAGAAAAGGAGGAAGAGAAAGAAGAACAAGAAAAAGAAGAAAGAGAAGAAGATGAAGAGAATGAAGGTAATAAGGAGGAGGAAAGTGAAAAGAATGAAAATGAAGAAAAAATAGAAGGGAAAAAAGAAATAGAAAAAGAAATAACAGAGAAAACGGAAAAAGAAGAACAAAAAGAAGAAAAACAAAAGAAGAAGAAGCAAAAGAAGATAAGACAAAAGAAGAAGAAGAAAAACAGAAACAAAAAAAAGAAGAAAAAATAGAAGAAGAAGAAATACACTAAGAAGAAGAAGCTGAAAATAAAGAAGGGAAGAATGTGAAGAACATAAGAATTAGAAGGAACAAAGAGGAAGAAAAAAAAAGAAGAAGTTGAAAATAAAGCTATAAAAAGGAGAAGAAGAAGAAGAAGAAGAAGAAGAAGAAGAAGAAGACGAACTCATCTGCCTTGGTCAACTTGGTAAGAGGAAGATAAAGATCTCAGGTCCTAGAGTCACTTCATTGGGAAACCAAAAAGGTTGAAAAGAAAAAGCAGCGAAGGAAAAATGCTGATGAGAATATCGTTGTCAAAATGGACTCCAAACCTTTTCAAGCATTTAGTGATGTATCTTCAGAGGATGAAGCCCGTTTTAAAGCTTGGTTCACCTCTCCAAGGGCAAAGTAAGTTCTATAATTTTCTTGTACACTTCTTCATCTCATGATGGCTACATTGACCTCGTGTAGTCTTCGTGTAGTATAAATGACGGCTACACTAACATCGTGTAGTCATCCTATACACTACATGATGGTTACACTGACATTGTGTAGTAATCATGTACACTACACGATGGTTACACTGACCTATTGTAGCCATCTTGTACACTACACGATAGTTACACTAACCTCGTGTAGCCATCGTGTACATTACACAATGGTTACACTGAGCTCGTGTAGCCATCGTGTACACTACACGATGGTTACACTGACCTCGTCTATCCATCGTGTACACTACACGATGGTTACACTGACCTCGTGTAACCATCGTGTGCATTACATGATGGTTACAATGACCTCGTGTAGCCATCGTGTAGTATACATGATAGTTACACTGACCTCGTGTAGGCTACACGATGGTTACACTGATCTCGTGTAGGCTACACGATGGTTACACTGACCTCGTGTAGTATTCATGATGGTTACACTAATATCCGTGTAGCCATTGTGTATACTACACAATGGTTACACTGACATTGTGTAGCCATCGTATAGTATGCACGATGGATACACTAACATCGTGTAACCAATCGTGTACAAATCATCAGCCGATCAAATTTTGATTGAAGGTATACCTTTGTTGCTTTAAAAAACAATGCAACCGCATCTTCCTTTTTATAAATTGATTTGATATTTGGGCCCATATGGAAGATGCAATCTCCATGAAGCACATTGAGAAAGATAAACTATACACCATTTAGTATACTTGTATGTTTGTCGGATATAAAGACCAACTCTTCCGGATCACCAATTACATTATAAAGTTTACATAATAACTATTCTCATGGATCATTATTTTCTGAATCTGTACTTCCAAATGCAATGGGATATACTTGGTTGTTCTCATCATTTGTTGTTGTAACAAATAATACCCCTTTGTATTTGGCTTTTAAGACGGTCACGTCAACAATAATGACAAGCCGTATACAGTTAAAAAATCTAAGAACAGAGGGTCCAAGAGCCATGAAAAAATATTTAAAATGATCTTGTTCATCAGTCTCTATGTGTGTTGTTGTCCTTGAAAAATATTTAATATTGTTATATTAAAATCGGCAGAGTATATGGTGTACATGATGTGTACACGAAGTCCATGTAACCATAGTATAGACTACACGATGACTACTCGAGGTTCATGTAATCATCATGTAGACTATACGATGACTACACAAGGTCAGTGTAAACATCGTGTAGACTACATGATGGCTACATGTGGTTGGTGTAGGCATCATGTAGACTACACGAGGTCCATGTAACCATCGTGTAGACTACACGATGACTACACAAGGTTAGTGTAACAATCATGTAAACTACACGATGAATACACGAGGTCAGTGTAGGCATCATAAAGACTACACGAGGCTTGTGTAGTACTCGTGTAGACATTATGATGGCAAAATAAAAAATAAGTACCTGGATTTTCTTATTCTAACATGTGACAATATATTGGGAGCATCCTATAATTATCTTCAGGAGACCCTCGAACGAATTCCAATGCATATTCTTTAGCCCTCCATGCCTTATGGTAACTTATGTTGACACAAATATCAAGCCGAACATATTCAATTATGTCTTTTGGCCTATATATATGCCCGACACCCGTGTATTTGGACCAACAAATAAATGATTATTTAGCCTATTGGTGTTCATGTCTCAATACTTTAAATGTGCATGTAAGTGTATTGATGAACTTTGTAACTTTGAAGTATGGACAATTTTTCAATTTCATGGCTCGTAACATCCATTGGCATGTTTTCTTAACACAAACAAGTATCAATATTGATTGTTTTGACTTGAGGATCCGAAACTTAAAATTTCTCCAGATGGCCATCCTACGAGCAACCTTAAGAAGCTCGGCTTTATCATTGTACAAATCATCCTACTTATTGTGTCTGGTACAACCTGATTCAAAAATCAGCCTATTGCTCACTGGACCCAGGATGTTGTGTAGTCAAATTAGGTTATGATGGCAATGGACAAGTGTTCTCGAGTTTAAGACTAGTATTTAAGTCTTGAATTGTAGTATGATCGTCTCCACTGATGACTTCATCATGGTCATCTCCACGGATTGCATCACCATACGCCCCCTGATCAAAATCATCATCATCATCTCCATTAACTTCAACATCCTCATCTTTGAAAACATTATAATTGTCATGACCAAAAATATCATCATCATGATAGTTCCTTTCAAAATAATCAACACTCTCAAAGCGAGGAATGTTTTCATGTAGAGGTTATCATGACATTTGTGTTTGAGGAACCTAACTTTGATAAAACCCTGTAGTTTCATTATTGGGCCTCCTTAGAAGGAGTGGCCGCATAAGCTATTGTTATCCCTCATTTAAGGGATAACTAAAGGACTAGGAAATATGGTTCGAATAATCTCGATAGTAGTTCCGTGAACAATCCTTTGCGGGATTGGATTTTTTTTATAGTGGAAATGCCATAAAGCGCGAACCAAGATCCGTGATACGAAAATCAAAATCAAAATGAGGAAGAAAAAGATATCATGATGTACGTTTATTATCTCATTCAGTTTGAAACTAGTGTCAAAGTTGGCAATTCTACTTTCTAAGAGAGTCGTTAGTTTCGCAGTTCTGGGAGAGAATTCCATGATTCAGAAATGTGGTAGAGTCAAGGGGCTTAAAAAAGACACTAATAAAGAGCATCGTGCTATACTGGCAGAGCTTCAGCAAAACGAGGTAGGTAGCTTTCGCTACTGAGAGATGGGTTTGGGGATTAGATCTCCTAATTCCTCAAGATTATTGTGACATTATGGTTGAGGAACCGAGCTTTGAGATGAAATTTTTTTTGGCTTGGAACTTACAAATAGTGGACATCTAAGTTTTTGATCCATTCTCATTAACAAAGAACTGTAGATCTTTATCTTTTAAAATTTCAGTAGGAGGGCAGGGGACATGACTTCTATAAAGAAATTTGATGGACATATCATACTTTGATGGGTCTATTTGGAGTTCTTAATGCAATATACCCAATAGCTCGTGGTAAGTACAGTTAGTAGATATCTCCAATAATTTGGTCTTCTCTCTACTAAAAGACCATGTTGTACCATTTTTCACCCAATCTCCATCATGGATTACAAAAATTTGAATTTTACACATATATGTATATACATCAATGAAGGAAGTCGGTACAAGAAGAATGCATAATGAAATGGGATATTACACGATGATCGTGTAGTGTACACGAGGCTTTCACTGGTATCGTGTAGTCATCTTGTAGTGTACACGAGACCTTCACGAGCATCGTGTAGTGTACACGAGTGTACTACACAATGATCGTGTAGTGTAATCGTGTAATGTATACGAGGACTACACAATGATCATGTAGTTCTATCGTGTAGTGTACATGAGAACTACACGAGGATCATGTAGTGTACACGGAGAGTACACGATCATCATGTGGTCATCATGTACACTACACGATGACACTACACGATGATCGTGTAGTGTAATAGATGTTACACGATGCTCGTGAACTGTTGAAGAAGTTTTTGATGCACTACACGATGATTGTGTAGTGTATACGAGATCTACACGGGGCTCGTATACCCTGCGTGTAGTCAACACAGTGGGTACACGAGGCTCGTGTAGTACTCGTGTAGACCTCGTTTGACACTACATCATCATCTTGTAGTGATAATATACAATAAATGAACTTCAAACAACGTTCCAAAAAGAAGAAAACAAAATATTCTCAGAAAACTCATGAAAATGAAAAACCCATGAAAGAAGGAAGAAGGCAAGTAAATATTTTCAGAAAAAAGAAAACAAAATGTATACCTATTCTAGAGAGAAGAACTAACAATCATTTGCTGTTGCAGGAAAAAGGAAGAAGACGAAGAGGAAAATGAAGAAGAAAACGAAGAAGAAGTAGAAAAAATGAAAAACGAAGAAGGAGAAATTGGGTAGGTATGGAGGTTTTGAGTGTTAAATAAGTGGACCATGACATTTGATTGGACAGCTTGAAAGAAAGGCAATGGGAGAACAAATTGAAAAGTGAAGGAAAAGTGAGTCAGGAATCAGGGTAAGCAAAAATTAATGTAAGAGTCTAATTCTGTAAAATGATTAGCATATGGGTCTATTTTAACACCTTAATTTTTATTGTGTTTTGCTCTAAAATGCGGTCGTGTTGTGCTATTACAACACATAAAAATTGTTGTAATGTTAATTAGTTGACTTCAAATTGAAAATCAAGATGTTAACTGGATAACCACTAAATTATCAAAAGCTTCATTTGGCTTATATGTTAAGTCATTTATTGATTTTTTTGGTATGAAAAATTTTCTTAAAAATACTTCATGGATGTGTTAGTGTCTTTCTGTTATAAAAATCTAGTTCATTTTAATCTACACTTTGAATATATACTTTAAATGTAAAATAATTATAAAGTAATTAATATATATTTACCACATTTTTGTACACACTTGTTTACATATATCTATATCATAGTTTACATGCAGAATTATAAAAAGAACATTATTAGAAGGACAAAATTTCATAAAATTTATTTGAGAAAATAAGATCTCTCATTCAATATCTGAGGTGTCAGCATTAATTACAATAGCTCATGATTTTCAAAATTTTCAATTTTAGTTGCTAACACGCCATTTTATGTATAAGTGATATCTCTATTTATCAACTCTGCTTTGTTTAAAATATTATTAATATATGTGTGATATTGAATAAAAAACTATATTAAACCTCCCTAGTCAAGATCTGCCTCTGTCCGCGGGTGTACAGACCCGCGACAATGAGTTTCCTACAAGCCATTTCAGTTAATTCAGTGGCAATTCAATTCTCGCAATCCAATGCCCCAAGAGAGCCGAAATAGAATTTGAACTCAAGACTTCCGGGTCTTCAGCTCATCCCAAGGTCCTTTCTCAACTACTACACTAATCCTCTTGGGGTTAATACTACTAATGTTACTGCGATTATGAGCCATTTTTTTTGCTTTTTCTTTCTTCGTTTTTTTTCAAACTTTGAGCAAATTCAATCTCAAGCTTAATCTTATGACCAACATTATTGGCCGAATAAGTAATAGTGAGGTTTTGACTCCACGTGATCTGAGATTCAATCCCCAAATTTCCTTATGACATAAAAAACTCAAACTTAATCTTGGCCTGCCTGATGACAGCAAGGTGCTGCTGAAGACGTAAGAGTCAGAGTAGTAGGAGTCACTTGTTACTTGTTACCATCTCTTTTGATTTTATTAATGAGAGACACAATTGAAGAGAGAATTGAAGTGGAAGGCAGTGATGATATATACTATACAGTACACAAGACTTACAACAAAAGCTGGCATTAAATTCTCCAAGTGTCAGTAGCATTTCGATCAATGCAGCAGCTCATTTGAACCAATGCTTTTCTGCCATTTCAGGTATTCACTGCCCCTGTTAGATCACCTAAGTAGCAGTTGCAACTGCAAATGCTATTGATTTTGTGTAGTAAAAGTTAAAGCAAAATACCCAGGACTTGTAAACAAAAAAAAAACTCTCTGTTCTGATATACTGTCACTAATTACCAGTCCCTATGATCTAAGTTCAGAGCTGGAAATAACATAATGAATTAACAATCAAGTTCAAACTATTTATGTTGTAAAAATAGGAGACCATAAATTGGGTGTACATAAAAAAAACCTATTTGATTCACCTGAAGTTTGCCTTCACCAAAAAAAAGTTGAAAAAGAAATCACATAACAAGTACATTACAGGAAAAGCTATTATAGATTATATTTAGTCATTTGAGTAGGTACAACACTAAAAAAAGAAAAAGAAAAACACTATTGTAGAAAAAGATAGATATTTGAAAGAGAGGTGGATATATAGCATGTAGATAGAGCCTCAATCTGCATGATGTAATCTAAATGTTACATATTTTATATCACATGAAAGATTATACAATTTAGTTCAAGAGGCTTAAAGTGTTGATGGACTTGACAGTTGAGACTTTGGTTGGTGGGGCCTGATGAATTGGAAGTGAGTGAACGTACTTGCAATTGGGACAAGATGGGGAAGATTTTGAGAGTATGACAAGGAGATGGCAATTCAAACATGCCAATGCTACCATGTTACTAGTCCCTGTTGATTGTTGTTTCTTCGATTCTTCGAACGGTTCGTCCCTACAATGGCTGTACTGCTCCGAACAGTTCGAGAGAGTCGATATGTTTAGCTCCAGGTCTAGCTTTTGGTCCTTCGGCCAATTCCATGTCCTTCTCAATGTTTTTCTGTTTAGGTAGTACATTTTACCTGACTGCAACACCAATAAATAATCAAAATCACTATCATACTACACATGTCAAATAAGAGAGAGAGAGAGAGAGAGAGAGAGAGAGAGAGAGAGAGAGTTACTTCAAGATCAAGGCATTGCTCCCAATCCAATGGGAGGGGCTGTTTTACTTGAAGATCAACACTGGTTTGAATTGCTGATTCAGAATTGAGGAAATGGTCAGAAAAAAGCTTTCTTTTTCTAGAAGGGTAGGTTTCGGATTCTGAAGATGAACTACTATTGTTCCTATTGATCACCCTTTGTGTTGGAGCTAAAGAAAGCTCTGGAATTTCCATTCTCTTTCTTTGAATCCTCTCTCCTTGAACTTGAACAATGATGTTCTGCTACAGAAGTAGAAATGGGAAGATTCTAGGGAACCAAACAGAAAGCTGGTTAATATTGGGAGAGAAAATCCAAATCCAAATCCAACTTGTATATTGGATTTTGGGGGAAGAGTCATGCAAAGAAGGCTTGTTTACTTAAGAGGGCTCTTAAATTGGCCTTTTATTTCATCACAAAACCATTTGAAATAAAGGGGGAGCAAATGCCAAAAGCATTTAAAGTGAGCAAGTAGATATCTCTTTAATGCCCTAAAATCCTACCCTCCTTCATTGCATTTAAGAAACACCAATCTACAAATGACATCCTCAATATATTTATATACTATACTATCCCACACTCCTTTTTCAACTTAATTTCCTTCTTAAATTTTCTCTCTCTTTTCCTTGTTTCCTTTTCCACTTTAACATAACATGTTTTAAACACATTAATCAATTAATGTTTTTGAACTTAACATGATTTTAGTAAAAGTTTTCTATCAGAATTGTTCAATGGAAAAACAGGTGCTGTCATGAAACTGTATTCCATATATCCAAAGCTAATATTTTCCTTGATTCGACGCAACGCTTACGTAAAATAGCAGATGGTCGACTCATTAATCACTTGTCATTCTTCCTGCAGAATCATAAATATGGTGGTAAGTGAAGTACAAATCTGTTTAGAAGCTTAGATTTGTACCATTGCTGATCTTCTCTTCGGTATAAACTCATTAGTTCTTCTATTAGGTCCCAATATTTGTATTATGCTATTTAATCTTTTGTTAAGTAAGATTAAGGTCCAGCCAGTATGCTCTTTGACCTCATATATAGTTGATAATAATGAAAATGCAGCTTTTGTTTTACATATGACCCATCCCATTTACATGGTAGTGTTTCACACTTTATCCACAGCTTTAAGAAGTATTTTCTTTGAGAGGGGAAGGGTAAACATTATTCTTCTCAGTTAGCTCTAACGGAGAATTCATATAGCGAACATTTTTTTATATGTAACAACTTATTTCGTAGCGGCTCATTGTGTATCATGTATAGATATTTGTGGAGAAATGAGGCTGACAAATATCTCGTTTTTTTCTTTTTTGTGATAGGGGATCTGAAATTTACATGGACCAAAACTCGGATTACATGGTGATAAAATTTCACTATGACCATGAGCAGCTGGGCTAAGACTTGGCCGTCTAACAAATATGCCGTAGTTCAAAACTAATAGGAGTGGAGTGATATTAGGTGGAGAAGTAAACAGATGTGAAGTTCCCCATGCACTAAATTTAGTAGGAAGGGGGGGAAATAAATGAGGGAGATTTAAGGAGATTACCAATACCAACAAACAACAATAAATTTGGGAAGAAGTCTTTTCTCTTTGGGTTGTTGTTGGAGTATGAACCCCTCTTAATTGTCATTTTAAATGTTCCTCACTGCTCTATTCCGACACCTCCTCTTCCACTTCCAAACTATTCAATTCTCATCAATATGATGTACATTTTAATGACCTCGTATTTTGAAGGCCTCTCTCTCTCTCTCTAAGCAATTGCATTCTCATCTAACATACCCAAGATGTGTAATGCTCTCACCACCTAACTCCATGTCCATGCTATAATAGTTAACAGACATTTCTTATTTAATGCCTTCAATTTTAGGTGCTATCACTTACTCTTGTTAGTTGCTCTCCCTTTTTTGTGTTTTTTTTCTTTTGACAGATTATGTGCCTAAAATTACATGCATAGCTTGTAACCTTTTGTGTCTATCATTTTTCTTTGCTTAGTTCCCTAATATTTCTTTAGTAGTTTCTAATTATCGTTACACATTCTTGCTTTTATTTTACACCTTTGGAAATAGCTTTTAATATTAAAATTGCAATAGTAACCAGTCTTAATTAAGCTCATTATCCTCTACTCCTGTTAACCAATATTTTCCCTGCTTTCCATTTGAATAATATTTAATTTATACGAAGCATAAAGACTAGAGAGAAACAATAAATGAGAATTTATAACTATGAACAAGGAAAAAATTATATAAATATGATCAAATGTAGTTAAATGCTTACAAATTATAAATTTTGTACCTATAATTGTATCATTAGTTTGTTCCTTGAGACCGTTGGCTGTTGCTTACACACTCAAAATTTTGTTACACATCATATTCTCTCTTTATTTGCAACTATCTGCCAAATAAATATACCAAAGAAAATAGCAACAAAGGTAGTAAACGAATTCACTAATGTCTCTCCTTACCAAAACATAAATTCTCTGTTCAGATAATGATAGGTAGCACAAACAATTAAGTCATAACCATCAACCTCTTTTGGATCCTATATGGCCCATAATCATGTCACTGTTCTTAGAAGCTTGAACAGAGTGGCCTGAACCAAAGCCATTTTCCAGCCAAACTGGGTGAATTATCTAATGGGCTATAATCATACATGACATCAAAATAAGAAGAAAGCGAAGGAAGTTGCTTAAAGTTTTCAGTCACCGCCAAAAAGGCAGATATATGAGTTCCTGTAATGATTCTTGTCAGTATATTCCGAATGCTTATCATCCATATTCCAAAATAAATGTTCTATATTTATTTTGGCTTACTTTCAATACTTAAAAAGTGTACAATAAAAACCATGGGTACCAATTAAGAATACCTAAGATAAGATATTCCATAATTCACCAGTGAATGCTTACTTGTTAGCAAAGCATTGAATTTAATAACTGAGCTCAGGGACCACCATAACCTTAGGAGTACTGTTAAAGCAAGAAGCAGATGGATAGCATTTTACTACGACTACAGCTATGGCAATCACTATAATTCATGTGCATTTATATGAGTAAGTGCAGAATATCATGTGCGGGAAAACACATATTGGGGTGCATCAATGAAGTCATCTTCAAGAGACTTGGAATGTGAACGAGAAGAATGTGCGAACCAGTATTACTTGTATTGAACCTTTCCGTCGAACTCGCTTGTAAAAATTCCAAGCTGACATGGAAATATGCTCTTACAGAAACAAATTTTTACCACACTGTGATACTGATATATGCAAGCTCAGATGTAACAGTTTAAGAGTAAAAAAAATTTCAAGTTATGAAGAATCTTGGATTGAAAGAACAAGATAATGAATCTTTCTGGAAACTGCAACTGAGCTACTTTCGCTCACTGATGTTCAAGAGATATCATGCATCTTGACCTTTCCAAATTCTTTGACAAGTGCATCTAATAACCGAATCTTCGACTAACAAGATTACCCCACAGCTATGCACCATTAAGCTTCTACCACAATATTTTTGGAGGTTGTAGAGTAGACCATTTAAAAGTAGATAGAGATCCCCACAAGTTCAGCTAAATCCCCTCTGAAGACGATCGAGAAGCTGTGAATATAAAAAATCAGCCTTATCTCCCGAGTCATTACATTAAGTATCTCCAAGTCATTACAGAAAAATCGAACACGTTAAAGGGTAGTGGAGCAAATATAATTATAAAGTCAAAACAATAACTCAAATATCAAGGGTCAGATGTTTCTGAATGTTAGAACACCTCAGCTTTTTTTTTATCAGTAAGAACACCTCAACTATTAGCAAAGATGATCTTTTCTTTGGGAAAAAGACCGATATAAGAAAAGAAAAGAATGAAGATGAAATACTTATGAATATGTGATATGCATGGTCACTCCAATAGGTAATCGCAAAGGCAGGATGTATTTGAAGAATTGAAATCACTTCTTGCCTTTTTACAGGTACTGTGTGTCAACATGTTTACAGGCATTATATGTACAGATTAACCTTACTTGCAACAGACATCTTTCCAACAAAACAGTGGTGTTATTCACGTCCTTGTGTGACAAAAGAATCAGGGTCGACAAACATTCTCTTTAAACAAATATAAAATAATTGATTGGTAGGAGTTAAACAAGACCGTACAACAAATATAGAAGAAACTGAGTTCCCGCATGAAAAAGAAAAGAACAGAAGTTCTATATAAAGTCAAACTAGGAAAGAAAATAGGAACAAGAATTGCAATCCTGAGGTTCAGTATCATGTGCCCTTTAAACAACAGAACTTACCATAATAGGGTATTGTATTATCCAACCGAGAACTGGAACCTGATAAAGGAACACTTTTGTGGAGGACCAGAAACCACTACAAGAATAACAAACACAAGACAAATGAGAAGAAGAGAGAATAATTTTTCATAGGAATAAGAAGAGAGAAGAATTAAGGAAACAGATTCAAATTGAGCTCAGATCTTTAAAGAAGAGAAACTAACCCAAATAGAACTATACAGGCATATGCTTCAAAAAGTATACCGACCATTGGCCATCGGACAAAGATGAAAAACAGTCCTAGAAGAAAAGATGCAGAACCCTACAAGAACAAAGAGAATCAATAACACCTATCTCCCTCGATACATCATCATACATGACAGAGTTAAAGCAGTTCAATTTCCTATATCTGATGTACAGAAATACTATTATACTAGGTCAAAGTTACCATCATACTAGATACAATCAGAAAAGGGGAGGGAGTAGAGGTCCTCATGAACCACGCACAAAATCTTCTCATACCTTGTAGTTAGCTCGGCTAGTGAAGAGATTCCATGTACTACTCCATCCAAGTAAAAGACCCGCCCCAGTCAGCCAAAGTATCTGTTTTTAAAAGTAAGAAATGAAAGCTTAAGACAGAATGGCCTTCGCAGCCATTAAAAATACAAAGCGGATAAAACAAAGGAAGACCCTTACATTTCCTAGAGCAAGTAAGCCCCTGTCAAAGAAAAGAATTACACCAAGAAAAGTGAAAAATGCGCCAAAACCAATGAGTCCAAGCCCAACTTCTGCATTTCATACAAAAGTGAAAGGTGTTAAAACAAGTTCTAATTTAGTATTTCTAAACAAAAGACGGTAAACAAGTGCTGGAATATAGTATGAAATTTAGTACTCATAAATGAAAAGGAAATTTGTGAAATAGCTATGTAGATCCAGATATGATATAGGTACATATGTCTTTAAGAAACTCTCTGACCCCAATCTTTCTCAAGGTTCAAATGGCAGGTAGATGACTGGAGACAACAATGCTCATCCTCCATTGTGTTATTCTATGGACGGGACCAAATTTGGAATGTTATATATGTGTGTTTGTAGATATGAAAGATGCCAAAACAGAGGCAAAAAATAGCAAGATACAAAAACCGAGAATATATACAAGGTGGCAAAGTCAATCTTCTAGCTAGAAAACTAAAACCCAAAAACATCGCAACACGACTGCATGCGAACACGGTGTAATGAAGCTCACTCTTTTGCTCAGTTAACTCATAGGCCATCCTGGTAGCTGCAACAATAGCAACAAGCAGAAACTGCAATGATTTTGTACTAATCAGTAAATAACACAACATCTTAAGAGAAGCATGCTACAAAGAAAACAGAGAACGTAAGGCATGGCCAAGAATTAAAAGTTCCATCAGCATTTTGAAATGACATCAGCAATAAAAGATATGGCATTATGTATTAGACAAGGTCATACTAATATCAATTTTGTACGGACAATTCAACACATTGCCCTTCCATGGTAACAATCGTATCTATCCTACTATGATTCTGGTAACTTCAATTGACAAAAAAAACAACAAAGACTTATGTCGTGATTCTTGTTCCTCATTTTTTAACTCCGAAAGGAAGCAAGCCAGTGAACTGAACACAAGCCATCAAAAATGAACATCCCTTACAGGTTTCAAAACTAATTGAACTCTTTCCCCTCCTGCTCACGGCGGAGAAAATAGCAGCAAAATTTTCCGATCTCTCGTGTTTCATGTACATAAGAACCGGGAATTAAGAGAAAAAGAAAAATAGAATGATACGATTTGCGATATTACTTACATGGATGGAAGCAACAATAACCTGCAAAATATTTCAGAAAAAGAAAAATTACTCGAGAAGATCATTCAGGTTCTTGGTTCTTCTTGCTCGCTGAACTTCAACGGGTCAGCTTCCGGGTCTCACAAGCAGACTTTTTCAGGTTATGGGTGATATTCGATTTTCTGATCGGCCTCTTGTTAAGTGGGCACTAAGCCCAATATGAGTATTGGGGAGAAAAGTGTGCAGACCGGAACCACATACTTTACCTTTTTTTTTACAGAACGAGGTTTTTAATTTTTTTTAAATATAAAAAAAATCAAGTTCAAACTGTAAAAATGATCAAAAAAATTCATTACAAAAATGGTTTAAAAATGATCAAAGTAAATAATTATTTATTAAAATTACACAGACATAAATAAATTATACATTGTTTCGACCATTTTTGTCAAAAAAAGTTTTCCAATTATTTTATAATTTTAATGAAAAAGTTAGATCATTTTTACCGTTGTTATTTTTTTAAGGAAACATTCTAACTTCTCTAACCAGCCATTCCAAAGTGTTCAAATTGTGCAAACATTGGCAGAGAGAATGGATTGAATCCTAACCTCTAGTGAGTCATACTTAGTGGTGTTCAACAGTCGATTTGGTCAAATTTTTGAAGGAAAATAATACCAGACTAAAAATCTAAACTGACCATAAATCTGAAAAAAATCTGGACCGATCAGACTGAGATTCAACGGTTGGTTCGGATGGACATAACGAACTAAATACCTGTTTTATAATAAATATATTATTTGACAATAAAGAAAAATTTTGGCTAGGAGTTTCCTTATCCAAACATATTCAAACTTCAAAGTACTTATATCTAACATTTAAAAATATCCAAAGTTCAAAGTATTAATATCTAACATTCAAACATATTCAAACTCCAAAATACAAATAATGATATTCAACATTCAAATATAAAAAAAAAGTAAATCAGAAACACAACAAAACATAAAAGTTCATAGGGGTGTACACGGTTCGGTTCGATCGGTTAGTAAGACATTTTTATAATCGAACCGAATTCACCAGTTACTTATATAACCGAACCGGTGTAACCATCTGAACCAAACTGAATATAACCAAAGTAATCGGTTCGGTTTGGTTATTTGTAAGCGGTTCGACTGCACCTGTAAACCTTATTAAAATAGTAAGAATTTAAAATTGAAAACATTAATAGATCAATAATCAAATATAGTTTTCATTACTCCATACATTAACCTCCATTCATTTTTAATACTATTAAATCCAAATATCTAACAAAATATCAGCAGGTTACATTAATTAAAGTCCAACAATATCAAATGAAAAGTTTACAACATCCATAAAAAATAGCAAACTTCATGACCATATTCATCATCTAAAAGAAAAAACAAACCGAACACATTCATGTCCACCATTATCAACACCTTCAAGTCCGTCATATCGTTGTTATTGTAGACTGAGACTCTTCCATCACGTTCACTGTGATTGTGAAAACCCGTTCAGTACCGCATTCAAGCAAACAATTTTCAATGGCCAAAGCAATGGACTCCCCCTTATGATTAGGAATTGGACAGAAGTTGATACTTCTTTTTGCAAACTCCAATTCTTATAAATAAAGTATGCAGTGAAAGCCATGTAATTAAGATTTTGCACTGAAGTCCATATATCAGTGGTAAGAGATACCCTCTGATTCTTGGACGATGATATTTTTCTCAAACTTGCCTTCTCAAACATGTACAATTTGAAACAATCTTTAGCCACAGTTGTCCGAGAATGAATATTAAACTTAGGTTGCATTGACCTATAACACTAGCGAAACCCTTCACCCTCTACAACTTTAAAAAACAATTCATCGTTAATGATTATCTTAGTAAGCATTGACCTACACTGCTCTACACTAAAGCTAGAAGTAGTTAATAAATTATTGCTATCACATCCCTCATTACTACTAACAGTACTAAAAACTAAAGTCTTTTATTTGAGTCCACAAATCTATCAGGATTTTTCTTACACCTTTTCAAGTGTGTCCACATATTAAAAGTACCATTAGTAGTAGGACATGTTAAAACACGCTTACAATGTTTACAAGTGGTTGTCTCCTCATCATCGTCCTCATCATTATCATTTCTAACTAAATGACTCCAAACTTCAGAAGTCTCTTTTGCTTTTCTCTTACCTTTAGCAATCAGTGGCTTTTGATTATTCAAATCATCCAATGTGTCATTTGGAGCATCACTTGAGGTAGAAGTAGGTGAATCTAGATTTGCAGACATTTTAGAACTCATTTACAAAACTCATTTATCCACATAACTCATTTGCAAAGCAAAGAGAAAAGCAAGTTTAAATCTGATTACAAACTAATAACAACAGAATATAGGTAAACTAGATATACCTTGACATCATTCAATTAAGAGGTAAACTAAAACGGTTGGTGCATATGACCAAGGAAAGTAAACAATGAGGGGTGGAGAGAGAGTCTAGGTTACTAATTTAAGAATAGGACAAAAAACCAAGGCTTATAATCTGGAACAAAAAACATATCAACTTAAGAATATCTTCTCAAAGAGACTCTAGCGTTACTTACACTAGCATCACACAATCATTCAGTGATTCAATCTAGGATTTCAAGAAAACTTGGACCAGTAAATGGTTCACAAAGAGGGTAAGGCATCACTGCTTTCATAATATGCCTCAATTTAAAGTAGTAAATTAACAATGATGAATAATAGAAACTTTGATACAAAATCTAGATACGTACAAATAATCAAATTCACCGAGACAGGGAGACTATATAGACTTAGAGTAAATAAATGCAATCAAAAGCTGATTTAAAAAGTCTTAAAAAATTGGATCATCAAACTATGATTTGTTAGCAGGTCTATGATTTAGAGGCAGATTTGTTAACAGATCTACGATTTGAAGCTAACAAATCTACAATTTATTAACAGATGAAGAAATTATCACAATAGAAGTAGGCAGATTTGTTAACAGATCTACGGTTCAAAACTAACAAATCTAAGCTAACAAATGAAGAAATTATAGTAGTAGAAGTAGGCGAATTTGTTAACAGATCTACGATTCAAAACTAATAAATCTAAGCTAAGTTTGAATCTATACATACCTTACTACTACAAAACTGGGATATAATGACAGCCATAAATTTTTTTATGACAGATTTTTTAAACCTGTCATAGAAAAAAAGTTTTTGAGGAGAGATATTTTACTTTTCAAGTTACATGACAGTGTTTAAAAGAGTTGTCATCAAATATTTATCTACTATAACAACTATTTTTTAAGTTGTCATAAAAAAGTTTGTGTTTTTTTTAAGATGCGGGCATGATACCCACGTTTCATTTTAATTATGAAAAAACCATTTATATAATGCTCAAATTTCTTAGAACTTTAACATTCCCTCTCATCTTTCTCATCTCTTAAACGATCGTTCTCATCTCTCTCAACCATTAAACTTAAATTCTCTCTCTCTCTCTCTCTCTCTCTCTCTCTCTCTCTCGTTAATTATCAGTAGGGAAGAGGCTTCCACTCTCGTTTGCTGCAATGGTGAAGGAAAAGAAAGCTACGGTTTCTAAGGAGAAATCATCGGAAGAATGATGGTTCGAGGTGGGTTTTATCCCTCTGATGTTTGCTGTTTTAAATTTCATGGTGGTCAACCTAAGGTAAGGGTTTCAATTTTCGTTGTTTTTTGTTAGGAGTCTCTTTGATTTTATCTTCTGAGATATGGAGGAACTTGTTCATCTAGTTAGGCTTGCTATGGAGGCCATAAGCCGCTCAGGATTCGGCAGTGCTAGAGATGTAAGTCAATCATGTATATAGTGTGTTTTTCTGATTTATTTCTCCAGATCGGCATTGAGATAGGAAAAAAAGATGCTTACCCAGATCTGTATGACCTGACTTGATAATGATTATCAAATAATCAAGTTATTGTTGCTCTCAGGTTTACTTTCATCTAAATCTTGATAATGATTATCAAATATTTTTTTTCAAATAAATTTTCAGTATAATTTGAAGCTTGCTTGATGAAAATTTCTTCCGAGCTTCTTATGTTTTAATGTGTTTATAATCACATTTTTGTGCTGCATTTCTATTTTGGTGGGGTTGTTGCTTACAATCATATTTTTAGCTGGGGGATTTATAATGATAGGTAGCATCATGATTGGTTCGCTGTTCTAGGGAACTTAATATGAAATTTTTATGCAGAGGGTAGAGAAGCTTGAGCTTGGCATTTGTAATAAATCGGCTGGGGTAAGCAAGAAATTGAAAAGCCTCGATAGTAATAAGCAGGAAATTGAAAAGTCTCGATATAATTCTATAAAGAAAAATGTGGCAGACAGATCTCCAGGTTTTCTCCTTGCACTTTGCTGTATTTATCGGATTCTCAACCATACAAATGAACATAAATAAGATAGAACAAAAACTAAAGTAAATGGCATTTTCCATTGAGCAGGGTTTCCCAAAAAAATAGGGTCAACAACATTAATTCCCCTAAAGCCTCACTTTGTATGTCACATTACTCCCAAAATTTTAAATTGCCTCGTTTTGATATCCCAATTATCATGCTTGTCTAGTTGTCTTGATAGCTAAAACGATTAACCTTGTAAATTTTCAGACTTGGTAGATATAAGATCCTTATTGTCTTTTTATATTCTAATTTCCTTATGTGACATTAGCATTTTTAGCTAGCAGTTTATGTTTTAGGCTCAAATTGTTGTAGTACTCACCATAACAGATGGTTTTTGCTTCTTTATTTAACTAAATGAAGTTATCATAATGATTATTTTAGATGGACCTGTTCACAAGTAAACTACTGTATGGTCTGCTTTTCTGAAGTATATATTAGCTAGCTTAACAACTTTTTCATCTCATAGTTAGTTGTTCTGTGCATATTATATTAAGATCATGGGTCACCATGCTAGGAGATACATTTATCTAAAAGTAATGTATTTTGGGAGAAGGTGCATATCATTTTCCTCGTCCTCTATCACCTTTATGTAAATGTTAAAGAAATACTAGTTTAGATCTTAGCGATAGCTATGTATTTTGGGAGAAGTTGCATATCTTTTTCCTCGTTCACTATTAACTGATGTAAAAGTTCAACAAATACTAGCTTAGAAGGATCTTCTACATTTTGAGGAGGCAATCTGGCAGATAATTTTACTTTTGGCTTTTGCAGAGGGCTTTAGTTACTGAACGTTTTCTTTTTTATTACAAATTTTGATTGAAATGCTGCTTGTATAAAGTGATTTTTTCTCTTTCTATTTAATTTGATTGGAATACTCATCCACCATGCCTCATTTTCTTATTTAAACATTTGTCATTCCTGTATTTCTTTTATATTTATTTATTATTTATTGACCTTCTTTTAAAAATTCAGGATGTGTGGATAGACTCAATATTCTTTTCACTTCAGAATGATATTTTTTCTTCAAATTGTAACTTAATGAAACAACAATAACAATTCTAATAATATTGATCATTGTCATTGTGTTTTAGATTTAATATTGTGCATCATATATATTGTTTGACTAAAAAAATATATTCCTGCTAAAAACTGTTGTCTACCATTCCTGTTAATACTATAGTTTTTGTAGATGCGATTATAATCTTGACTTTATAATCATTGTATAACAAATGGTAGCGTATAATTTCTTTGTCTAAGTGGGCTATAAAACATTTGGAATAACAATAAGCAGACTATCTGGGACCTTTGTTATTTTTTATTAGTGTGGACTGGTTAGCAGCTTGTAAAGACTGATTTAAGTTTTGGTGGGGGATTTTTTTGGTTTTGATTGGATTGCTCATCCCTCGAACTTTGTAATTATCTCTTTCTTTTAATATAATTCATTTCTTATCCAAAAAAATCTTGGACCTTTGTTGGTTACATTTTCTTATAAAGCAAGTCGTAGTCTATTGCAATTTTTTCCCACAATACTTGAAATTATTGACAAATTCCAAACTTGTCCTGAGCGTCAAGCTTGAAGGCCTGATAATACTTTAACTTCTCTTATGTTCATTCTTTTATCCCCCCTATTTTTATAATACACCCCATTTATTGTGTCTTAACATAATGATACTGATTTAAAAAATTATTCAAGTCCTCCTGATAACGTTGTCCCTGCAAATAGGTTCTATGGTTTTGCTTCAGAGGCACAAATGGAACCAATAATTGAGGTATCTCATTTTCATCATAAAATTCTTGTCAAATTATGTTATAGGTTGTATAAACTAGTAATGCACAAGACTGTCAGTTGATATGCTAGGTTTGCTTCTTTCTTTTCCTTTAATATATAAACTATGTTTGGTTAATAGCATATAAAAAATAATGAGAAGGCAAGGCTTCTAGTTGGTGACAAGAAGGACTCGCATTATTCAAGATGTGGAAGAACAGACAATGGTGTTTCTTCTGTTGGGCAAGTAAGTTGATAAGACAAAAATTTGCTTATTTTCGGTTTGGTTGATAGTTTTGGACATGAGAGGAAAATGGTCTATATTACTAGTTGTGTCAACAATTTTGATAGCTCAAGTAATTTTTTCCTTGAGATAGTCTTCTTTTTGGAGCAGTTTAACAACAAGAATTTATTCCATCAATGAAGGCAGCAACAGAAAAAGCCAATTAGAAAGCTATGATACTTACTTTCCTCAGTGCATAAACATTTACAAGGGAAAAGCTAACTACTCTCTTCATCTCAACACTTTGAGTTGGTGAGTATTTAACCATTTTTATGTAGGACAGAAAAATATTATTAATAGAATAAAGATAACAGATTTTGGAGGGTGAGAAATCCACTAAAGACTAAAAATTGAAAAAAAATTAAAACAATACAAAACAACCAAACTACACTCGTAAAAGATTCTAGTTAAGAAAAATAAAAGAAGACCTAGGGGTATATTCTTAAAAAGTTTTGACTTAGACGACCAAGAGAAAGCCATCAAAGTAACTATCTTCTATAAAACTAACTCGTCAGCAAACAAATTTAGAAAAATTCTTCCATTTTTATCTTTTGTCTGTGCTTGGTTCTTGTTCTTTCAATTTTAGTTTGTGTGATAAAATGTGTGATCTCTTGATATATTAAGAGAATTCTCTCATAAATCCTTCCAGAAACTCCTTTCAGATGATTTAAATTCTCAATCATCTTTTCCTTTCTTTTTTATACGGAATCCTCTTCTCCTTTCAAAGTTAAGGGTCTTTTATGACTATCAATTTAAGAAATGTATGCATTTGCGATATTTTTCGAAAGAAATGACCTTTTATGTGTTTGTCTCCTTCTTGGTGTATTTTCTAGAAATGTAATTATGAAAGTTTGAATAATCTTTTCCTACATTGTCCTTCAGCTTTTGTGTTATGGAATCGACTACTAGTTTTGTTTGATTTAAACTGGGTGCAGTCTCATTCGATTAAAATGATGTTAAGATTAGATTTTGGTGCTTCTAGTAAGAAGAAAAGAGTGCACTAGTTCTTTTTGGCTTTTGCTATTTTATGGTTTCTTTGGCATGAAAGAAATGGAAGGATTTTTGAAGATTCTGCTTTCGAAGACATAGTCTTATGGAAGGGAGTGATTTTGAAGCATAAGAAGATAAATATTTTGAATCCTCGAGTAAGTAGATGCAGTTGAAAGCTTATCTATGTACTTGAAAGATCAAACTCTGTTGTCATAATGGTTGTTTTTTCCGGAGTAGATTACATCAATACTAGTTGTAGTTTGTTTTGATTAGCTTAGTTGACAATTTTTTAAATGTCCTTGAAATTATTTATTAGCTTGTTGTGTTCACTAAGAGTTTCTCCACCTTTTGTACCTTCTGCACTTCCACTGTTGTCATAGGAAGGCAGGTTTTTACCTTTCCATGACAGTTTGTTTAAAAAAAATACTCTTTAATGAAAAGGATTCCCTGTCATTATAGGTGCTTTTGCGGCACCTATAATAACGGAAAATCTCTATCATTAAAGATACTATTGCGGCACTTATAATGACGGGCATTCTCCATCATTAAAGGTGTTTTTCTGACAATTTTAATGATGCAAATTCTCCATCATCAAAAGTGTTTAGCAGCACCTTTTGATAACGATTTTTTTATAAAATGAGTTTAGATAACAACCTGATAGATGACAGTCGCATCCCCATCATTAAAGGGTTTTGATGACGGGTATTAACCTTCATCTAAGCCTCATTTTTATAGTAGTGCCTTCAAAGAGACAGAAAGCCTATGGAAGCTTCAAGCTCGACGATGGTTGTCGAGAGGGACTGAGGAAAGAAAATGGTGGAAGCTTCTAGCTCGACGATGGTTGTTGAGAGGGATTGAGGAACAAAAATTATGGACGAGGGACTGAGGGAGAGTCTGGAGGCGATGGTTGTCGAGAAGGAGAAGAAAAGAAAATGGATGGAGGCACGACTCGAGGTGAGTGTTAGGGTTAGTTTTAGCTTTGTTTTTTTTTTTTTTACTTCAACTATTCTCAATATTAATAATAATTAAAAAATATGAAATATATATTAAAAACGGTTGCAATCGGTACAAACCGATTACAGAGTTATTGAGAAAAATAACCGAACTGAAAATGCAGTTATTAAAAATAACTGAACCGATTATAATTGCTATATTAAATGAACCGACCGAACCAAACCGATTTGGTTGGGTTCGGTTCGTTTCGGTCAGTTTGGAAAAAATCTGCACACCCCTAGAAGTTTATCCATCTCTAGTCTTCAATCACATCATGGAATGATAATGACAATCTCCTCTTGCATCTTGATACATTTTATTCACGTGAAGCCAATGAGTTCAGAAAACATGAAGATAATGAGTTCAAAAGCATGTAAAAAATAATATAAATAATAATAAATAAATGAGTTACCTTCATCTATTTTCACAATCTTTTGTAATGTCTCATTGAGATTAATATGTACAGGTTTACTGATTCAATACCCCAGTCAAGCAAACATTGCTCAATAACCATACCAATCGACTCCCCCTTATGACTAGCAATTGGACAAAGGTGTGTAGTAAGTACCGTGGAACTAAGATTTTACACTGATGTCCATGTATCAGTGGCAGACATAATCTTTGATTTTTACTTGATAATGTATTTTTTAACATTTCTTTCTCCCACACAAACACCTTGAAACAATCTCTAGCTACTGTTATCCTGCAAGGAAAAACAAACGTAGGTTGCATGCCCCGAAAAAATTCCCTAAATCCTTCACCATCTACCACACTAAACGCTAATTCATCTTTAATGATCATCCTAGCAAGCAACATCATAGGAAAAACACTTCTCAGCATTAAAGGTAGAGTAGTATATATTGTACAAATACTGTTAACTTGTACAATCTCCATATTCAGTGGGATATGATCATCAACTCCGGACCTCTTAAGACTGTTAAAACCAGAAGCTTTAGCCTCATAAATGACAATCCCTTTAGTTTTTGGCCTTCCTTATCCTCGTAAGTTTGCATCATGAATCGCGTATGTATTACTACCAAATGCTTATAGCAATAAGTGAGTTTGTACTTTTACGAGGTTTCAATCTATTTTTCCTGATTCATAAGATTAAATGTGATATGTTCGTCTGGAAATTATTTTGAGATAAACTCTATAGTTTAACTACTTAAGATGTTCAACAAAAATAAAATTAGGAGCATGTTGATTATTAAGCTGTAAAAAAATTGGGGTTATTATGATTTTTAAATTCTTGTGGTCTTTATGTTTTCATACTTAAAAAGTATAAAAGTTATATTTCAGAATTAATTTCCTGGCCTAATAAGTCGATAAATTTTTTTTTGAAAAAATGTTTATATTTCTACTTTAATATATTTAAATTTTACGAAAACCCATGCATCGCATGGTTATATAACTAGTTTAATATAATTTTAGAAGTAATCAATTAGATTAATTACACATATAAATTAAAAGGTTAATTTAGATAATACCTCAATGAGAAGTGGACAAAATTATCTAAAAATGATTCTCATTCATTCCTCACTTTTAATATAATATAGAGTATAGATAACTGCCATCTATTTATTCATCCCAAGAAAAGTTGGAACGATACAAATAATTTTTTCATACTGGAGATGAATTTACATCTAACTCTGAATCACGTAAACACAAATATTAATTTATCAGTTGGACTAATAGTCTTAGTCAGCATATCTATACTCACATCTTTTTCTTTGAATGATGATGTAATAAGTTTAATATTTAACATTGTTAATGGACATACTATTTTTTAACATAGTCTAAACTGATTAGTGCACATTAGTGGTGAGGAGGATTTCCTTCTCACCTAGTTAGGAATCAAATGTTGATCTATAATAAAAGCTAGTTCAAAGTGTTTTCATACATACACGAGGTCGAGGTAAGCTATATACATAAGAATAATATTTAATTTCTAACCGGGTGAAAAGGACTTCTTTCTCACGATTGAGGTGGACGAATCCGCTCAAGTCATATAAGATCGATAATTATATATTACAGTTGGTTCACTATGTTGTAGCATTCGGTTTATACATATTATGTGTGTGAGAGGAAATTAAATATATTGACAATTCTCATAGTGTTTTTTATCATTCTGGTGTTACATAACCTTTAGACATTGTATTTGTTACCTACTTCGTTGGCTAATTACGTAGATTCTATGTCAACATTTAGTATATCATGTTATGAATATTTCTCGAGCCCCTTCCAAAAGGAGACACACGTCCCTCCTTCTCAACAAGTTCGTGGGGAGATCTCTAGAGTCGTTTCCTAGTCGCCGCAGATCGGACTCAGCGGAGCTACCACATGGCCAAGCAAGAGGCGCCAGTCCTGGATAGGGCAATGAAAAGCGGCAATCCCCTGTGTTGTGTTCGCTTTATAGAAGAACGGCTGGCATTTGCTCGTTTATCTGAATTGCAAGAAATGAGTTAACAACGGGAAAACAATTATGCAAAAAGAAGAATAAATGAAAAGATTAAACTGTAGAGAAATGAAAAAGGAGCTCGGGCCAAAAGACTTACTGAAAATACCCTATCAATGGGGAATAATCCAGCGGCCGTCACTGCTCCAATTCCCTACGACGTTCAAAACATCTATCTCCCATCCTTTGTCCCATTTGAGGAGTTCTTTGATTAAAACACTGCTCTTGTCCATTCTAGGGGCCATGTAGTAGCTTTCTCCCAGGGATTTGACATAGTAAGTCATATGAAGTTCAGTCAAACCTAAACATATATTATATAGCCTATTTAAAGCTTCAAAACACAACACTATCTTATAAGAGCTTGGAGTAAATTAAGAAGGGGCTAAGCCGTAATGGCTAAAAAATTATTGAAAGAGAGGGGAAACGGGAAATTTGAAACCTAGAGCTATATACATGGGGTGAATTATGATTTCAGAGGGAGGTTTATAGGGGTTGTCCGATGCACCACTTTCCCTGAGAAAATGAAGGACGTCATGAGGAAATGCGTCTTGGTAAATCGTCACAAATTCTCTAAATTCCGGCCCATTCCCTAACCCTAGGAATGGTGGGAGAGAATATGGTTTCTTCCTCCACATTTCTGAAAAATAAAGAAAATGCGAAAAAAAGGGATGAGGAATAGTGAAGACGAACTTACGATAAATGAAGGAAATCACAAGAGAACAATGAAGAAATGAGTTATATATATAACGTGAAAAAAGTGACTGAAACGGAGAGAAGGTAATGAAAAAGCATGATGAAAATGAATCATCCCGACAGTTGACATAAAGGTAACTGTAGTCTGACAAAAAGTGATTGGGAAAATGCATTGTGTGTTCCCGAGAAGCACATAAAAATGGACAATGGGAAGACATCTGGTCAAAAGAGAAAGAAACAACCATTACACATCGAAAGCAAATTTCGTCGAGTAATGGGGGTCAATGAACAGTCAATTTCTGTCTTACACGTGGCAAGATCTATACCAAAGAGTTTAGTAATGGGATGTGGATGTACAAGGGTCGTTAGATCAGCTTAACAGTTACAAAAGCAAATCCCAAAGAAGAATATTCCAACATGATGGCCGGATTGCTATCATAACATCTCTGAAAAGGTTGCAACAGAAATTTTGATTTACTATCGATTAGTTGCAATTTTATGTATACATAAGAGCATGTATAATCTTGAAAGATAATTGAATACAATCGTACATACTTTGCTGAATTTCTCTTTACTTTATACCCTTTTTTACTTTTCTAGTTCCAAATATTTCCTTTACAATCCCTTTTATCAAGTTTCTCAATATATACTGTTTTTTTTCATTTTTATCTCTAAATTAATCGTGTTAATTGCTCTAATTATTAAAGCAATCCTTCAAAAGCATATTGTCTCCAATTATAGTATTAAAATAATTCTAAGCCCTTCCAATTCTTGGAAATTATATATGTTTATACCCAGTAGTTAACTTCCATAACGTTTGCATGTCATCCTTATTTCTTATGATATGAATTCATAGGAATTAATTAAAGTTAATTAAATTAGTATACGTTAATAATTAAAAATTTGCATAGCACATGCATTCACTGATTAAGAAGAGATGAGCACAATTAGACATGAAAAATACACTACTGCAATTTTAGCTTATAATGACAGCCTCATCAACGATAAAATGACAGCTCTCTAAAATCTGTGAAAAGAAAATGATGTACGATTGGGTCATTTGGGTAAGATGACAGCTAAAAGATTAACCATCATTAATGTATTATATACTATGACAACTAATTTTTAGGTTGTCATAAGAACTTCTGATAATGACAGTGGAAAAGAATTTGTCATCGTTCTATAGTAGAAAAAAAATAAAGTTCATTTTATTTATGAAAACACCATCCCATTCAAAGAATTCTAAACTCTAGTTTTACATTTTAGTGTTATTTCACTTTGAAGCCATCGTGAAGCTGGCCTGGGCGATTGCGATAGGTGATTGGCGATTTCCGGAAAAGACGCGTCAGGCCAGCTTCACGATGGCTTCAAAGCGAACTTCGACTGTGGCTTCCAGGCGAGTTTCCAGGCCAGCTTCGACTAGAAAGGATTTTCTCCTTACTAAACTTCTTGCTTCATTTTCAGTTTCTATACGAATTATGTCTTCTTCTTATTCTTATTCATGCATATGATCGATCTAGTCCTTTAGAGGAGACTACAATGTGTTCTTCTTATTCTGGATGAAGCATTTATTTTTTGTTTCAAGCATCTTTCTTAGGCATATTAATTGAAAAGAAATGGCCATATTAACTTGAAAGTTTTTTATATGCTTTAAATAATTTCTCTGTTGGTGTTAATATACAAATGCCATGAATGACTTTATTGAGCCAGACGGTGTGAGTTTATGGGAGGTTTTCTATTTCTTGATCTCATTTAATTCTTGGAAACTCTCCCCTACTTTACTTATAAGCTCTTTTCTCTATATATATATGTTGGCTGTTGTGAGGGTATGTGGGTCTACAAGTGTCTATTTCCCATTTTATAATTTCAGCATAAGAATAAACTATAGCGATTGGTAACAAGTATTGGATTTGTGGAGGATTAAAGTAAAAGAAGGAAAATCTCAGTAAAGTCTGTGTTTGTGACAAATGTTTCTGTAGATGTTGTCATCCGATGATTTGTTTTATGTTTGTATATGTTGTTTGTTTCATATTATGTCTGATTTAGTCATTCTTGACAAGTTTGTATGTTTCCCAGTCATGTTATGGCCCCCTTCTGTAAGTCCCATGTTATACCCAATGCCTATACACGGGGATGCCTCTAACCATAGATATGTAGATAAACTTATTGAAACTTTCAAGTTAGATAATCTATTTTGTTGGTAACATCTAATGTTCTTCTACCTTGAATCTAATATATATATTTAACTTTTATTCTTTAGAAGACCATGACTATTTAATTCATTCTAGAGCAAAAAGCTATATGGAGTATTCACAAAAAGGTTATTCTTCATGCAGGTGATGCACTTTTCCTTCATGAAGGCTGGTAAGTGGTAAGGTTTAAATTTCACATATGTATTAAATAATGCTCTCATATAAAGGTTTTTTCCTTCTGTTTTCCTGTATGAGTTTAGTCTCTCCTCGCCCACTCTGTTTCTCTCTCTTCCCCTCTGTAATAACTGTCACCCATCCAATCATGCCTATTGAAATATATTATATCACTATTTTAAGTCGCTTTGCCATGTATCCTCACGAACACACAGACATAAAATAATTGATAACATCCAGCCTAATTCTATAATGGGGCAACTTTTAAAGTGATGGACATTCTCTTTTTAAATTCAGAGATAAGAATTTTGATCATCTTGATCAGGCCTGCCAAAAAAGGGATTTGCAGGTGCTGGAACCTCGTGCTGTCCAGGCTCTTCATGGGCTTGTTTCTATAGTTCATGACTATGTTAGTGCTTCTAATTAAGGTCAACAACCACAATCCACCCCGGGATTTGATTCTGTGTCTATTGTAAACAATGAAGTCGTGAAAATGAATAAGACTACCTTATATCAGTTGGAGGATGATCTAATTGCTCATATTATTTGAAATATGGAACCATATATTCTTCAAAGCATTTTACTTGCTATTACTATGAGTTCCTATTTTCCCAATAATAAAGCTTCAACGTTTTGGACTAATTGCAATGGGGTTATTTTATTTTATGTTGGGTCTGTGCGATTTGTATTTATAACATACAGCTT
The DNA here is from genome assembly GCA_003255025.1 of Datisca glomerata. Taxonomy (NCBI): domain Eukaryota; kingdom Viridiplantae; phylum Streptophyta; class Magnoliopsida; order Cucurbitales; family Datiscaceae; genus Datisca; species Datisca glomerata. Next base: position 637,294 of record QANY01011928.1, on the reverse strand, counting down.
GTTTCTCGGAATTTTGTTGTTTGTTGGTTGAGTGTCTAATATGGATTCTTAAACCTTTTTCCTCACACTTTCTTGTTTTTTCCTGTTGTCATATTGTACTACTTTTTTCCAGTATAACTTTTCTAAAACTCTGGAGGTTCTCATATTGCGCCTGCTTTCACCGGTTGGAGCAGAAGTTCTTACGAGGAAATTTGATGAGATGGATCAAAACATCTCTAAAAGAGATCAGTAAGTGCAAAGTCCACATTAGATTATTGTTTTATGATTAGTAGTATCTTTTGTACCTATTGTGAAAATAAGATAATACTGTGGAAACCATACATTGTTCAGGACAAGATTCTATGAAGTATTTTATGGTGCATTTGATGACCAGTTCACTGCAATGGATGCAATTTTGAATAAAAAAGAGTCATTTTCCCATCAGTTTGGTTCATTTTCACATGAGTTGATGCTAAAATATGAATTTTTTGTCCAGTTTTCTAGATTTGTTTCCTAGGCTTTGGCGGACCATGATTTGCAAACAATGATAATTCAAAACTATAGAGGAGATATGTATTTATGAAGTATGTTGGTGAAATGGATCTATCTTCCCTCTCAAGGCAATAAACTCTCTTTGGTTGTATATTGAAAAAGATGGAAGAATCGTGCAGTTTCTATTCGAGAGTTGCAACAACCTCTTTATCATATTTGTTTTTTGATGAGAAACTAAAACAATACGCTAGGCCAAGAATACCTAATTTAATTTAACGGTAAAGATTTCAGTAATTTAGAATAAGATGACGGGGATTAGATGACAATACGCTAGACGAGTGATAAAAGTTTTTACTTTTTTTTCTTTTCTTGAACTTTGGATGACGAGGATTCCTCGTCATCTATTTGCTTTATGCAGTACCTAAGATGATGGGGACTCTCCGTCATCTAAAATCTACATGGAGTAACTTTAGATGACGGGAAATTCCCATCATCTAAATACTTTTTACGGTGACTAAGATGACGGGGAATCCCCCTCATCTATCTATTTTTCATGGTACATACGATGACGGGGATTTCCTGTCATTGTACTCCCTTATAATGATAATTTTTTTAAATGACTAAAAATTACAGCCTGGTAGATGACAGTCGGTCAGCCGTCAATAAAGGATTATAATGATGAATTTTGCCCGTCATCTAACCGACTTTTTGTAGTAGTGATAAATTATCCCTATCAAAGAATATTTAAAATATAGTACATCATAAATGGTACTGAACGTGATCATATAAAAAAATCTTCATTTTATATTAAAATAATCTCCTATTATTTAATTTCTTCACTCCAAAATGTCAGATTGTAGTATTTAATTGCATGTAATTTAATTATTTATATAATATGATTGTCATATTTGGTTATACATAATAATCTATGATGTGATGAGTGATAATTAATGATTGTTATGTTTAACATATGTTAACTTTTGTTGTAAATTTATGTAAATAATAAGAAGTTACTTAAATATCCTTTTAGTTATACATTATCTAAAAAAATTTGACGTACAAGTTTAACATTAATATTTTTATTAATTTTTATTTAAATAAATTAATAATGCTAAACTAAAAAATATGAACATTAATGTTAATTAGTTTTTAATAATATTTAAATTAATTAATAATTCTAGACTAAACTTTAATAGATTTAATTTTAATTAAATTAATTAAATTATTTTTATTAATATGTTAATTAAAAATAAAAAAGAAATTAATAAAATGCATTTTAATTAATATTTGAATAAGTTAATAATGTTGGACTAAATTTTAAAAAAAATAATTATAATTAAATTAGTAAAACAAAAGGTATAATAAAAAAATATTTTCACGTGAAATTTAACTTAATTTAAATTATTTTTTATTAATATTTAAATAAATTATTAATACTAAAAATAAACATTAATAAATTTAATTTTAATTAAATTAATAAATGAGAGAGAAAGTGTGAGAAAATATATTTCAATGAGGGTAGGAAAGTAATTTTATTTGATATTAGAATTTCAATGTCATTGTAAATTAGGATTGTTTCAATTTTATCCTACAAATTCAATTACCGCAAAAATTTGTAAATTAGGATTACATGCAAATTGGGATTGCATGCAAATTGGGATTGCATGCAAATTGAGATTGCATGCAAATTGAGATTGCATGCAAATTGAGATTGCATGCAAATTGAGATTGCAATATTATTTAAGCATTACTCCAAACAAAAATCATAATTCAATTATAAAAAAATTACAAAAAAAGATAACGCGTAATAATCGGAGCATTAAGTATTTTCATAGACATTAAAGTTAAACACTAAAATTTTTAAAAGGCAAGCCAAATAGAAAGATGAAACCGATGAGAACATACAAGTTTGATATAATATTTAATACCCAAAATGATTACTCTACTTCTCATGAGAGTAGAAATCTGATGAGATTGAGAAACTATTGGGAATTTGAAAGGGAATTAGAAATGCTCTAACTTCTATGATGAACCATTTTTGTTGTCAAATGGAAATTTGAAGAGTTTAAAAAAATTAAATTGGAAGAGTTAGTCAAAGGATAATATGTAGGGAGAAGGAAATGGTTAATTACGTACAATTTCTTAGTTTTAAAAATCAAAATACATTCTTTATTTAAAATACGATACTAATACATTAAATTGTCAAAATTGAAATAATGCAAATTATATAAGTTATCTATTAAACTTTCTTATTAGAAATCAATAAAATAATTTTTATAACTATGATATATATTGTATATACTATTATAGCAAAATAATGAATTGATAATTAAGTGAAATATTTATGATGCTTAGCAAATGCTTAAATATGAATATATCAACTAAATTATATTTTTATTTATTTATTAAATTAATAATAAGAATTAAAGAGGTGCATGGTATGCACATGACGCTTGAAAAAGAATTGAGTGGACACGTAGTATATGTAAAACTATTATTTAGTATGACTATGGGTGTTTAAAAAATGGTCTAGGCTGTTTAATCCAAATCGGTCTGAACTGAAATCGATCGATCTGGACGATTTTTTTTATTAATGATCAGTTTGGTCCTCATTTTAGAGAGGACCGAAATTTCAGACCGATCCAGAATTTTTGTTAATCCTGGATCGGTTCGACCTTATATATTATATATATAAGGGTTTTAGGTTAAATGAAGTCTCCATCTCACTCTCGCCTTTCCCTCTCGCCTCCTCTTGCCTCTCCCTCTCCTTCAGCTCAAACTACTTAGTCCCTCTTGCCTCTCCCTCTCGCCTCCTCTCACATTTCCATCTCCCTCAGCTCAGTCTCTCTCCCTTTAGCTCAGACTGCTCAGTCCTTCTCGCCTCTCCCTTAGCTCAGTCTTTCTCCCTCAATAGTCAATTCCTCTCACCTACTCCCGCCTCTCCCTCCCTCAGCTCACGCCTGCTCCTCTCCCTTTCCCTCTCACGACGCCAGATGCCTCCTTCTTCGTCCAGGTAAGATCGAGGGTTCTTTTGGGTTTTCCATACATTTGATATTCAAATGTTTTAAACTTGCTTATCTTTGGGATTTAGTGAACACCTTTGAGTAGCATCTCTTTTTAATTTTTCAGTAGCTATGGTTCTGTAAATACCAGGCGACTTTTTATCCCAAATGAGGCAACACCTAACTTGCTGCTAACCCTGGGTAGAGATTGCACATGTTGCTTGTTGCGAATCTGGGTTAATGTCAATTGGTTCATGACATTTTAAACTATTACTAAATACTACTAAGTACTAAGTGATTAAACGTAAAAATCTTAACCTTCCATGTTGATAAACTATCCTGATTTATATTATTGTTTGTGTTTTATTAGATGTCTACGGGAACTCCAAGTCAAAACCCTGATGATGTAGTAATTAATGATGGTTCTTCACTGCCACCAAAACTTGTATAAGGTAAGAAAAAATACAGCCGAGTCTCTTCTGGTGTTCGGAATAATTTTGTAAGAGTTGAAACTGGTGATCCTAATATAGAGAGCTACTTGTAATCATTGTAAGCATACATTCACATGTGTTAATGCTAATGGTACTTCTTGTTTGTGGAATCAACTGCAAAGATGTAAGAAGACGAGACTAGATGGAAAAGTTTCAAGTTTGAAAATAAATGGTTGATTGAGGAAGGTTATGAAAATGTTGTTAGATCTGGTTGGGCTAAGTCTAGTGATTCTAGGGGTGGTCAATCTTCTTTCCACGTTTAGAGGATGTAAACAATCATTGTCTTCCTGGAGTAGGAGTCTTCGTGGCAATCTCCAACTTGAAGTTAAAGCTATCACGGACAAAATGGCTGGTCTTAATGATAGTATCCCTTCCAAATGGGAAGAAAGGAAAGTTCTCAAAACCAGGCTTGAGGAAACATGGAAGCAAGAAGATCTTTTCTGGGGCCAAAGAGCCAAGCTTGATTGGCTTAAGTCTGGTGATAAAAACACTAGATTTTTTCACAATGCAGTCCTTAAAAGAAGGTTTCATAACTATATCTCTAGAATTAAGACGGTGGTTGGCTCCTGGATTAATGATGAAAAGGTATTGCCTATTATTTCAGCTGCTTCTTTACAAATTTATTTTCTTCTGAGACTGAACCACATGTGGATGAAGCTACTAATAGATCCTTGGTTACAGACACTACTACAATTTTAGTATTAGATGACGGTTATTAGAACTCTATAATGATGGCTGACCGTCTGTCTTCTATCGGACTGTCATCTTTAATTTTTTTCAACAAAAACTGTCATAATAAGATACCGCGAAAAGTAATTAGATGACGGGAATTCCCCGTCATTATAGGTGCCGCCAAAAGTAATTAGATGACTGGGAATCTCCATCATCTAATGTCCAAATTATTTTAAAAAAATATTCCCACGACAGAATTTTTTTATATATATTAAATTGCTTGCTCCATACATATTGATTATAAAATAAATCATTTGAAACTTGAGAAAAATATCTACAATGTTAAGAACACTATAATATAGAAGTTGGTAAGCTTCAAAAGTTGATAGTAAAGTACTTTGGAGTGAGATAGTAACAAACTAAGGGAATATAAACTCAATTTACACAACATAATAGCAGTAAGCCCGAACACAGTGACATTGGTTGTACTAGTCATTAGAAGATCTAATATTATACAATATCAAAACACTCTCATTTGTATGCAAATGATTGGAGCTTACTAAAAGAAAAACTTATTAAGGGGGGAGAACCATAAACGGCTCCAAATATCATGAAGAAAAAATCATAAGATTAGTCCAAACCTTAAGAGTAGCAAAAAAATTCACATAATTAAAAGAATATAAGGCTACAACAAAGTTACTAGTAAAGGCAACACATACCAATATTTTATTCGTAGGATGATGCTTTTCCCTACATAGTTTATCACAATAGCATACTATTCGCCAAACCTACATACTGATAGGAAAATATAATTGTTGGATGATCTTAAATAATTTTTCTTGTCTATTGTCCTAAACTCTATCCCATTAACTTCTGATTATTATTAAATAAAATAACTAAATTAGATGAGCTAATTATCTTGACAAGGATACAGTTCAGCTAATTGGAAACATTAATAAACTTATCAGTGGTCACGGATAAATAGAGTATGACTATGCATACAGAGGGGCTCGAAATGGTCTTTCTCTTCCTTCAAAGCGAAGTTGTCTTGATTCCTTTTTACCACCAAGACCCTCTCCTTTTGAAAAGAATGTAAATAAGACAAAATTGATGTTTGCATGGACAACATTTAAGTAATTAGAACTCTTTACTTAACCTTCTTAGAATCCACCCCGGCATAAGCTGCTGCCTATTGTAATAACCTACAATTTTAACAGTGGCATCCCCTGACCAAATTCAAAGACGTGCAATTAATTACCATGTCAACAAATAGAATAGTGAATTTTTTTGAAGAAAGGCCAGTTATCAATTGACATAGGAACATACAAAACACTCATAAGATTGGCTAGAATGCTCTGGCATTTATTAAAACTAGAACTGACTCACATAAAACTAACATGAAAGATGAGGAAAATTTATGCATAAAATGAGGCTTCTAAATTTAAAGAAACAAGCAACTATAATTCAATTCAATCTACGTATCTTCATCTTACATTTTGTCATTGATTTCTTCAAGCATATTAATCAACTTCTTGGCTAATTTCTACCTGCAGTATTCTGGAACAACAGTTACTAGAGTTACATGACCATGTCAAGATTCACCTTGCCCTTCAACTTTACCCATGACTCCAAACATTTTAGAAATCACATAATCAAGCAGCGGTGTTTTGCCCAAAATGTTGCCAATAGCATGTCGTCATTAAAACCTATAACAATGTTAGTTACATGTCTTTTCATATGTATATTTTTCCAAGGCCTAATATTTAAATGAACTATCATATCAAATTTAAGGCCAACATGGTCAAATCTAATGCTTACTAATATAGAGGAAGCATACAAATATTACGAAATGGACAAAGTTGTATGACCCAGTGAACTTCCCATATGGCGAGGGGGAAATAAACAGAACTTTTATACAAATGGTAGATGGATACAAGGTGCAAAATACAATAAAAGAAAATGATCTGTTAAACAAAGAATGAAATCACCTTGTAGTTCTGGCTGCACATAGTTCTTTACTCGGTAGAAAATTATGTCATTATTAGGCTTTATGTCAATCACATGCCTTTACTAAACCGAGCAAGCTATCAGTATATTCATGAATCTACCCTGCCTTGTAAATAACTTTAACAGTTTCGTGCTTTTCCCAATGGAGGTTCATATTGAGAACAATTCCACCAAAAACACCTCGTCTCCTAACCAGTACAATTTTTCTTCTTCTCACCAGTACGCTTCAAGTAATGTTTCTCTTCCTCTGTAAGAATTTTAGGATCATACGTTTCAGCTGGGATTTTGAGAACATCAAATTTTCTCAACTTCTCGATTAACCATGCTTCTTTCCTCTTAGCATGTATACAACAAATGAACAGACGTAATGAACAAAGTTTGTAAATGGCATCAATATATAATGATGTCTACACTTGATTTTTACATAAAAAAATCTTTGTCTCATCATACATAATTAACAAAAACATGAATAACAACCAAATACAATCAAAGTCACTGGGAAATAGTTTCTCCTATGATTCAATAAGTAATAGAAGTTAGTAAATTTTTCAATTATAAAAATCCACCTGATAGAAATTAACAATGTTACCATAAAAACTTTCTTCAACTTAACCAAGAAAGTTCTTAAAAAGTAGGAATAATTCTCATTTATTAAATCCTTTATTCAATTTCCAAACATGACCAACAATATCCAGAAGTCAAACTCACCACTGAGTTGAAGGATTTATTGCTACCATTATACAACTCCCCCATTAAGTAACTCTTTGTAGCAAGGCCCATAGACAATTCCGTAGATATTAAATGAATTCATCATCATCTAGATAATTTCATACTGAAAAAACGGATGAACACTGATCATATTGATCCAAAACAAAAGCTGTTTGAAAGTAAATTTTCCCAGACGGAGATATGTGAAAGTTGTATGAATTTGTCCAATAAGACTTATAGAACTCTGAACAGAAACCTAGATTTAGAGACTCTAAATTCACAACAATCGGTGCAGATCTCAACAGAAAATCATGCCATCACATTCCTCCTCGTTAGATGGAATGAGTGGGTCGATTTCAAGATCTATCACTAGAAAGAACCCTAACTCTAAATCTAAACCCTAAATAAATAAGAAAACTCAAATCCTTAGCTCAAAATCTAAATCATAAATCTAAACTAAATCAGAACAAATAACACTAAATAAAGCTGAAAAAAATAACAAACTCACCACGAGAGAGCGAGAATCATCGCTAGAGGCTAAGATTTAAGAGAGAGAACAGATCAGAGACGATCGAGTAGCAGAGAGAGAGATAGAGGGGGGAGTATCGAGAGCGAGAGAGCAGTGTAGAGATGAGCTAGAGAGAGTAGTGCAGAGAAAAACTCGAGAGGGAGAGAAAGAGAGAGAGCACATTGAGAGTGAGAGAGAGCATGCTGAGAGTGAGAGAGGAGTTTGAGATAGCATGGAGTTCGTTCCAAAGAGAGTTCGATGAGGAGGGACTCTGAAAATCTGAGAGAGAAATGAGAAATATTAGTATTATATAGGTGACATTTTTTTAATTAAGATTAATGGGTATTCATAACTATGACAATGATTATTATTCCTATCATAGTAGATAATAAACTAATGACAGCTAATTTTTTAGTTGTCATCTCATCCAAATTATTCCTCCCTAATCTATTTTTCTTTGATAGATTTTAGAGAGTTATCATTATATTATATATGTGACTATCATTATTAGCCAGGATTGTAATAGTGAGATGTTTCTCTAGATGAGATTAAACATGTTTTTTTTCCCTTGGAGCTGACAAGGCCCCTAGTCTAGATGGGATTTCTAGAACCTTTTTTCAGAAGCATTTGGAGCTTACTAAAAATGATGTAAGGAGCGATGCTTTCATTTTTTTCAGTAATGACTACTTACCTAATGCCATGATGGAGACTCCAGTGACCCTTATACCTAAAATTCAGTAGCCTGATCACTCTTCTCAATTTAGACCTATCTCTCTTTGTAATTTTACATACAATTTTTTTTCTAAAGTTATGGTTAATAGACTCAAACCTTTTCTTGATAATCACATCTCTCATAATCAAAGGGCTTTTGTTTTTTATAGGCATATCTAAGATAATATTTTGGTGGCTCTGGAAGTTTTCTTCCATATCAAAAGAGGAAGAGGGGGAAAAAAGGAGTTATGGCTATCAAGACTGATATGATAAAAGCATGTGACATGGTGAGTTGATCCTTCCTTTTTCAGTTGCTTTCTAAATTGGGTTTCCACCAAAGGTTTGTGCTTTGGATTTCTGTGTGTATCTACTGTTTCATACAGATTCCTGATTAATGGCAAACCTAGTTTTATGGTCAAACCTTCTAGAGGGATTAGACAGAGTGATCCTCTTTCACCCTATCTTTTTGTTCTTATTGCTAAGTGCATGTCTAAGTGCATTAATAAAGTTGTTGATGAAAACTTCATTAAGGCAGTTAAGATCAGATGACACAACCCCCCATTTCTCATATTTTATTTGTTGATGACAGTCTCTTCTTTTGTGATGATGATCTAGCTTCATGTTCTATACTGAAAGAGTGCATTTCCAAATATTGCAATGCTTCAGGGAAAAAAATTAACACCCCTAAGAGTTGTGTTTGCTTTAGCAAGAATGTCTGTGTTGATAAACAAAAATCTTTGGCTGCTATGTTGTACATTCATATTTCTCAAAATGTTGGTTATTACTTGGGTCTTCCAATTGATTAGAATAGATCTGAATTTGTCTTATATGCTCAAATTCTAGAGAAGATGGAATCTAGAACAGAATTTTGGAAAGCTAACCTCTTTTCTTTGGGTGGTAAAGAAATTATGCTCAAGACTATTGCCCAATCCTTACCTTCTTATATCATGAGTGTTTTCAAGCTTCCCAAAAAGATTTATGGCAATCATCAAGATGCTATGCTTAGATTTTTGTGGAACAAGAAAGGTGATCAATAGGGGTTGATATGGTTTTCTAAGGACAAGTTCAATACTAGGAAATTTGAAGGAGTATTGGGTTTTATAGATTTGGAATCTCCTAACCTTGCTATGTTGGCTAAACAAGCATGGTTAATCCTGAAAAATCCTAATTGTTTTCGTACTAGAGTTCTTAAGAGCATTTATTTCCCTAATTGTGATTTCCTTAATGTCGAAACATCTAAGACAGGTTCCTAGGCTTGGAAGATTCTTTGGTTGGGAAAAGAGCTTCTGAGAAAACATGTAAGGGGGAATATTGTTTCTGGCCAACCTGTTAGCATCTAGAATGATTGTTGGATTAAATTCTACTTGAGTGATTTTAAGAATAATGACATCTTTTTGGTCAGTGATCTGATTTCTCCTTCTGGTTAGTGGATAGAGAGAAGATTACTTAATTTTCCCCTCCTTAGATTTGCAAAGAGATTTTGTCTTTGCATAATTCTAATAGACAGTGGCGGAGCCACTCACAAGTGATTGGGTTCAGTGAGCCCACTCACTTTTATTTTCATTTTTAATATATAATTTTTTTAACCTTTTTTTATTTGTGATCCTACTGAATTTTCACTTGTGAGTCCACTGGATTTCAATTTTAAGCCTTTACTTTTCAGTTTTAAACCTTATAATATTTTATTTCTAACCCCAAATTAAAAACCCAATTCCCTTTCCTTCCTTCTCACCCACTCGACTAATTTCCAACAAATTAAAACCCCTTTCAGCTACAGCCTTCTCTTCTCTTCATCTTCATCACTGATTCACTTCCTTCCTACCTCATGGTCTTGGTTCCTACTCTACTCATGATGACCGTCGACGACGACGAGTGGAAGATGTCCGATGACAGCCTGCATGAGTCATGCGTCGGTCCCCTCTGGACCTCTGGTCTCTGTCTCTGCCCTGCACGACCAACAGTCTTCTCTGTCCAGGTTTTCTTCTTCTCTTATCTCTCTCTATCTCAATTTTCGATATATATATATATATATATATATATGTATTTTGTTGTTGATTATTGTTGATTGTTGTGTATTCTTGAGTATTTGAGTTTATGATATGTATTTTGTTGGTTGGGATAAATTGAGTTATGTGATAGATCTTGTGGATGATATGTGATATATCTTGTGGATGATGAGTTATAAATTGAGTTATGTGATAGACCATATAGTAAAATGGATTTTGTTAAGCTTTTTGTTGTTTAATTAGTCTTATAGATATTGTTAGTCTTATAATAAAATAGATTTTGTTTATTGATTTTGGAGAAATTGTGTAGAAAATTAGAAATTATGGTTGATAGTGATTGTTAGGAATCTGATGCAATTTTATGGCTTATTGTTTATTAGACATTTGTTTTGTGCTAAAATGGAAAAAAAATTCAAAAACAATGGAATCTAAATCAATGGAATCGGAATCAGTGGATTCACATTCACAGCCTTCTTCTAGTTCTAGACAAATTCGTCTTGAGGTGGACTTGAATAATCTACCTTCAGATCCTGGAAGATTCAAATAACAGATTATCATCCAAATGATCAAGATAAAGTAAGAATGGCTTATATTCAAAAGGGTCATTGCCAACCTTTCAACCATAAGTTCTCTCAAAAGTTAATTGCGGGAAGAAATCATCGATATAACCCTAAATGGTTTTTGGTTGGAATATAGTATAGAGAAAGATGTAGCATTTTGTTTGTGTTGTTATTTATTTGGAAAAACTGATGAAAAGCAATCAAGGGGGATTCTTTTACATACGATGGTTTCTCTAATTGGAATAAAAAGGATAGGTTGGACATTCATGTGGAAGTACTAATAGTGTTCATAATCAAGCTTGGAAGAAGTGTGAAGATTTGATGAAGCAAGAACAACATATTAAAACCGTTATTTGTAGACAAACGGATCAAGCAAAACGAGATTATTTCATTCACTTAGATGGGTAAGTTCAATGTATAAGACATATTCTTTGTCAAGGATAACCTTTTCGTGGCCATGATAAATCATTTAGTTCTTCGAATAGAGGATATTTACTGGAACTTGTACAACTTCTTGCTAACAACAACAAAGACATTAAAAATGTCGTATTGGAAAATAGTCCGAAGAATCAGAAGATGTTGGCTCCTGAGATTCAGAAAGATATTGTAAATACAGCTGCTTTAAAAACGACCAAAGCTATCATTTCTGAACTCAATGATGATTTGTTTGCAATTTTGGTTGATGAGTCTCGTGACATCTTTGTAAAGGAGCAAATGGCTGTTGTTTTACGTTATATGGATAAAAGAGGGTGCATACTTGAAAGGTTTGTTGGTATTGTCCATGTAGCTAATAATACTGCTTTGTCATTAAAAGCGGCCATTAAGTCCTTACTTTCTACCCATGGGTTGAGTTTATCAAGAATACATGGACAAGGTCATGATGGAGCTAGTAATATGTGAGGTGAAATCAATGGTCACAAATCTTTAATTTTGAATGAGAATGAATCTGCACATTATATTCATTGCTTTGCACATCAACCTCAGCTAGCACTTGTGGTGACTGCAAAAAATCATATCTATGTTTCTAATCTTTTTTGTCAATGTAGCTAATTTGGTGAACATGGTTGGAGCATCTTGTAAGCGTCGAGATGTTCTTCGAGAGAAACAAGCTTCTAAAATTTTTAAAGAATTAGAAAAAGGTGAACTCCAAAGTGGGCAAGCCTTGAACCAAGAAACTAGTCTTCAATGAGCTGGGAATACACGTTGGGGATCCCATTATCGTTCACTTATGATGTGATTTTAATGTTTTCCCCTATAGTTGATGTGTTAGTGTTTGTGACTGAAGAAGCAGTATAGCACGAACAAAGAGTTCATGCACGTACTTCCATGGATGTAATTCAGATTTTTGAGTTTGTATTCACTGTTTACATGATGAAAACAATATTGGGTATCGCAAATGAGTTTTCCCAAGCCTTGCAAAGAAACGATCAAGATAGTGTAAACGCCATGACACAGGTTAGGGTGGCAAAACAATGATTGCAGATGGTGAGGGATGATGGCTGAGATTCTTTATTAAGTGATGTTATGGCATTTTGTGGCAAAAGCGGTATCTCAGTGTCAAATATGGATGAATAGTACGTGGTTCTAGGAAGATCACGCATAAAGCCCCTCAAACTGAGTATACGAACATGCATTATTTTAGGTTTCGTTGTTTTACACTGTCATTGATATGCAACTTCCAGAACTTAATTAACGTTTCAATGAGGTGACTACTAAGTTGTTTCTCGGTGTTTCTTGTTTGAATCTGAGTGATTCGTTCTCTGCTTTTGACAAACAAATGTTGCTTCATCTTGCTCACCTATATCCATCTGATTTTACTCCAATATATCTCATGAAACTTGATGACCAACTTGAGCTTTATATTATTGATATGCGCATAAGCCTTACATTTTCAGAAATCGAAGGAGTTTGTGATCTTGCTAGAAAGTTAGTAGAGATTAAAAGAAATTATGTGTATACATTGGTCTATCTACTACTAAAACTAGCATTAATATTGCCAATTGCAACCGCCTCAGTAGAAAGGGTTTTCTGCAATGAAGTTCATAAAAAATCGATTGCGTAATCGGATGGGAGATCAATGGATGAATGACTGCTTGGCTACCTACATTGAGCAAGATATTTTTCATACTATTGAGAATGAAGCAATCATACAACGGTTTCAAAATATGAAAAGTCGTCGAGAACAATTGTAATTTTGTGATGCATATGACGATTGTAAACTTGAATTTTAATGAAAAGTTGTCGCATGCAGTTTTATATCTTGGTATTTCTCTTTGTCTCTTATACATATGTATGTATATACATATGTATTAGAATGATATAAAATGCAACGTAAATATAAATAGGAGGAGCCGAACCAGTGACTCCACTGAAACCGAGTCCTGGCTCCGCCCCTGCTAATAGATCCTGATAAAATTGTGTGGCCTCTTTCTAAAAATGGTATCTTTTCTGTGAAATCTTGTTACCATGCTATCTTTGAGTAGAATTCTGGTTTTGGTCAATTGCCCCCTTTTTCTTCTAATAGAGGAGAATCTAGTTTTTGGAAGTTACTGTGGAAGCTCCCTTTACCATCGAAGATTAAATTTTTTTCTTTGGCGAATTGTTCAGAATTTCATTCCTTCAAAGCAGAATCTTTAGAAAAGAGGTTGGTCTCAGGATCCTTACTGTACTTTTTGCGATACTGAAGTGGAATCTGCAGAACACCTTCTGTGCGGGTGTGATTGGTGTAACATTGTTTGGAAGAGTTCTCCTCTTCAACTTAATTGCTTTCTTTGTCCTCCTCAACTATTGGTCCCTGGATTAGCAGTAGACTTTCTCAACTTAACTCTCATCCTCACAGGAAGAAAGATAATGTCATCCTCTTTGGTTTTCAGTGTTGGTATATCTGGAAGGACGGGTAGGAATGAGATTATTTTCCAAGGGTTGACCACTGATCCTATTATCATTATGAGAAGAGCTTGTTTTGCTGCTGCTAATTTTCTTAAAACTTGCTCTCCTACTTTTGCTTCTTCTGCTGTTTCAAGCAGTTCTGTTCACGATAGATCTGTGGAGTCTGACCATTGGAATCCTCCTGTTTAGGGGAGTATCAAGTTTAATTGTGATGCTTCTTTCTCCAGGTTATCAAACATGTCTGCTATTGGCCTTATTGCTCGAAATTCTGATGGTCGTGTTATGCATCTTTTTGGCAGTAGTGTGCTAGACTCTTCTGCTACACACGCTGAGCTTCTGGCTGTTAAGGAATGCATTGTCTATGCTATTTCTGCAGGTTGGAAAAATACTGTGTTTGAATCAGATTGCTTAATTGTTGTTAAATGGATGAACGTAGCTTCTCATGTTGATTGGCAGTTTCAAAATCTTGTGGCTGATTTGAGGATTAGTTTGTCCTTCTTTGAGAGCTGTATAATCAGTTGGATTAAGAGGAACCTTAGTAGAGTTGATGATTCTATTGTAAAATATAGTGTAAATAAAAACTATATTAGCTTAGGGGTTCTTAATATTCCTTCGATTATTGTTGATCTCATTGATAGAGATCATTGATAGAGATAGAGAGATTGTATTTGGGAGGTTTAAGCCCCTTGATTCATTTATGAAATCTGGTTTTCTGTTAAAAAAACTTATGAGCATAAAAAATCAATGTACTTTTTGAGATTCACCATTTAATGTGCTAGTGAATTTCTCTTATTTTTTAGCTACATGCAGAGAAAAAAGATTGTTTAACTGTATATTCGATTATCATGTCTTTCAATACTTCTCATGGTTTATTTTATCTTCATATAACTATTATCTTTCGGTATTTTTTATTGTTTTAACTATTGTGCACAAGCACTGTATTTTTTTTATCTTATCTCAATTTATTTCTTGTTAACCATATTCCCTCATTCATTTTATTTCTTCTGCATTACTACTCTCTGACGGCCACCATCTTTTATTTGCACTTTAATTAATTATAAATACACTTACTTGATGCTAGCTAAATACCAATGAGAGGCAAAAAAAAATATATAAAATATTCATTTAAAATATCTTTTATATAGCATATTTTTTAATTAATATCATTTAAAACATATTCATTAAATAGTAAAATTAATAACTAAAAACCTTTCTTTATCTTTATAACAAGACTAAAATGTAAAATATATCCATACACTTTGATGAAACTGTATACTATACCGTTATATTTTTTCATATTTTTATACCCCTATACTTTAAATAAACTGTAAAATATACCACTCCATGACTTTTTTTATTAAATTTAACAGAAAAATTAACTCCATCCATTTCTCTCAATTTCCTCCATTTTCATCTATTTCCCCTCATTTTCACTTTTAATATATATTCCAGATCTGATTTTTTAACTTTCCTTTAATGAATTATTTTTTTATTTTATTCTTAAAAAATCTTCTTTATTCTAGAAAAACCTGCTTCATTCCATACTATAATGAATTTTGCTTCTTTCTTAAAAAAATCTGCTTCGTTCTTGAAAAAGTCTGCTTCATTGTAAAAAAAATCTGCTATTCCAAAAATGGTTCATCATAAAAAAACCTGCTACTAAAAAATTTTTCATTATAAAATTTCAATAAACTAAGTTTTATTTTTTATTTTTTCCAATCATATGAATGATACATTTATAATTTATTTCTAATAGGAAATTATTGAGACTTTAGCTTCAGTTCAATAAAAAATTTAAAGGATGAATAAAAGGTTTGAATAACATTTGTCATGTAACAATCTTCACTAGCTGTCATGAATTTTTTGGAGAGTCAAGTTCCGTCAAATGCTATAGAAAACTTTATTAAAAAAATGAAGAGTCTTTTTACATAATTTGAAAAGAAAAATAAATTTTGGAGAGACGATAAAGAAGTTACAAACTTATAGTAAAAGTGAACTAAAAATACAAAAACTCTCTCATAAAATTCTCTAGGATTGCAACGATCCAAAATAGAAGTAACTTGTAAACAGAAATACCCACACACAAAAACCCCAGTAATAGGGATTATATTTTTAATCATATGAATGGAGCAGATTTTTTAAGAATAAAGCAAAAAAAATTCATTACAGTATGAATGAAGTAGATTTTTTTAAGAATAAAACAAAACAAATTATTAAAGGAAAGCAAAAAAAATCAGATCTAGAAAATGTGTTGAAAGTGAAATTGAGGGTTTAAAATGAGGGGAAATAGATGAAAATAGAGGGAACTTGATGGAGGAAATTGAGGAAAATAGATGGAAATGAAAGGAGTTAATTTTTCTGTTAAATTTAACCAAAAAAACGTCACTGAAGGGTATATTCTATAATTTAGTCAAAATACATGAATATAAAAATATGAAAAAAATGTAAAAATATAATTTACAGTTTAATCAAAGTGTAGGGATATATTTTATATTTTAGCCTTATAACAATCAAAAACAGTTTTCCATATCACATTTTTGGAGTAATATAACATGAAGGCAAAAGAAAAACATAAATAATATAGTAATATAGTAATATACATAATGCATATACATACATACACATACATAACATCAGATTATAAATATTTTATATACACATCTATTGGTGAAAAATAATAAAATAGTCACATTTAATTAGAAAATAAAAATAATATCATGAGAGATAAAATTAAGATAGAGATATATCAAGAAAGATATGATTTGAATATCTTGTCGCGCATATAACTAGACTTGAATTATCTTGTCGCCCATATACATACATAACATCATTAAAGATATATCAAGAATGATAAAGATCCAATTATTGTTTTGGCAATTACCCACGATCTCATGTAGAAAATTAAACTTCTCGAATTTCATGGAGAAAAAAAGAAACATTAAACTGAATATATGTTTGACATGGAAAACTAAATAGAGGAATAACATTCTATAATGGTGAATATGTTTGTGCCTTTGCCTAATTGCTATAAGAGGCTCAACATTTATAGGTGAGAAAATATCTAAATTACAAATTAAGTAATTAAACTTGCATTAACCGATGTTTTATCCTCTAATAAAGTTTATCAACGGTTTTTTTCTCCTGAGTTTTCTTCTCTCTCCTTCTTTTCCGTTTTGTTAACCGTCACAATAGATGAGATAACATTTTTCAGCTCACATAAAGACACATTTAATGTTAATCCTAATTTGCTTCAATAGAAATCAAGCAAAAAGTACGTCAATCTCTTTTATTTTTAGAATTCTCACGTAATTTTACATAAAGCCACATTTTAATTCTCTTCTAATCCAAGTTGTCCCTTGAGCTCTTTTCTTCTTTTCTCTTTTAACACCCACAATGTATATGTAAAAGACACACTTGACAAAAAAAATGCTAGAGACTATAAATAAAGCGAAAGGTATTCCCTCAAATGTGAAAAGTCTTTTATTGTTTCAAGTATATATATAGAATAAAAACATTACTTAATATCAAATAACAGTAAATACTATTAAAAGCAAAAGTTAATGGCATCAAATATTATGGTAAAAAGAATAACCAAAAGTAATAGAAGGTAATAGTTACATATTTTCCTAATTCATATATATATTATATAAATGTTGATTATATTCATCTTATTAATAACTAGTTTATCATATCATTTTAAGGCTCCAACAAAATATTAAAATGTAATGAGAGTATGTGAAGAGTTGGCTTTATTGGTGGAATTGACATACATTATAGAGAGAGACGCATGTGTTTAGAGAATGGTGGAATTGCGTGATGAGTAACTGGAGAGAGATAGATGCATGTGTTTATAGAACGATGAAATTTGAAGAGTCAAGATAATGGAAGAAATTAAATATCTGTATTCATAACAAACAATAAATAATTAGGATAAACTACAGTTTTATCTCTGTAGTTCGGGATAATTTTCATTTTAAATTCTACACTTTAAAAATTTATAAAGTAGATCAAACAATTACATTTTACATTCACGTTAGACCTTCCGTTGGATCTCCGCTTAAAATTATTAACAGTCCATCAAAGTTTACTTATGTGGCATTACATAACAAGTAATTTAACGTCACGTCAATTTTTTTTAATTTACCCATAATCCCCCCTCTTTCTTCTTCCCTGAATTTAAACTCCAATAGCCATGTCATCAATCTTGATTCCCCCATAAAACAACAAACAAAAGAAAACCAAAAAAAGAAAACATTTTCTCATTTCTAATTAATCTCCAATAAACTAAAAAAAACAATCCAAGCCCGTAAACAACAAACAATAGAGACCAAAAAAATAAAACATTTTCTCATTTCTAATTAATCTCCAATAAACAAAACAAAACAATCCAAGCTCGCCCAGGAAGAACGGGGTCGAGGGCAGAAGCGACATCAACGCTCGCCCAGGAAGATTCAGAGACCAAATGTGGCACTCTGGAAGTGAGATCTGTGGCAGAAAACCTAAAGATTTCGGTTTGGTTCAGATACATGGAGGCATAGGCACTTTGATCGGTGATAGAGGAGTATTTTTTTGGCGAGTTCTGAAGCGAGCGTGTCCGAAACAAGGTAGCGGCTCGATGGGATGTCAAAGAGCGAACGAGTGGATGAGTATACGCTGGAAAGATTCAAACTTGCATAGGGTGGTATCGCCATGTACAAAGGGGGGTTGTAGCCGTATAGCTGATTGGCCATTTCTGTCAATCAACCGTATAAGCTTATGTGGTCCATGAAGCTAATGATCTTATTTTTGAAGAAGCCATCATGCTTGTGAAAGATTTCGAAGAATGAGGTGGTAGAGAGAGAGAGCATAACATATGAGAATTTCGAGGGAGAGAGGTTTCAGAGAGAGACAGAGAGTTTCATACACTCAGAGAGAGAAAAATAGTTGAAAAAGTGAAAAAAGGGAGATGGGACTCAGGGAAGAAGAAAGAAAAAGGGAGATTAAGGGTATTTTGGATAATTCATCCTACGTGACAGTTAAGTAAATTAAAATATTGATGTGACGTTAAATTATTTACCATGTAATGCCACATTAGCAAATCTTGACAGACTATCAATATTTTAAAGTTGGATTGGACTGAGGGAAGAAGGAAGAAAAAGGGAAATTAAGGATATTTTGGATAATTCATCATACGTGGCGGTTAAGTAAATTAAAATATTGATGTGACGTTAAATTATTTGTCACGTAATGTCACATCAGCAAACATTGACGGACTATCCATATTTTTAAGCGGATATCCAATAGAAGGTCTAACGTGAATGCAAAATATAACTGTAAGACTATTTTACAAATTTTTAAAGTGTAGGACATAAAATAAAAAGTATTTCAAACTATAGGTGTAAAACTATAGTTTACCCAAATAATTATCATGTAAGTATTTACGTTTAAAATAGAAGGGAAAATATGAATTTTCGACCAAATTTAACGTTAGTATATAAAAATCATAATAATTTAACTAATCATGTCAAATTAATCATGTCAAACACATTTTTTTCAACCGCAATGTTCATTAGAATAGATTCTAATTTATCATAGTTTAAATGTTAAACATAAAATATTCTTCGTTTTCATATTCAAACATATTTACATTATGCTTTTTTCAATCAAAGAGGAACTGTGTTCACTCATATGGTTTGTATTGTTAAATTAATTTTTACATTTGACCAAAGTAAATACATAACATATTACATCAAATAATCGATCAAACAGTTAATTAACAAATAGGCCATGTACTCTACTATTAATAAAAATCCTTCTTGTTTCTATTAATTATAATTAATCATCAATTAGCTACATTTATTGTATTTTTAATTGATTAATTCACAAAATATTCAATGTCATGTGGCGTAATACGTCAGCAATAATGCATGTGTCGCAGTGAGGGCTAGCGAACCATTACAAATAGCGTAATTAAATACTTTCATACCAAATTTTATATACTAGTTAACACACAAGTGTTATGCATGTGTATTTGCATATATTATATTTATAGCTATGATTATTACTCGTGGTTTGGTTTGTTTATGTAAATTAAAAAGTTATATAATTATCTTCATATTATTTTTTCTAACTTATCTGAGTAAAATACTGTATTGTTATTATTTTTATTTGTTGATATATTATTATTCAACGAAATTATAGAAAACATCATGCATATTTAAAAAAAAATAATATTATATAGTATAAATGTTCTTTAAAAATTTAAAGAAAATGTGACAATATTAAAGGTAAACAATCTATTCATATTTTATTTTAAAGTTGATCTTAATTATTTTGTTAAAAATTTACTTTTCATTAATAAAATTTGTGTGACTATATAAAATATTAAATATACTAACATATAAAATATAACGTACATAAAGTCTTTAAAATTGTGCTGTAATTGAATTATATTTTGTAATATACTATTTAAAGTTTTAGAGCAAAAATGTAATTTTCTTGTATATTTATAAATTATTAGAAAGCTGCAGTTTTTTCCGTAATGTCTTAAATAAAATGTTAAAATTCACTCAAAATTATCAAATTAAAATTGGCTTAAAATTTATTTATTAATTATTTTTTATTCTTTCAGAATCCTTAAGTAGGTGAATGAACCTAAAAAATTTATGCATACTTTTAATTTATTATAGTTTTAAAAGTAACTAATTATTTAATGTCCTATGTAAATCATAAGATTATTTTAGGTAATGTATTATAATGAGTGCACAAAAACTATCTAAAAATATTTCTCATATCCTCCTCATTTTTAATATATTATAGATATAGAATAGATTGTCCAATCTAATTTATCACTAAAATAGATTGACCAATCTAATTTATCATAGTTTAAATGTTAAACATAAAATATTCTTCGTATTCATATTAAAACATATTTACATTATGATTTATTTAATCAAAGAGGAACTGCGTTCACTCATATGGTTGTAATGGTCCGTAATGTTAAATTAATTTTTACAGTTGAGCAAAGTAAATACATAACATATTGCATAAAATAATCAATCAAATAATTAATTAACAAATAGGCCGTGTAATCTATTATTAATAAAAACCCTTTTGTTTCTATTAATTATAATTAATTACATTTATTATATTTTTAATTGATTAATTCATAAAATAATCAATGTCATGTGGTGTAATAAGTTAGCAATAATGACACGTGTCACAGTGAGAGCTAGTGAATAATGACACATGACGTAATTGGAGACTTCCATACCAAACTTTATATATATCATACTCAGGAAAATATTTTTGGACAAGCTTTTCCTCATTATTTCTTAAAATCATCAAATTATCCTTTAATTTAAAATTAAATACCACCATAAAGTAATGAAGCTATTTAATTAAATAATCAATTCACTCTTTAAGTAACATACTTAATGATTATTTGTAAAAATATCTTTATAATAGTTATTATGATTTATTGTAATAGTGTAATTTATAGTTTGATTTGATATATATTAGATGAAATTAACCGTATATTTTAAACAATTTAGATATAAATTACATTTATAATAGTTACTATGATATGTTATAACAATATAATTTATAGTCTGATTTGACATATATTAGATGACATTAACATTATATTTAAGCAACTTTGATATAAAAAAATAATTGACGGTTAAAATATGAATAACATATTAACATATTAATTTGTACATGTGCTAAAAATAATTGACGGTTAAAATATGAATAACATATTAACATATTAATTTGTACATGTGCTAAAATAATTGACGGTAGAATTGACGTGACAATAAAACACTTTATATGAATAAAGATAACCAAGTTGACATATGTTAACAATATTTATAAATATTTTATACTCACGTGCAACGCACGTGTCAAAAAAACTAGTATATATATAAGATTGATCCAAGTTGGCAGTAATTTTATAATTCATTTACCAATTCAATGCATTTAAAAAACAAGTAATTAATAATAATTTTAAGTTAATTTAAGTTTGACAATTAAGAATGAATTATAGCAAGTTATTCAGAATGTTATAGAGAAAACTACAGTTATGTACTAATTTATTTTAATATAGAGGAAACGTAAATTATCTCTATAAATTTTAAATAATATAATGATTATAAAATATTACACTTTTAGAAACTTTAGTTACTTTATAATTTATAAGTTAGTATTTAGTATGTTACATATAGTTACACCAAATTCATACTATAAAAGAAAAAATTAAAGCTGCAATACAAATGAAAAAATGAAGATCAAATTTAAAATAAAACATGAAATAGATATTTCAATTCTAATGATGTCAATTTTTGAATTATTGAGAGTATATATTTTTATTATATACTCTTAATATTTTTCCTTCAAAACATGCATAGTATTCTGTAAATTGGTGAATAATTATATATCAGCAAATAAATATAATAATAATATAATATTATTTTAATTCTGCTCACATAAATTGAAAGTAAATACTATATGTGGTGTTAAATACATTTATTTTTTATTCACATAAACTAACATGAGTAAAATTCATAATCATTGCCAAACATATAATAAATTCAACTACACGTGTATTGCACATATGCATTGACTAGTATTTTTATAAATCATTTAGCTTATGAAATTATTAAATTCAGATAAAAATTATGAAGTTTTCAATCAATGTCTTCGGTCGAAATAGTCTCTGTTAGATTAAATTAAGATAAAAATTGTGAAACACGAGTTTCAAACATTATTTAAAGTTGTTTAGTTGTGAAATTAATGAAAATTGAATTTATATAGATAATTTTACCGATTCTTTTACGTACTAAATTGGGTAAACGAATAGGTAACACCAGAAACTTATTAACTGATGTTGACTTTGGATTGGTCTGACTCTTGGTTGCACATGCTCATAAAAATTAAGACTCGATCTCAATCTTTGACACACACAAAAAAAGGACTCGATCTCAATATTAATAAACATTTGATTAAATGGTTGCCAGACAAATCTTTGGTGTTAAAGAAGTATAAAATACTGTTATATCTCACAAGAGAAATCTAAATCTCTTAGCGTGTGCGAGTATGCAATGTGCATCACCAATCTAAATTATCATCGACCAAGTTTTGGAACGGAAGACTTATTGACCAATATGTTATGTTTCTAGATCAAGTATGCAAATAACCTTTCAAAATCATTCACAACACATATGTAGTTATGAGAATTCGTATCCATGTTAGACACGAAACAGAATGTTATCACGTATTGTACCAACTGTTTGTTGGTAAGTTATGTAAAGTTGGTTCTATACGTGATAACATTCGACCTCATGCCTAACATGAATTCAAATTCTCATAACTACATGTGTTGTGAGTGATTTTAGAAGACTATTAACTTTCATAAATATATTAAAATGATGCATTTGCTTTATTTTTCACTATATTTTGTAAGCTAACTAATATTATTTTGTTAGCTTGCATGATGAGTTGTCCGTTTATCATTGATCGTTTTGTAAGCAGTTAGCTTAGTTGTTCACTATAGTCAATCTAGTTTGTATTCAGTTAGCTTAGTTGTTCAATATAGTCAATCTAGCTCGTCTTGGAGCTCTCATTCACAACTGTTACTTCTTACATATATATGCAATCTTGTTTCAGTTTGTCAAATTTTGTGCTATGTAAGTATCAGATCTCTACGATTTGATAGCACCCTCATTGTTTGGTTACATTGATAGTTCAATTCTATATCCATGCAAGTTCTTGATAAATGATAAAGGTGAGACGATAACACAAATGTCTCCGGTCTTTAGATTACCCCTGATTAAGTATCGATGACTCTGATAAATGCTAGACCATTTCAATTGCTCTATCATATGTATTCAGGTATCAATCTATAAGTGAATTGTGGACCATAACCAAACCTAGATTTGCCTCATTGCCAAGGTCAAATATTCTTCACTAAGCTTAAGAAAAATCTAAAAAAAAAAGAAACATAATCAATCTGTTGATAATTACATTCAACGTATCAAGGCCGTCACTGATAAGCTGGAAGTTGTATGTGCTTATAAAGGATGAAGATTTATTATTGTATACAGTTAATTGTTTTCCTTATGACTTTAATGCCTAAAGCTTTGTATCAGAATCTAGAAGAAACAATCCAATTAATCAAGATGCACAACGAGAGTCATATCCATACAATTTTACACTTTTCGACAAATATAATCTATTTCATTATTCTACGCACTATTAGTGATACGAAAATGAAAATAATGAAGTTTAATGTGATTCAATAGTCAACTGCTCCTATCCTAAATAGGATAGACTACAAATTTAAGCCATAGCACATAGTTTCATAAACTCATATGATTTTCCCAATCTAAATAAAGTAGAGAACGAATTCACCGTCGTATGGCTGACGGCGATTACTAGTGATTTTGGCTTCATGCAGGCGTGTTGCAGCCTACAATTTAAATTGAGGACGGGTTTTTGGAGTCAACTCACCCTTGCGAGATCACGACCCTTTGTCTCAGCCATTGCCAAAACCTCAATTCATATTCGAGCATAACTGATTTTACTCGAAGAACTTCATGCTCTTCTCAACGTTGTGGAAACTTCAATTAGTGATCAACATCAATCTTTTGATGCTCAATTCCCTCCCGTGTCAATGTTTGTTTCTACTCTGGTTTGCCTTGGGAACAATCAATGTAGAGGAACTTTAGTAATAATGGAGGAAGAAACTCCATAAGAGGTAGACATTCTAACTCTTCTTTTAGTCCCCAACCAAATACTTCATATATTCCTGTGCACAATCAGAACTTCACTCAACTTATATATATTTCAATTAAATCAGTTTGGGGTAACTACTGTTGAGGAGAAAAGTGAACTGAAGTAAAAGTTTAGTTTGTTTATTTATTGTAACCGAACTGAATCAGTAATATAAAAGTATCAATCGAATTGATACCAGTTTAGTCGGGTTTTAAAGTTTTCACAAACCTCTAATCCTACCTCTGACAACATCACTTTACACAAAAGATTAGTTAGTTGTAATATTTGATCTTCACAATGCCAAATATCACTTATGCCATGAACAAAGTATCGTAGCTCATGTATAAGCCCATACTTATTCATTTTTCTGCAGTAAAATGTATCATTTGTTATCTTAAAGGCACTCGCCCATTGGGACTTCAATTTATCAAGGGTGCCACTTCATCTAAATGCCTATTGTGATGTGGATTAGGTAGAGAACTCCTCTAACATATGATCCATAACTAGCTTTATTATTTTTCTAGACCCACATCATATCTCTTGGTCAGCAAAATTATAAAACTATTGTTGCTCACTCCTCCACTGAAGCCGAATATCAAGCATTGACAAATATTGTAGCTGAGATAAGTTGGTTAAGGAATCACTTTTATGATTTGCATGTCTACAACAATGAAACCCCCCAAAATATAGTGTAATAACATCTTAGTTATGGAATTAGCCTCAAATATTGTTTTCATGCTTGTTCTAAACATATTGAAATTGACTATCATTAAGATCGTGAGAAAGTTGTTCGTGAAGAGCTTAAGGTTTAGTATGTTGTTAGTCAAGATCAAACTACTGATATGTTTACAAATGCATTATCTTCAATCCAGATTTTATTGCTTTAGGGGCAAACTCATGATGGTGAACAGGAAAAATCTCACATGACAACATGACAAGATCAGAATTGTAGGAGATCAGTTTAAGTACAAACAACGACCAAGAGGAAAGCGAGAATGGGAAAAAGGAAGACCCGAACTGTGATGAATCACCGTGCACGGGTAGTAGCATTTGTTCAATCACACTGGAACGGAGGTAGAGTCCCCCAAGATCAAGTCACGGGGGAACGAGAAAGAAGGACCTGAGCCCCTGAGGAACCAGTGGAAGAGCGAGAATGGGGGTAGAGTGCCCTCAAAACCAAGTGACTCGGGAATGGGAAAGAAGGACCCAATCCCCGAGGAACTAGTGGAAGAGCGAGAACGGGGGTAGAGTGCCCCCAAAACCAAGTCACGCGGGAATGAGAAAGAAGGACCCGAGCCCCGAGGAACCAGTTGAATAGCGAGAATATGGTAGAGTGCCCCAAAAATCAAGTCACGCAGGAACGTGAAAGAAGGACCCGAGCCCCCGAGACACTAGTGGAAGAGCAAGAATAGGGGAAGGGAATCCAGGATGACCATCAAGTGGTTGTGACTGATAGGCCCGAACCACGAGGAACCACCAATGGGCTATGACTGATTGAGTGGTTGACGGACTGAGGACAAGACAGTTGAAAGGAATGAACAAAGTAAAGGAGTCAACGCCTGAAAGCAATCCCATCGATAAAGGGAGGCTCCCTGACAAAAATCTCATCAGCTGAAAACATAGGGGGTGTGCATTGTCTTTTCTCTCCTCTCTCATTGCTGTCCAAATTCTTTGAACATAGAGGAAAAACCCTTTGCAAGAGGAATACGTAACAACAAAGGAAAAATGCAATAGTTCTTTTTGTAGGTTTTCTTCCATTTAAGAGTTTTTCACAAAAATCATGATATTTTTATCCTTTCATCCCTCTCTAAATTATTATCTTTATTATTCGCTCGTAGAGGGTTTGTCATACTGAAAAAAATCATTTATAGATGGCTTTTGTCAACATCAGTTTAACGGGGTGTAAGATAACTAATATTATTTTGTTAACTTGCATGATGAGTTGTCCTTTTATTATTGGTCATTTTTAATCAGTTGATAATGGTTAATTTAGTTGTTAGCTATAGTTAATCTGGTTTGTCTTACAAGGGAAAAGTCCTCCCTGTTCTAATATTTCGAGAAATAAAGATCATAAAGGGTTTGTTTTTTCATTTTATCTTTTTTATTCATTCGTTTACTTTTAATTTTGTTCTCATTTCGTCCTTCCATTAGAATTTGTAAAAAAAAATCAAATGCAAACGTGGACGGTACTTGGGTGACGGTGAATGCTGAGAGTATACTTTTTAACCTTTTAACCTATTTTTTACTTACATGTCATGATGTGGCAAATTAATAAGAACAACTTGAAAAAACATTTAAGACACCAAATAGGTTAAAAAAAGTAAAAAGAAACGAAAACTTAAATGATTAAAATACACGTCACATGTATATGTCGCTTATGTAACGTTCCTGTCATCAATGTGGACGAAAAATTGACGAAGTTTAATGGAAAGGACTAAACAAGAATAAAATTAAAATTTACTAAATGAATGTAATCAAAATAAAAGTTCATATATATATATATTAATTGTTGCTCGCTGCTCCACTGAAGTCGAATATCAAGCATCGACAAATACTACAGCTGAGCTAAGTTGGCTAAGGAAGCTCCTTTATGTTCTGCGTGTCTACAACAATGAAACTGCCCAAAATATGGTGTAATAACACACTCAACTATGGAATTAGCCTCCAATCCTTTTTTCATGCTTGTTCTAAACATGTTAAAATTGACTATCATTAAGATCGTGAGAAATTTATTCGTAAGGAGCTTAGTTGTTCAGTTTGTTGTTAGTCAAGATCAAACTGCTGATGTGTTTACAAAGGCACTATCTTCAGTGCGACTTTTATTGCTTGGGGGTAAACTCGTGACGGCTTTCGCCAACATCAGTGTGTAAGCTAACTAATATTATTTAGTTAGCTTGCATGATGAACTGTCCTTTTATTAATGGTCATTTTTAATCAATTTATAATCAGTTATTAATGGTTAGCTTAGTTGTTAGTTATAGTTGATCTGGTTTGAATTAAAAGGGGGAAGTCTTCCCTGTTCTAATTGTTTCGAGTAATAAAAAACATATATTTTTTTTCATTATGTCTTCCATATTCATCCATTTACTTTTAAAAAAAACATATATTTTTTTTCATTATGTCTTCCATATTCATCCATTTACTTTTAATTTTGTTCTCATTTAGTCCTTCCATTAGACTTTGTAAATTTTTTCATCCACATTGTAGACGTGGATGCCGCTTGGGTGACCATGATTGCTAAGTGTACTTTTAATCAATAAGGTTTTTTTAAACTTTTTAACCTGTTTTTTCATTACCGTCATGATGTGAAAATATATAAGCATATAAGTCGCCAAATAGGTTAAAAAGGTAAAAAAAATGAAAATTTAAACGATTAAAATACACTTCACATCTATATGTCACTTACGTCGCGTCCCAGTCATCAATGTGGATGGAAAATTTGACAAAGTTTATTGGAAAGCACTAAACTAGAATAAATCAAAAGTTAGTGGATGAATATAGTCAAAATAAAAGTTAATATATATTTAATATTATTATTTGCGTTGCTAATTTGAAATAATAAAAGTAGAGTTTTTAACAAGGATGAGATTATTATAGAAATAATAGACAAAAATAACCCTTGAAAAATATAAGATGCAACTATAGTCTATTAACTAATATTATATCAAATTGAAATACTAGATTTTAAATATATTTTGATTATATTTAAAAGAAATTAACTCACGTAAAATTTAAAAAAATGATCATTCTTACATATCTAAAAATATAAGGACCATGTTTATATGTAAAATTTTAAAATGTACTATACTATAATTTTTGTAAAATATTGATAGAGGACACAAGTATTATTTATGACTATTAATTAATTCATCTTCTTCACCGCAACGAAAGTTCTCATGTGAAGATTTGAAGGAGCTAGGTAGCGAGTATGTCTATTCTTTAAAGGTAAAAGACTTGGTCTCACACCTAGTTGTGTAATATTCAACAATATTAATTAAGTAATGCAACTTTGGACAACCCAAAGAACAGGCCTAGGATAAAATGATTGATTTGTAATTTCGAAAAAATTAATAGTATTTACGAAAAATAATAGCAACTGATGCTTCAATATTCTATTAATTTTATAATAAATTAAAACCCAAATAAATTAGAAGAGAAATTGATTTAAGAGACTGTCGGTGAAATTCAATTAAAAAAAAAATCATAATTACGCTAACAAAATTAGACCACTTCCTTGCATGGTTCTCATTGATTTCTGATAGAAAAATATATTATTTTATTTTTGTTAACGTTATGCCTCTGACTTTCTGGTAATTAGATTATATTTAAATTTTTACAGAATTGGCTATCATGCCGTTGGAATATGATAACATGATAACATGAAAATGTTGATATCAAGGTACGGTCTAATTATAATTATTTCAATTAACAATTGGTTCACGTTCTACGTGTAATTGTATCCATCATGCATGTGTTTTTTTAATCCATCTAAATTTCATGAACTATTCAGTTTCAAATCCACTTTGTGATGATAAAGTTATGTTGGTCTAATTGTTTAAACCCATTTGTATATTTTTTTGAATAAAATGATTGATGATATGAAACAATAAATATTTTAGTATATTTCATCTAAGTTGACACTTTCGTAACATTCTTATTATTTAATCTAACCTAACATAGTATTAAAATAAATTAAAGAATCACCGAATATACTAAAATAAGTCAGGAGAACCTAAAACATCAAAAAAATAAAAGAAGAGTAAAAAATTAGAGCAGTCCATCACTATGTAATAGTAAATACTATTTCTTCTCAAGAAATTGATCGTGAGTTATCGACAAAAAAAATTAAGTTTCTGGTAACACAATTGAGAATAAGAGAAATTCCTCCGACACTTATTTTAGTTTGATTAAATGACACGGTTATCTATCTAGTTTAAAAAATAACTTAGACTTTCTTTCATGTTAGGTTTCCTTGACAAGAAAATTTTCAAAACCATTCAGTTTCAAACAAACACTCTGTTTATATCTCATGTTATGTCATTCCCAATATGAAAACGTTTAGCAAACCCAAAATCATTTGTATTTCCGGTTAGGAAAAATAGTTAAGTTTGCAAGTATACTTGTCTTTTCACATTTTTTTGGACAAAAATTTCATTCATTTTAAAAAAAAGAGTACAGATCTAGATGAAGAGAATAGCAAAAAAATACAGGTCTATCAACAAAGATAGACTAAATCTCAAAAAATCAACAAAAAGTCTTAACAACCAAAATACATAAATCAACCACAACAATAAGAAAACTAATGAACGAACAAGGAGAATAATTAGAGTTTTATCTTGGCTCTATCTAAGTACCCTCGCCACCGAAAAAAGCTTGATTGATTGAAATCGATTGAAATACACTCTGTCAAATGATCCAATGAATAATTTGGCACAAACGACGACCACAAGTTGTAGATCTAGGTTAAGTTTATCGAAAATAGTCATAATATGAATGTTATCGAAAGAAAACACTTTAGATCTAAATTTTGGTGGAAGAAAAACCACACTAGATCTAGATTTAGATGGAGGACAAAGTGAAGAAAAAAACTTATTATGAAAATTGAAGAAAATAGATCTTAACAGATAAACTTATGTGTTATTTTTTGACTAGAAGTTAATATCCGTGTCATTTAAATAACCTACCATGAGTGTTAGGAATTTCTCCTCAATAATGTTCACGCACCGGCTAATGATCAGGATTGAGGAACTAGCTAGTCTTTCCCTATTAATTTTTTTTTCATTTTAAAACTCCTGATCTTTTTGGTGCAATAGTCTTAATTAACTCTAAATCTGATAATCATTCAATTTAATCGGTCTTCATATATATATGGGTTGTGCAAAGGCCAGACGTAGATGTACGCATGAACTTCTATGAATTCAAATTATTTTAGACCCATTTGATCCTTTGGGTTTTAGCTTTTAAATATAAATCGTAAAAGTTAGGTATAGAAAATGAAGTTAAGTGAAAATGATATACAGTTAATAAAAGATTTGAGACTTTTTCAATCTTATTGGTTAATTCAAACAATTGATGAAATTAAAAAGAGTTGGAGTCTGGGGAAATTACCAATAAGAGATTGACAATACTAAAAGTCTAGTTTAAAGCGTTTGAACTCGTCTATCATAGCATATCCTATCATAACGTTCAAGTACTGAAAGATTATTCCGAAAATTTAGATTTTCAGTAATTAAATACTCCTCCATCTATTCTTTCAGTTATAGACTAATAAAATTTCATATTAATTCGTGATTAAAGAGAATAATGCATAGTTTCACTGTCCCAAAATTTTGTTTTTTGAACTCATTTTGTCCCAAAAATTAAATAAATATTTTTTCTTATACGGTTATACTGTAATTGAGGTTAATTACACAAAGCTTTGATATATTTTCCCTTAATTTACTGTCAGCCAGAAAGTTTATCTTTAATATATTAAAACTGAGATTAGAATGAGAATCATTTTTAGATAACTTTATCCCCTCATTATTTTACAATTTCTAAATTACCCTTTGAGTTCATTAATAGTGCATTATTATTAGTCAATTTTTCTTTTTTCATTTTCTCATAATTGTATTTTACTTTTTCCTTCTTCTTCTTAATTTCAGTTTTATTTTATAGACTAGATTGTATTTTAACTTACTTTGTTCGTTAATAAATTTATTAGAAAAATTCAACCATTTTAAAAAATAAAACATGTTATTAGCCTGTTTGTCACAAAATATTAAAACGTAATATACTAAAAATATGAAACTAAAAAAATGTCTCATAGGTTGTGTGCATATGTTCTTCTAACATAAATAACTTATTATGAGAAATATTAATGAGTAAGATCTATAAAAATCAAAATACTATTTTCTAATTGTATGTACAAATAAATATATTTTATTAAATTTTTATTTAAATAGACAAAAATATATGAGAGACAATCAAAATAAAAAAAATGTAGATATCACATGCACTGCACGTATAAGTTAACTAGTATATGAAAAATATGTCAGAGACTTTAGACCATTTTCTTACTGTTATATTAACACATAGCTCTCTCATTTTTTATGGTTAATCATATATGGGCAGGGATGAGGCAAAATGTTTTATAAAAGGATAATAATTTTTTCTAAATCTCATATTATTTGATATAATAATAAATAAAAGTATTTTAAAAAATTTGAATGAGACTAATAGTATATTATTTAGCTATTTTACAAAATATCAAGGACAAAAACATGTATACAATTTGATAATTTTATAAATTTAAAAGTAATAAACATGATACAATTTTATAATTTTATAAATTATAAGGAGAACAAATAGTAATTTATTTGATAAAATTTATCAATTTTATATCGATAAATTTACAAAATTAAAAAATTACATAATTAAAGGGTACTAATTACTCATTTTCATCAAGGTGTGGGCTCGTCCTAACATAAGGTGTGTGAGGGTGTCCGAAAATCTAACCTATTTTGTGTGAAACCAATAATATTTTATTACTTCACGGGGAGGTGCATTGTACTATCATGAATTTTCTAATACAAGTTTTTTGATACATAATCTATTGAAGAAAGAAAAGCTGCAGTATCAGAAAAAAATCTTCATCATAGACAAAAGAGGGAAGCAGAACAGAGACTTTCACCAAACACAGTGGGTGTCTAACCATTTCTGGTAAAAAATGATTTCAGGCTTCAAGTAGGCATCCGTTGGAATCATAGGAGATCATAGGCAACCGTTAGAATCATTTGTATATATACATCCTCCCTCATTGTAAACAAATAGAATTTTTCCTTCAATAAAAGATCAAAACCAGAAAGGTTCATCATCTCTACAGCTCATCATTTTTCCATTCAAGATCAGAACCAACAGGTTCATCATTTCTACATGGTATCAGAGCAGTGATTCTGAGAACCAACACACATGGCAGAACCATCAACCTCCGGCCAGCTTCACCACCATGACACCAATCCCAGACTAACCTCCATCCTGCTCACTGGCCACAACTATATACCGTGGGCCAGGACGGCTCGGGTGAGCCTGAAAGGAAGAGGAAGACTGGGCTTCGTGGACGGCAGTAAGCCAAGACCACACCGAAACTCAGAAGAATGGGACATCACGGACAGCCAGGTAATGACCTGGATAACAAATTCAATAGACCCAAAACTCAGTGAAATTTTTTGTTTTTGTGAAACAGGACAGGAACTCTGGGAAGAAATCCGGAGCAACTATTGTGAACAAAATAATTTTGCGCAAGTCTTTGAACTTAAACAAGAGATCTCCCAAGCAAAACAGGGGAACAGATCAGTACCGGAACTAACCGGGTTTTTAAAATCTAAGTTCAAAGAACTTGAAACCCTGAGATCGATGACCACTGACCTGAAGGAACTCCAAGAACGGGCTGAGCAAGATATGGTTTACCACTTCTTGACGGCTCTC